>CAXKVY010001155.1:0-600000 GCA_964058915.1 Tetropium fuscum | reverse complement strand
TAAAATCGGATGGCGCCTGGGCTGGTTTACTTATGCGCAGAGAAGAATCAAATTGTCCGGAGTTTACTTTAAATACGAATTCCGAACTCACGACCGCTTCCGTAAAGACGAGCAGCCGGCCTCTGTGACATTGCCTGCAACACCTATTTAGCGTCACAAGTTACACACTTATTGTTCACCTGAATCGCAATACCTAAATACAAAGATTCGTAGAATACACTTAAGAAAACACAAGTAGGTACAAGCGGTGACGTTGCGGCAACCTCGCAATTTTTTTCCATTGATTAATAGACATTGTCGTAAAACTCGAGTAAAATTCATCAAACGACGTTGCCGGTGTTGAAATATATATTTCAAGGCACAGTACCTTATATAATTCATTTATTTAATTGTTTAATTAGCAATTGGCAAAGTTAGTCGTTACCTAACCATTTTTGTATTTGCAAATAATCTCTGAGGATTAATTTTTGTACTTAACCGCCCTTCCTGTATTAAAGTTCTGGCTCTGGCGGCGCCAGTTGCACTTAAGACCATTATTACTTTTTATTGTTGACCGTTACTTTGTTATAATTCAGACCAAATCGCAACAATTAACTTAGAAACACTAGCGACACTTGTCAAAAAAAAACAAACGAAGATGCTAAAGTAACTTTGCAAAAACCCATTGGCAATTGCATTGAAAATTACCATGACACATAGTCATGGTAATTTCATCCGATTGACATCTGCTTGGCGTCAAAATAAACCGTCAATTCCAGCAGATTTTTTTTTACTCAAAATTTCTTTAATGCCTTCGATTCAATTTCTTCGCAGCATATATGTAAAAATTTCCATAAATAAAAAAGTTTGTCGCTTATCGAAAATATAAATACACCTGTAAGGAAGTAATAAATTAATTGTTATTAAATACAATAATAAACAATATTCAGTCATGATAATGCCACTGTTGGAAGCGCCTAATTCTATACTCGAATTGAAAAAAAAATGAGGCCCATAGCTTACGTAGATCTGGAGATATGACGATGGATTTTTTTATATCGAAAAATTTGCGAGTTTTTACATTTTTTCGATATAAAAAAGTCCTGTACCACAAAAAAATGTCATAAATACCAATTCCAAATAACCTACTTAACATATAACTTGTCGTCTGGTTCTACGTCAAAAAAATAACTTCATAATTTTCCCTCGATTTCGCTCTACTAAGCAGCAAAAGAACTCTAATCATTAGAACATTGGAGCATCATAATTATTACTGTATTAAACTGCATCATGTTATCATGTTAATTAAACGTATACAAAAAAATAGATATTTACCGTAACTTAGTTTAACATTTAAAGTTAACCAAAATAATGTTTTCATTTCAATTGTTACACCGCATTTGAAACGGAAAGCTATTTTATGAGACCATCACTGCTATAACCTTAAATACTAGTACCGTTAGAAAGTATTATATAGTAACAATAATAATTGTAACCCAGCTGATTGATGTATCTACACAATGAATATGTTTTTGTACTTCTGGCTGTCATTTTTTTCACATGAAGCATCTATAATCTATACTTCTAAACCAGTTCAACAAGTACTTAATTTACTGGCCACCTAGTCACGATTCTTAACGGTGACTCATTTGCAAAAAATAGGTGTAATAGTATATGGACCTACTGGATCTATAGACAGGCAGGCAGTGTTTTCAGTAATTAATCATAAACGAACAGTTCTCTGATGGTTCTTAGTTACTGTGTGTGTTATTGAACATATTCTTCCACTATATGTTCTCAACCTCAACAACTTCCGATTTTTATAGCAGTTAAGCAGTCTTCGTGAGAGCGTCTACAAACTTTGTGAACTAAATTGATCAATTACTTTTGAAAAAATGCATTTTTGCATACAAAAATATGCATTTCAGAATTGCATCTCGAAGAGACAATAAATAAAAAATTACAACTCGGTAAATATTGATGGAAATATCGAGTTTTGCTACTCGGGGGTTTTTGGGGTCGCTGGAATACATCGTACATTACTGCTGGTACATCGTACGTACGTCATTTGGGTAGCTCAAAAATTATGGAACTGACGGGGCTATACCATGATCCAAGGTCACCCGGTATATGTTTTGTTGCATTATTTAGACTCAGAATAATTAGCAATGGAACATATTTCTCTTCACTTTCCATTTCTTCCTTTTCATTATCAATTACGTACTAAAGTACCTTTGGTTTGTTGAAAAAGGTCATTAGCCGTATTTATATCATCTTTTATAATTTAAAATTCGATATATATACGGCGTACAATATGTATGTATAGTTCAACGACCGGCAACCCTGACCTACACAATGTTTTTCATTGGCGTAGACATTTTTTTTTTCTTAGGGGGGTGAAAGTAGAAGGTGATCTAGGATGGTAAGTACCTACATAAAAATAAAGTCAATGAACAATAGGTACCTACTTACAAGGGGTTAAACTACTTACAGGGGGTTAAAGTAGTAGGTTTTTATATGTAGATTTTCAACACTACAGCTGATATTGAATGCAAGTTTCCACACCACTCATGAAGTATTGCTTTCAGCGCGTTACCATTTTTCAGTGGGTGGTTCGCCAGTAGCCATATTTCCCACAAGAAACAAAAATAATATGTACAAAACAGCTAAGTAGCCGTGAAAAATAAACTTTAAAACGGAAAAATGAATTAAATATATACCTATTCCAAAATAGAGCAAAAAATTTTTAACAAAAAATTAAACAATAAAATAAATATATATTTCAAAACATTCTCAACAAAAAATAAAAACAATAAAATAAATATACCCATATTCCAAAATAAAGCAAAAAATTCTCAACAAAAAATAAAAACAATAAGAGAAATAAAATAAATCACCTGTATCCAAAAACGCCGGCCGGCGAAACCTGTACGCCGGCAAACCATTTCTCATATACTTCGGAATTCATTTCCTCGTGGTAGTCTCCGGTCTTCTTAGATTGAAATATCAGTTCTCCATTACGCAAAAATCCACTATCACTTCCAATATGCGTTATGATTAAACGGCGACCTTTTCCAGACGGCATTTTTAAACCAGTTGTCTAGCCTTCAATCGCAGCTTGCCGTGCATTTTTCACTTTTCCATCCTGCCAGACTCTCTTCATAGTATGTCCTTCGTTGACCCACGTTTCGTCAGTGTAAAAAATTTTCCGTGTAAAATGAAAGATAATCCATCCGCCAAGCAACTATTTCATATCTTTCTATGAGAATACTTTTTCTGTCTACTTTTCCATACTTAAAATTCATGTCTCAAAATTTTTGCCAGACTACTCCTGCACATTTTAGGTATAATATCATTTTCACTTATACCTTGCAGCACCTTATCTAAAGTGGGCAATTCGTTATTTCTAAAGAAACCGTGGACCGTTCTACGTATCGCATTTTTTGCATCATCGTGCACTACAATCTTATTTCGACCGCTTTTTGGTTTCGGTGGCTGTACACTTCCATGTACCTTTTCTTCTCTTAAAAGTGTGTATATGCTTGCCTTTGATGCTTCTGTATAATCCGAACACATATCCATCAATTCATCCTTGTCGCGATGAGGGTGATCTCTCTGTATGCAGTAAAATACTCGTAAAATTATTCTTTTCTCACCTACCGATCGGTACTGCCTACGTTTTGGAATATTTTCCATCCTTCGCCGATATTATATTGTATCACAAATCACATTAAAACAGCACTATATATATATATATATATATATATATATATATATATATATATATATATATATATATATATATATATATATATATATATATATATATATATATATATATATATATATATATATATATATATATATATATATATATATATATATATATATATATATATATATATATACACGCGAATATCTTAACCAACGCACTACACTATCGCGAATGACCGTTACAATTTACGTGCGTATAACCCATGGATCCTATGTAAGAGAGGGGACATTTGCTACTCCGTTCACTAAACACAGACGGCGCGTCATTTCGATGTATACCTACATAGGTAGGTATATAAATAATATATTAGCAATACCCGCAAACCCGCCACTGTAAGGGATCCGAACGTTCCGAGAGTCCATAGGGACTGTCAAACTAACACAGACGGTGCGTCATTCCAATAAGTTAGAAAGAGATATACCGCTTGAATATTCGTTATTGGAGAGGTCGTGGATCGGCGTTGCCGCTTTTAACTATAAAAATAAATGTTTACGTGATTGTCATATTTAAAGTAGACGTACGTAAGTAGTAGAAGAATTACATGTGGTAACTGCGCGGTATCTTATATGGGGTCAGTTAACTATAAGTACATATTGAATGAAGTATAGGCATAGAGCACAGTTGAAAGTACTCAACAGAGCAACTGCAGACAACATTGTTTCAAAGTACTTGCTCCTCTTCAGGGTCATGGATATCATAAATATGAAGGTCATGGATATTTGTCCCAGCACGTATCCCAGCACGTCCCAGCACGGTCATGGATATTTGCATCGGGTTCGAAGCTTAGAGACAGAATTTCAGGAACTACTGTCCAACTAATATTTGTCAAGGAGACTACAGAACAAGAGGATGTTAATAGGGCTTCTGGTGGAGAAATAACACGTGGAAATATATTGGTGTAGAACCCATGGTTCGGAGTACTTGCAAATTGGGAATAGGCTCTACGTGTCTTTCCAATTTGTTGTATTCACGACTCGTATTATCCATTTTTTTAGCAAGTTACACTGCATTTCCAAAACAACGTCTGCAGTTTTTCGTAGCCACTTTCCAGGGGCTCGGTACTGATATATTCCTGCTCTTTATTTTTTCACCGGAAGGTCAACAATTAACGTCTTATTTTTCTTTCATAACCGCGCGTTCACAGCTCTTGGGAAACCACCCCAATGCGTAGTAGGGGTTTTTGTTGGGGGTGAAGCAACAACTTGTTCACTTTTTTGTACCAAATGGCTAAACTTTGTATATATATATATATATATATATATATATATATATATATATATATATATATATATATATATATATATATATATATATATATATATATATATACGCGTAAAACTACGAGGTAGCACCAAAAACTAAATTGACGTTCTCGCACCCGGATTCTTTCAGGCTTACCATGAGCAAGTGGCACCAGTATATCTTCATTATCTGTATGTGCCTTCTGACACCGCGTATATATAGAGAGCAATTTTATAACCAAAGAGGGTTTGAGAATCTCTCGGCGCGTTTGAGAATACTTGCTTGCTAATAAAAATTAATAATTAACATTATTGTATATTCAAATGGCTAAATAAATAACTGTAGGTTTCCTTCCTAAATTAGTTTTATGTATTAAGTTCAATACATAGAACTAATTTAGGAAGGAGACCAACAGTTATTTATTTAGCCATTTGAATATAAAAATTATCAAAACCAGTAAAATGTTGCTCAAAAAAGTCTAAAAAAGTCGTAAAGAAAATAGCGGTAACTAAATAATTGTGAAAATTAAATAAATTGTTAAACAACAGGAAGGTAATTAGGTTGTTTTTTTTAAATGCTGTATTTTGCTTTTTATTTGAGTAACAGTTCTTGATTTTAGGAATTTGTCTGAAAAAGCAATAATTTCAGCCCCTGGCGGATAGGATGAATCATTTCCTAAATATTTTTTGAAGTGGCTTTTAATTACATCTATTTCACTAGATGTCCAAGCCTTTCGAACGGACTGACGCAACTTCTTATCTTTCCCAAGCGTTTCCTCTTCTGAACTGTCCTCATCTGTCGTACCGGGTGAAATTCTACTCCGTTTGCATCGCTTTGCTGTTGAACATTTTTCATTCGATAGTACTGCGTTTGAGTTTTCATATTCCTCGGACGACTCGCCTTGCTCCCTTACATTTGAAACTTTTGATGTTCCTGTAAAAGTAAAAGTAAAGTGTAAAAGTTTATAAACATCACATACGTACCTACACATTTTTTATATTAAGTGACTGGAATGTTTTTAATAATTATTTGGTAATAAATTAAAATATTTTGTTTTTTAAAATTTTACAGTTGGTGTATATAGTTAAATAGTGACTAAAATCGTCAAAATAGAAAAAAATCCTTTTTTAATTGCCTATCTGTTGAACTATTAATAAAATTTCAGAAAATATTACACCGCTGTAAAGGGAATTTAAAGGGGAAACGGTTGTTTCTTTTGATGTGCTACTTCGACCCAGCTTCCCATTTAAAATTTTTAAGGTGGTGGATATCTAGGGGGATGAAAGTAGAGAATTAGATATCTCACAAAAAAATGTCCCCATTCTAAACAAAATTGACGTGTTTAATCATTTTTTAAGTAGTCTATTTCAATAAAAATGGAGTGGAAACTTTTCATTGGTATACCCAGCTTAGTATGTATATTATGCCATATGTATGTATGTAATTATAATTATAGAACGTCCATACGTAGAAAATTCATACGTTTATCCTTGCAACTAAGGAGTTCTCCCTTCTCAAGTGTTAGTAGAATTTTTGAAACTTTAGCAATCATCATTATATCCTTTGGTAACCTGTAAAACTCCCGATGGGTCTTTTCTGTATGGCCCATGAAAGATGCTACTTGACCTATTTCGTTGTCACGTAAATCCATTAATTGCATCATAGTGGCAATATGCTTACGCAACCTGGAACTTCGAATTAATTGAGGTAATTTTGAACCACACTTCTTTGAATACTGTCTTTGAATATAGCAACCGCTTATCCATTCGTCAGTTCCATTGCAATTAGGAAAAAGTATTTATTCGATTAATTAATGTATTTGACTCTTTCAGTAACTAAAACGTTTACAAAAACTTGGACGTCTCGTGGTACTAGTACAAGTAAATCTTTCCAACCTTTTCCTATAGTGTGAATTTTTTTGTATAATCTCGTTAACATCCTTTCTGTTGGACTTAATGCCTGTAATATTTCATCGGTTTCCTCTATTATGTCTGGTTTCGTCACGTCAGTAAGTTACCAGTCAGTAAGGTACCAACTATACTGTATCCAACGAGAGAATGGACTTGCACTCGAGCGAAAATTCGTCTGTTTTGGTCAGATCTCCGCCCCTTAGAACATTAGTTCAACGCCCTCAACGTCTTAATTGGCTCAGCAGGTAGCCAGGGCCGGCGCCTGGGTCCGATACCTACCTGGTACCTAATTATATAAAGTACCTACTACTGCCTACCTATTCACAGTTTGTATTTGTAGTCTCGCAAGTACGGTTATTTTAGTTGTGTTGTTTACGGTTGTGAAATAAGTTTCAAATCTATTATAAGAATGTGATACATCAGAGACGAGATAAATCCACCATTATCGCGAATTAAGAAGAATAAAAGAGGCCAGGTAAAGAAATATAATAATAAATATGTTTTATTTAATACGCATACTATTCACCACCAGTAACCGTGGTCAATGATTTATTTTTGTTTTTAATTTTAGGTCGTGCATCAAAATCAAAAAATAATTATAATAAATTTATATAAGAAATTAAAGGAAGACAATCCGCAAATGTCGTACGAAGAGACAGTTTTAACACTAACCAAACAAACGGGCATTGGAAAAACTACAATGAAAAAAATGTTTTCATGTTTTCAAAATAAAATTTATTTCACCTACTTACGAATTTATTTCATCGAATGACGGTCCTGCGTAGCTCGTTACAGAGCCCCTCCTCTTTAGTCGCCGATGCGCAAAGCAAGTCCATTCTCTCGTTGGATAGAGCATAGTCTGTTAGAACAAATCATATAAAGTAAAAACTCACCATAGTGTCACTTCCAATCCCTGCATCTGAAAATGATTCAGATTCGGCGGATTTATTAACATCCCCACGTTCAATTGCTATGGAGTTATGGTTATCTTCTTTTCGGATCAGCGTAAATGTACAAAAAACATAATTAATTACCTACTTGCATCTTGAATATAAAACTACAACTAAATTTTGATATTATTTTTATTTTAGGAATACAAAACTATCCTAAGCAGAATTTATTTCATACAATGTGCGTCAATTAATATATTCAATTTTGACTGCTGAATACTAAGCAGTCAACGTAGATAAATAAATTGACACAAAACTGGTACATTTGAAGTACCTACATAAATATAAATAAATAAATAAATAATAATAATAAATAAATAAATACTTACGAAAAACTTGCATTGCACTTTTCAGTATTTTTCCCGATCTGGATCTTATATCTCTTAAATTTTGTTGACTCATTGCTTCTGTAATTTGATATTTTCATTACCTTATTACCTCATAATTACCTCATATTGGTACTAATTTAAACTACTTACCGAAATATAAAGGCTCACGAATTTCACGACTTATTTTGTCACGTTAATACTGAGGAGTTGTCTCTGCTGAGGATAGTGAGTATAAACGTTCTGGCATTTGGTGCCAGAACGTTTATACAGGTGCCACTTCGTCCATATATATGCATAATTGGTGCCTAAACGCCCTCTTATATATATATATATATATATATATATATATATATATATATATATATATATATATATATATATATATATATATATATATATATATATATATATATATATATATATATATATATATATATATATATATATATATATATATATATATATATATATATATATATATATATATATATATATATATATATATATATATATATATATATATATATATATATATATATATATATATATATATATATATATATATATGTATATATATATATTATATATATATATATATATATATATATATATATATATATATATATATATATATATATATATATATATTATATATATATATATATATATATATATATATATATATATATATATATATATATATATATATATATATATATATATATATATTATATATATATATATATATATATATATTATATATATATATATATATATATATATATATATATATATATATATATATATATATATATATATATATATATATATATATATATATATATATGTATATATATATATATATATATATATATATATATATATATATATATATATATATATATATATATATATATTATATATATATATATATATATATATATATATATATATATATATATATATATATATATATATATATATATATATATATATATATATATATATATATATATATATATATATATATATATATATATATATATATATATTGTGTTTATATTTATTTTACAATGTTTTATATATTTACTGGCCTACTTATGGTATGGCAAATTGTAAAATAAAGTATCACTTATGGCATTGATAATTGAGACGATAATAGTGATCGCATAGCAGAGACAAACCTGATAACAGAACAGAATACTTACGCTCTCTTCCTGCTAATGCTTCCCTCCTTAGGGCGCCAGTTCTCAGAACAATTATTTTTTTTTATGAGGAGGGTTCACTATAGAGCATGACTCTCTCATCCAGTAGGGGAGGTTCTATTAGATTGATAATTTTTATTTTTATTTAGGATCTTAGACACGTCAAACTGTATGATTGCACAAGAATTGAAGCAACGATAGATGTATATATATGCGGAAGATAGAAATTGTATATTCTATTCAATCATTAACTGTGAAAAGTATATACCTTGAAAAGTAAAATAATAACACAGAAGCTACATATGTTTAGGTTTCATTATATCGGCTTTAAATCAGAAATTATTGTATCCAAAGGACAAGCAAAACGTAGAAACAAAAAGAGAAGTTTATGAAAATTTGATAGTTATAAACTTATTACTAGCCTACGCCAAACCTACGCAACTTAAACTTACTACATGGGCAATAAAGGCCTCTATAACAATGATATACTTATAACTAAAATTTTTGGAATGTTATTACCTTTAAAAGTTTTGTGATCCTGTTCATGCGAAGCACTGACAATTTTATTTATATTCACTTGACACTTAATTATTTGTTTTGTCTGGAATCGGCTGCTACCTACTGCCCTCTCTCGGGATCCTTTTGAACTTTATACAGTTGTTACCTTTCTCCGCTCACCTGCCGCCATCTATTATCCTCATTACATTACACTGCATACAGGTTCCTCGACACGGAACCTGGAGATTTTCGAAGCCGTATTCTTGTAATGTATTTTATCTTGCTAATTACCTTACTTTGCATTCACGTGGAAAATATTGTCTAATGTATGTTGCATATATTCCCCTATTCTGCAACTATAGACTGCCTGGGAACGCCGCACTTGAAAAACGTAGAACTTTCTACCCGAATTGCACTGAACTTTTATTATATCTTCTCGGAAACACTTATCCTTTGTTTAGTACTTGTCACACAAATTATTCAGCTTAAACTTATAAATTATACAATTTTTATTCACCCATTCGGATGGAGCTGCCGCTTGGGACGCTATGTTTTTTACTTCTCCTTGTTATCCGTCCCTCCGGAAGTTCTACTTATTATAAACAACTGAACTTCCCCTTAACTACGAGCTTCTCGTTATATTTTTTTACTTAATGTAGCCAATCATAGAACAGCTAGTATTTATAATTTCTTTGGTTTACCTTTTACAGTCATTATTTATGGTCTAAAGGTTTTACATTTTACATCTGATCTATACACATTATTTATACATCTTTCTCGCAATGTCAATCTTATTTTCATCATAACATAACACTGTCATGTTTGTATCTGGTTCGGGATTAAACTCTCGAAACTGCTTCTTTTTAGCGATGCTAACACAATTTTCTTTTTAAACTAGACATAGTTTACGTAGATGTTGTATTACATAAATTTTATTGCACTGTGTCTATCGCGATTACATGAGACTTGGAGTTTTGCGCTGATAAATAACTCTGATATAAATGTAACTAGACACTGACCAATGAGATTCATGATTGCCGGTTGACATTTGTGGTGTGCTGTTGAAGCATATAGAGATGCGTGCGTTGGCAATGTTACTAGAGTTGGGACTTTTTATTTAGCATATAATTTACATTATTTCATTGTTTGATGTTTTTTATAGTTTTTAACCTTTGATTTGGGCTCTAAATATTCATTTATCTCAATATATATATATATATATATATATATATATATATATATATATATATATATATATATATATATATGTATATATATATATATATATATGTATATATATATATATATATATATATATATATATATATATATATATATATACATATATATATATATATATATATATATATATATATATATATATATATATATATATATATATATATATATATATATATATATATACATATACATATATATATATATATATATATATATATATATATATATATATATATATATATATATATATATATATATATATATATATATATATATATATATATATATACTCAGAGGCACAAAATTCGATCCATCTAAAATTTACCAAAAATTAATTTGAAATTATTTTCCTAACTATAGGTTCGATTTACATGATTTGAAATTGTAGGTTTATTCGTGCGGAATGCAGATGTGCTACTGAATTTCAGCTCAATTTTAAATTTTGACCATATATAAGGTGTACCAATTACATTGGATTTTTGCATAAAGTTTTGCACAAATATTTTAAAATGAATCTTTAGTAAATTTTAGATGGATCCAATTTTGTGCCTCTGAGTATATATATATATATATATATATATATATATATATATATATATATATATATATATATATATATATATATATATATATATATATATATATATATATATATATATATATATATATATATATATATATATATATATATATATATATATATATATGTATATATATATATATATATATATATATATATATATATATATATATATATATATATATATATATATATATATATATATATATATGAGTGTATATATACACTCCCCGGCACAAAATTCCGTCACCCTAAAATTTTGCCCAATTTTGATGTTTTATAACTTTTTTATTTTTCATCTGATTTTCATAAATTTTTTACCAGTCTGTAGATCAGTTCATTGTGTGTCTTTTTAATTATTGTAATAAGTCATATTTTTCGTCCAGGCAATATTATACAGGGGTAAATCAAAGTGTTGTTTTTTGTCGTAAACTCAAAACACCCTGTGGAAAAATTGAGGCGAATAATTTTGTTTACAAACTGTTTGCTGCCATCTTAGACGTATTGTAAACATTTTGTTTTTTGATTCATCCCATTATCTCATTTCTTCTGCGAGCAGCAAAATTTTAAATGAAACGCTGATTTCAAGCTTATTTTTATTAACAAAAACATCCACTAGGAATATCACAAAATTAATTAACAAAGACAAATTTTAATAACGTGTATGTCCTCCTCTCGCAGCAATGACAGCTTGCATTCTTCGTGGCATCGAATTAATAAGATTACTTATTCTGTCTTGAGGAATAGCCTGATATTCTTCTGTCAGCGCCAGCCGTAAGTCTTGCAAGGTTAGTGGTTGCACAGGACGGCGACGGAGTGCTCTTTTAAGAACATCCCAAAGATGTTCGATTGGGTTGAGATCCGGGCTACATGCGGGCCAGTCCAATCTTGGAAGTCCAACCTCATCCAGATATTCGCTCACTACCCGTGCAACGCGAGGTCTAGCATTATCATGCATTAATGTAAATTGGTTCCCAATGAAAGGAGCAAATGGAACAACAATTTCTTGGAGGATTTCCTAAATGTAACGGTGGGCGGTTAGTGCTCCATTTTCAACAAATACAAGGTCAGTACGTGCATCGGTAGAAATACCCGCCCAAACCATGACTGAACCACCGTAATATTGCAGTCGCTCAGATATGATGCGCAGACTGCATCAACAAAGTGCATGACAAAGTGATCATCAGCTTGAGTCATTCTCCTTCTGCCTTGCCGCCTAATAAAGTTTCCCGTCTGTAGATACCTATTCCAAACATCACAAACTGTAGACCGCGCAATTCCCAGAGTACGGGAGACATAACTCTTATTGCGGCCATCCTCTATTAAGGCAACAATTCTACCTACGTCTTCTGTAGTTACCATGATGACAACACACTAAATTAACTGTACTGTCAAATATTCTGTCACAATAACCGCGTATTTAGCCAACGTCGATGTTTTTTAATTAAAAATGATAAAATTAACAGCGTTTCATTTAAAATTTTGCTGCTCGAGATAATGGGATGAATCAAAAAACAAAATGTTTACAATACGTCTAAGATGGCAACAAACAGTTTGTAAACAAAATTATTCGCCTCAATTTTTCCACAGGGTGTTTTGAGTTTACGACAAAAAACAACACTTTGATTTACCCCTGTATAATATTGCCTGGACGAAAAATATGACTTATTACAATAATTAAAAAGACACACAATGAACTGATCTACAGACTGGTAAAAAATTTAAGAAAATCAGATGAAAAATAAAAAAGTTATAAAACATCAAAATTAGGCAAAATTTTAGGGTGACGGAATTTTGTGCCGGGGAGTGTATATATATTATATATTTTAGAAAAGATTACAAAAGTAAGTAAGCTTACACGCTTATATAAGAGTAGATCTCTAAGAGTTTAATGCTGGGAACTGAATCCGGTACTCAAGCAAGAATTATATTTTTACGATCATCTGGGGACACAGCAACGTATAGAATTACCTATCAGAGAATTGCTTGCATTCTTGGAATGGTGTACTTGGGCAATATCGAAAGTGAATAGTCGAAAGATGTCGCCATGAAAAGTGTAAATGAAAACTAACACCCATAACGACCCATTAAAGGTTTAATTGTCGTTAAAGTCATGGAGGGAATATATTAACCATATATCATATGCCACCATTGTCATTAAGATATACGGTTATCGCTCTGCTAATATTTTTTCGCAAATAAAAGAATAGGACGATTAGCAGACACATTTTATTGACAGAAACATATGTGCCCCCAATAAAATGTAGTCAGCAGATAAATTAAGCACAGTTTCTTACTATAACCGCTGAAAAGGATAATATTCGTCTCTTCGTCGGATAATATAATTGAACTAGTACATATATAATGATCGTAGAGATCTAGTCAACGAATGTATATATTTTTCAAATAAATGCAATAAATTCAATATTCAAATGAAAGAAAAATTGTTTCATTCAAATAAATATTTCCCTTGATATACCTATCTTAAAACACATATTTATTGTCTTTAATGAATAGATTTTGCAGTGTAAGTCATATATTTATTGAACATTAATTTGTTGTTCCCTGTGTTATTAATTTTAAATAGCGATAACTCGAAAACGGTTTGTCACAGAAGGTTGGTTTTTGCTGTAAAAACTTTTTCAATATATCTTTCATTCATACTCATATATTATGGCAAATTCTTTGAAATAAAAAAGTTTCTCGCTTACCGAAAATCATGAAGCAATAAAAATAAATTACCGAGTTTGCTCTGTTCTCTAAGAAAAAATACGGTAACCAGGGGACTTAAATTAGTACAGTTATGTCCGCTCATATGTCCTCAATCGATTAAAAAAAACTCATATTTCAAAGTTAATTAGTTTCGAAGTTATCACGTGGTATGTGTAAAAAAACACAAATATAAAATTTTGACAAATCATGGACATTTTTTTCGGATAAAAAATGTCTGACTCCCCAAAAGATGTCATTCACATGCAAAAGGACACACACAATGATCCTTTCTTGGTTTTATGTGGTTATACCTTTAAAAATATTTATAACATATTTCTACCGTTTTTACTCCACTACTGGATAGGGCTGGAACCTTCGATGCAACTATAACACTCGGAGTAATTTCCACAAACACCAATACACATTCACTTCGCTCAACGCGCGTTTCGCCAACCAAGTTGGCATCATCCGGAGACGATTAAAACTAATCTTAAACTACAAAATCTACCATATTTATACTATTTTCATGGTGACGTCACTAATGATATCACCGTGAAATTTACGCGTGACTAATCACGCTTCAATGATCGGTTGCTGAGCAACGCGTAAAGCGGGCTATACGGTATAGGTCCCTTGTCGCTATTCATACTACTTTTACATTTTACAATTTCTATACTCTCAAATGCATCCAACTGTCTATTATTGGTCACATTTCTAACTAATCTTAAATTACTAATATCTATTCTATGATTGTTGTCAAAAGCATGTTGTGCAACACTAGACTTATCTGTTCTTCTATATTTTAGATGAGCCATATGCTCTTTAAATCTGGTGTTAATTGATCGTCTCGTTTGTCCAACATATTTTCGATCACAATCATTACAACTAATTTCGTAAATCCCAGACCTTTCATTTGGAACAATTTTATCCTTTGGATTGTCTAAAAGTTGTTGTAATTTATTACTCGACGAATGAATCGCTGTGATACCCACGTTTTTGAAGACCTTACTCAAACCACGAGTAAACCGGGGTTCGTACGGGATGAGTACATATTTTGGAGTCTCTATATCCTTTTGAAAGGTCGTAGAATTACGAAGTGTGTCCTTAAATTTACGCTTCCTAATTAGTTTTTCAACTATATCTCTAGGATAACCATTACTCACAGCTATATCTTTAATTAATACTTTTTCTTTTTCAAACCTCTCATTACTGAGATGGAAACAGTAAACGATGTACAAGAAAATTAAAACTTGCCATTTTATGTTAATAGCAGTGGTGAGAGTCATTAGGGATATATCTGATCGTACTGGTATCTTTTCTATATATATATATCAAATTCTAACCTATTGTCACTATTTTTAATTACTAATACATCTAAAAATGGAAGTTTTCCATTATTTCCTAGTTCATATGTTAACTTTACAGAAGTGAAACAACTATTTAATTTGGAAATGAAGTTTTCTACATCCGCAATCTTAGTGTGAAACACGGCAAAAATGTCATCCACATACCTAAGCCAAATCCTAGGAAAATATTCGAATTCTTCTTTTGCTTCAGTTTCAAATCGGCTCATGAAGACATTAGCAATGAAAGGCGATAAACAGTTACCCATTGCGGTTCCTTCATGTTCTTCATAGAACTTGTCATTGAAACGGAAGCGGTTTTGTTTCATACAAAGTTTTGTAAGGTTTATATATCCTTCTATTACTTCTTTTCTATAGTTGTTTAATTCGAGTAAATCCTCAAGATAGTCCATGGTCTGTGGAATTGGTACACTAGGAAATAATGAACAAAAATTTCACCCTCTTGCAATTGAATATTCTTGACCTTATCAATGAAATCATTCGAATTTTTAACTGAAAAACTAGGCTGTGCAATGGGCAAATAACCTTATTACCTTTATCTGCTTTTAAATAAAAACAGTCTTTCTCGCGCAATCTTTTGATAGTCTTTCTAGGATTCTTTGAGCATGACTTTCTATTGTCTACGTTATTCATTATATTTTTAGAAATTTGGTTCCTGCAAGCCACTCTGACGAGACCCTTCGATGAATCAGGCAGATATTGAATTGAACTTTCAATCCCTGCCACGACATCATCCAAAATCTCATCAGAAGGGGACGATGCCAACATGGTTGGCGAAACGCGCGTCGAGCGAAGTGAAAGTGTTTTGGTGTTTGTGGAAACTACTCCGAGTGTTTTACTCCACTAATTTAAAAAATATATTAATGCATTTTAATTTCCTTTTATTTATTTTATTAAAATTAATGCGCGCCAATATCCTTGGCTATAGACGTGACCTCGATAAGAGGGGGCCGAGCGGTACCATCGCTCTTTACCCCTAATATCTATGTAGGCCGAGACCGCCTCGTAAGGGGTGAGCCGCGCGTTTCACGTGACCCTCCCCACAAATGTGATCAATGTCACGCGAAGTTACGCAGCCTCCCCCGGTCCTGGCTGATGGGCCCCACCGGCAGAGCCTTGCTTCTGGCGCTCTTGACTTTCTTCGCTGGTGTGTATTACCGCCGGGGGTGTCCTGTCGGGTGTTTGAGGAGTCCTTCCTGCCTCTCGTCGGGCTTACTAGAGCCCGGCTGCGCGGCATTCAGGTTGATATGGAGGATGAGCATTGTAGCTCAGGATGACGGAGCTAGAGAGCTTATCAGCGATCAGCTCGCTGGCTCAGTCAGGTAAGGTAAGGATGTGTGGTTTGGCAAGGCAGTCGGCCTCGCCATCCACTGGATTGGGCTGTTTTAGTGTCTTCTCGATCCGTTTTCTTTGGTCCTGTTTTTTTCTTCGGTGTCGTCTGCTTCTTCTCGCATCAGTCGTGCTGAAACATAAGATTGTGATTACATACTCACCCGTTGTCCAGGATTTGGGTCTTTGGCCGTTTGTGAGGTCCTGCTTCCTCTGGATCGTAGTCCGTGGCCAGCCGGATTAGCGGATTCCCGTGGTCCTCTGCGATGACGTAGAGCTTCTTGGCGTGGTCCTCGATCATCTCGGTGGCCGTCTTGTATTTCAGGTCCCTTCGGATGACCTCGTTGGTCACATACCAAGGGGCATCTACTGCAGTCCGAGGCGCTATGTTTTCCACTGCTTGGATCCTCTTGAGGTGCGTCTTCGCTGCGTATCCCCATGCGGTGGATGCGTAGGTCAGCGTAAGACGGTCTTGATGAGGGTTGTCTTGTTCTTGAGGCTCAGTCTCTTGTCACCGGCTAACATTGGGTACAGCAGGGCTCGGGTGAACTTTGCCTTTTTTGTAGTGGCATCTATATGGTCCTTCCATGTCAGGGCTCGATCCAGGGTCACGCCAAGGTACTTGACGTTGTTCTCCCACTGGATGTTGACGTCGTTCATGGTGACGTGTCCGGTTGGCCTCTGCTTACGAACCCTCCGGAACAGCACTGCTTGGCTCTTCTCCGCGTTGATTTCCACCTTCCATCGGTTGCACCAGTCCTCGAGAAGCGACGCGGCTTCCTGCAGGTAGCGGGTGGCCTGTCTCGCTTGCGGAGGATCTGGCGAGGTTAAAATTAATGTCGAGGAACAGTGATGTTCTAAAGGTGGTAAAAACTAAAAACAAAAACCTTAAACTAAACATTTCGATGTAAATTTTATTATGCGTTTGTTTTATTAAATGTTTATAGAAAAAAAGGTTGGTATAAAATTACCAAAAAAACCGTAATTTCTCCCACATTATTTGATTTATTTTGTTGATATGTAAAATGAGCGCAATTTAAAAATAATTTTTAAACCTAATGTTATATTTACAAACATATTTAGTAGCTATAGTATATTATATCTCTCTTTCGCGGGGCAAAAGGGCATAAGTCGGGAAGTAAAGGGCATATCTCTCTTTCGCGGGGCATATGAAAGCGCCGTCTGCTAAATATGTGTCTGCTAAAATCGGCTTTAGGCAACTCCTATTAATTACTAACAACGAATTGTGATAAATTGGGCATAACTTCCAGAACGGCGATAAAACAGACATATGTAACTTAATTCCTTCTTTATCCAATGCTTTTTCGATCTAAAAGATGTCAGAACGTACAAAGAATTTTTTTTAATAAAATGCTGTTTTATCCAAATGACTTATGTTACTGTTTTAATAGAGTTTTTGGGCTTAAGTGCAGTCTAAATTCTAGATTATGCCAAGTGGGCGAAAAATTTGTGTAATGTTTATCACCCTAACTTTTGTCACCAAATTCAAATTCATTTACTTTTAGAAATATTTTACAAAATCGGGAGAAACTTCAAAGAACATTCATTCTGAACATTCATTGTTTGATTCCGGTTTTTGGAATGCAATTAATATAGAACCTTAAACAGTCAATACTGTTAGGGAATGAGTGGACTGTATTTCTTATGGATTGAACTTTATTTTTCTTCTTATTTAATGCAAAAACATTACATTGCATTAACAATAAGTATGACAGATGTTGAAAAGCTTAGTAAATTAAATTGACATTAGAGTGGCTATTGCTATTTTTTAAGGAAAATAATATTAGCCAGGTGACGGGTGGTTTGTCAGTGATGTGACGTAAATAATCTAAATGTAAATAACGTAAATGAAATAGAATTTATAGTTATCTCCAAACATTCATATTATTGACATATGCCCTTTTGCCCGCGCAATAAAGATATAATTAACCAAAATTGCATATACGAAGAGGAAATATGGTACATATACAATATTTAATAAATTTGCAAGCTAAAAACTACAATAAAGCTAAATTGGCTTAATTGGTTCGATGTAAACGACCGCTTATATCAACGGTTACACAGTTATGAAATATGGGTGGGCCACTATTTAATATTTATCGTCACATTTATAGGAATATTGTCTACTTATTTCAAAAATAAAAACCGTTGTTTCGTATAAGGTAATCAATAACAAACTAAGGGTCCGATGAAAGACGTAAAAAAAGTGCCCTAAAATCTACAGCAACGCAACTAAAAATATATCTCAACGCTATTTTCTAAGTATTCTTACAAAATATTCCCCACGATTCATATTTAATCCTACCGTTTTCCCAACAGGGCGTAAGATTACATCATAAAAGCATTAATATCTCATTCTTGTGTCAACGGATTAGTAGGTACAGCTTTAAATTGTAAGATAAGACTATCTTGAATGCCGACCGAGAAATCTATATTCCAGTGGCTTACCTGTACCTTACCCTTACCCTTACCTGTGAAATTATTGACCGTCCGTCCTGGATGATGGATATCTGTACCTAGTTTAAAAGAAAATGTAAAGCAAAACAGATAAAAATTCAATTACATGTAGAAATGTAGGTACCTATATCACATAATTCATTGTATAAACTGGCCATTATATTTATTATATATTTTTCTGTATATCAAGTTTTTCTTCTTCGTTGTTGGTCACTGGTATTGTGTTTCAATTGCTTATGGTATATCTAGTGGCATTACTAATGCCCTGAAGATTCTTAATTTCATTTTTCTGTAAATATTTTTTCTTGGGAATTATTTTATTGCAGTTTTGTTGCTCTCATTTATCTTACTTTTAATTTCTTCTGTCAATTACAGTAGATTATACGTGATATATTTAGTTTTTTTGTTTTCCATCTTTGGTACTCTTGTATTCACTACTTCCTCCACACATTGATTTTTGATTCTATTGAAACGGTCACTAAGTTAGCCTTGTGTTCCCAAGGTGTTCCTTGGATAAATTTGTTGTTGGCTGTTGTAATTTTTTGTCGAGATTTTTTATGTTATCCCTAGCCCTGTAATTTAAACTACATTTGATTCTCTCACTGTAATATTTATTATTTAATTTTTGTGTATCTTTATGCCTTTTAAGTATTTCATTAACTGATGTATCTTCATTAGGTCGAACGCCTAAACCGTAGTGTTTTGTTTCAAGCGAGCCATAGCACAGCATAGGGAATTTTAGATAGAAACGTTAGTCTTAAGAAATATTGAATGTATCCGTTACTTTTCTAACGCACTGTATAATGACTGTGTAATGTAACCAACCCGGGTCGGTTCAACATAATAATCGGAGAAACACATGGCCGGGGTACGTGATCGTCGAAAGGAATAATACCTACCCTACGTTGTATTTAATTTAAATTAACCCTGTCCGAGATGCACTGGTTACTAACGAAAAGCGGGAGTTTTGAGATGAAAAAGAAAAGAATTTTAATACACCTACTGATTTATTTAAACAGGTATTCAATTTATGAACAATATAAAATAAGTACATGCCGTACTCAGCCTTAAATTCACGAGGGGAAAGAGCACGGCAGAGAAACCCTCGATCCCTATTCAAAAGAATCGCAATAATGCTGTTGGACATTTAGGTGAAAGTAAAATGAAAACTTACAAGGGTTCCCATACTTGTGTTTTAACCTACAATCATTCTCAAGATACAAAACTGAAGAGTTTGTTGTTAGTTAGCCGACTTTCGTCAGAAGGTACTGAGGTGCCATACGGGAGGCAACCCGGGCATACGGGAGGCAACTAGCGTGTTCGCCCAGGCTCGGGGGAAAAGTGTTAATAAATTCAACAAGGCGCAAACATTCATCATCTCATACAATAAGCGGCAATTAAGTCAATGTTATAAGCAAAACACACAAGTACGAAAAACCTACTCGTAGTCATGAATGGAACAAAAAGGTCAACAACATTACTTAGATCGAACTGAATAAAACAAAATAAAATAATCTTAAAACAGAATAAGCTGAACACACTAAATAAACAAGTAAAATGTTCATAGTTTATGCGTAACGTATCATAATTATTCATAGTTCAAAAACAAAATATAACAGGGACAATTTTAATAAAATGATGGCAGAAATTCTCGAGATAACAAATTTAATAATAAACATTACAAATTAAGTATATTTACTAACCTGGGAAATTTGACGTCAAGCACTAACACACACTAGAGTCTAACTACCTGCTTCCCCATATGCAAACCCTCGTCTCCCTATATCCCGACTTCTCTAGACCACCCCGCACCACGTCTTTCCTAGTGCCTGCTTATACCCTAACCACTTGCTATTTAAAAATCGGTATCTCGTCTTTAAACAAAACAGAGGTCACGACATCGCGATTTTATTAACTAAATAGGGAATAGGGTTGAAATGGACCCTTTCAACTGTTTGATTGATTGAATATGATATGACATGATTACAATGGAATTTATTTACCTATATGCATATTGGCATTGGGGTTATATTTAACTTGGGTAACATTTTAGATGTGAGTACGCCACTGTGACAGAGAACTATCCGTAACAGGTAAAAGGGAGAAAAGAAGAAACAGAAGCCGAAACAAATAATCACTGCATGGCATCTGGTACTCGGCAGTCATGTTCTCAGGTCTACACTTAGACAAAATTATGAAATAAATTAATGTATGTGATGAACATCCATAACGACTGTTTGTAAAATTTGAGGAACACTATTTCCATCTTATAGTATGATCTTTTATATTGTAGTACCTAAAATAACCTTCAGTAGAGAAATTTCAACTACTCGTACGTACCTACATTTCTACTAATCGAATTAGAAGTAGGTATTTAGATTTTACGTAAAACGTCGATACTTATGAACATTTGAAAAGTCTGGCCAATAGCAAATTTTGCGGAACATAAACTTTGATAGTTTTTTTTAAATCTTTGTTTTATGGATTTGTATTTTTTTTTCTTTATCAATGTAACATGGAATCTTAAGTTTGTCGAGTAATTAAAGTGTAAATTTTAATAAATAGCTCAAAAATGTACATAATGTTTAAAAAAAAAATCGGAATCGAGTTTCTTTCGTTTCTTTGCATTTTCTGAGAACATTCACCATATTAATATATATATTTTTTACACCATCAGAAAGTATAGATTTCAACGAACAAAAAGCCCACCGACTTTGTTAAAAAAGGAGATATTTTGACGCGAGAGTTTTCGATTGAAAATTAGGGTGCTTTTTCGATATTAAGTCAAAATAAGGTGAAAAAAAATTTAAATCAAAAAGAGGACAGTGTGTTGGGACATAGAAAGGTAAGTTTTCACCAAATTTCTTTAAAAAAATTTTTTTTTGTGAAAGAAAAATAAGAAACCAAAAACTTGGTTATTTGAATTTTTCACATAAATTTTGAGGTTATGTGAAAAAAGTGTAAATGCAAAAGTTGTAGATCTTAACATTACCTATAACTTTGCCATTTAACTTTTATCCATAGGACTTGTAGTTTAGCCGGAGATCGAGATAAACCGATTTTCCTTTCATTTTTGTTATATTCTTTTCCTTTTCCAATGGGTTTCATCCTACTATTATTTTTTTCACTTTTTACCATTTTCAAAGTCTTCAGCCCTGGTCTACATATATTTTTCGTGCTCAAAAAAGGAATATACGGGGTGTCAACTAAACCCCTACAAAATAATCAAAATTTCATTCTTACCGATAATATATTCCTTTTTTGAGCCGATAGAAACATGATATTCAGTCCATTTATTACCAATGAAATTTCCAAAAACGTTTTGAAAAGCGTAATTTCATGATTTTACATTAAAATCATGAAATTACATTAAAATTATTCCAACCTATTGACCAGCAGTGTATATCTACAAATTATGTATGCTGGTAGTAAGTAACTGGTAGTAATTCGAGATAAAATTGAAAGAAATTTATGATAAACCTGCTGCAATTACAATCACGAGATCAATTGAAATTCTTCCACGTTTGGCATGCTCCAGTTCACGTGCTGGATTAGTCCAGCAAGTGAATATATTTTCCAGTAATAATCATAAATTGTAGTTCTATAGGCCAGTCGAGATGTATTTAAAATACCATTTCCTTCACAAGGTCTGACCGGTAAAAAAACTTCGGACATGTGTACCTCTATATCATGCCTGATTTATTAGCCTAAATTTACAACCCCGGGCGTTCAAAGTGGTTCTGAATTTTGAACACATCGGCAATGAAGTACAGGAATCAGTTGTCTATCGAACCAGGAAAGGAACCTCGGATATTATGCTTTGGACAAAGGCTATATATAGCACATGCGGCAAAGGGGTAAATTTAAGTACAATTTTTCGGCGGCATAATTTCATTAACTTCTTTTATTAAGAACACCTTTTTTGTTGTCGGACTAACGGTTTAATCTACGTTTCCACGTTAGCGCAATTACACTCCTTTGAACGCCTGGGGGTAGTTTGCGCTCCACTCGGAGAGGTTGCAAATTTAGGGCAATAAATCTGCCATACAGAGGTACTGTTTGTAACATCGAAATATGAGACAAAAAAATTTCCAAGGATGCCCACAATTGTCACAATGGGAGATCGGCTATAACTTTTCTTACAGCAAGCTAAAATCGTCACTATAGCGGCGCTTTCATTCAACAAGTTATGTTTTTTCTAGAATACTAGTAACTATTCAATTTTAACACAAAACCCATCAAAATAATACACTAAATTAAAGAATAACAACTGTATTACTTCTATTTCAAGAATTGTTGACCCCACTTTACCACAAAACGTTCGATGGTATTAGGCCATGATACAACTAACAAAGATATGATAGATCGCCGTTCCAAATACGTTCAGTTCGCGCATGACGTCACGCGGAGCTTAAAATTTGAATTTAAGGCAGTATTACTATAGAATATTATGTTTATCTATCTTATTTGAACTGATACTATTTTAGTAATTATAATTTTACGATGGTCTAGGCGAAATAAGTAACTTTAAATATAAATATATTTATATTATATGCATAAGAAGAATTTCAATGATATTTAAAAATTAAAAATAATGAAACAGAATGGGAATGGCGGAATTTTGAAAACAAAAAACATATTATTATATTCAGAATGATCATGATTCTATTACGTTTAGGTATTGTCTATTACATTATAATATACAGGGTGGTCCACGTAAGACTGTCCCCCCTTTTATCTTGTGAATTCTCAACATATTTGAATTTTTCAAAAAAGGAATCCATTTAATTTTTTCTTATCATTTTGCTGTCAAAATTAACCTATGTGTCTTAAAAATATACGAGGCGAAAAAAAAGATACCGTTATATTCAGAATTTTATCTCCATTATTTAAAATGGAAATTAAAAGTTTTATTACCGTTTTATTCGGAATGATGAGTAATATCGAAATATCGAAAAGTATACAGGATGTTTCAAGTGATTTCAAGTTTCAAGTGATGAAAATATAGTGATTCAAGTGATGATTTACTCGAAATACTCCATTTGACATTTTGGAAGAAGCGAATATTATAATTAAACTTATAGTACAACAAAAATCAAAAAATAAATTGAAAAAGAGTATAATATTATGCAATATAAAGAATGGGGGAAAGGAAATAAGAAATCATTCAGAAAATGTTATATTTGGGTATTTGTAAAGTAAAATGAAATCACATTAATATTATATATTATAGAACTTGTCTTTTTAGTTTCCTATACAGGTAATAAAAAAATCATATGTATTACACGGAAGTAAAGATAATTTAACATATTCAAATCAGCTGATTTTTTAAATAAAAATCATAATTTAACTCATACTAACTTTGTTTATTCTTTAATACAGAACAAAGCAATATAATATAACATAACCAGCGGTATAACAACACAATGTCCATATAAAAATAAAAAAGTAAGCACGGGAAGTAAATTTTCGGTTCCTGCATTTTCCAAAAATCCTTTAAAACCGCAAAAATAACACAAAAATCTCGAAATCTCGTTAAAACACAATGTAAACAAACCGAAATAATGCAGAAATTTGCTCCGCGTGACGTAGGAACCTTGGCCTATTGGCTCCTCCCACATGCGCAATATCATATCTTTGTTAGTTGTATCATGGTATTAGGCAATTTAGGCATTCAAATGAATGCCAATGATGCCGATGTGACACGGCCAAGGAACGTGTAAAATTAATCCATAATATTTGAATGGGAAACATTCTTATTTTGCATCACATTCACCATCCAATTGTTTTATGATATGCCGAAAGGTCATCAAAGTATGATCCATATTTTCATATACTACATGATAATGTCATTATATGATGGGTGATGTATATAAAATTATTTTGTTTTTCCTTAAATTCCTGGAAATCGATTATACTTGACAACGCTGTTAAAAATTCAGTAGCACGTGTGAAGGGATCGATATAATGAGGGTTTTTTGCTCGGGTTTTTATGTCTCATATTTCGATGTTACAAACTATATATAATATACTTTACTATCTTTCCTCGGAAATACGAAAAATGTCACTAGTTGATTAGTTATATCCTCATTATCCATCAATACACGCCACATCAAGCGAATGTAAATTATAAAATTAAATAAAGCAGAATATTTTCTAAGGAGTTGTTCAAATTATTGTCGATTTACTGTTTGGCAGTGCGCTAGATGCAAGAGAAATGCTTCTTCAGCTTCTTGACGATTCTCTCAGGAACAAAATCGCTTTCTTGAATTTTTCACCAACTTCACAAATTTTTACAAATGAAACCGATGAAAAATCGTTAAAATAATTTTTTACGTTACAGCCGCTCTCGTAGAGAAATGTCAAATAATTTTTTGATTAAATCTGATTATAAATGACCATGATTGTGGATAAAACGTTGTATAGCATTCGTATTTTTAGTCGCGTTTTATCCACTCGAGAAAATTAAACTCTGGAACTTCGTTCTCGAGTTTAAACTTTGTTTGCGTTGATAATACGCTATCTAAAACACTTATACAATAAAACAATAAATAACACTATTAAATCAAGAACTCTCAGAAGAAGATGACTTCGACCGAATTTTGGAATTCTGCGAAGATATGCAAATGCGCTGTAATATTGAGGCTGTAATATGTTTTTTAAAAATACTGTCTTCTCAGATGAAGCCAGTTTTTTCTGAATGGAAGTGTTAATAGACAAAACTACAGATATCGGGCTACAGAAAACCCACAATGGATGCAGGAAGCTCATACACAATATCCCAGGGTAGTTAACGTTTTGGCTCCAACTTCCCGCTATGCCAAGTGGGAAACAGAACTTATGGGCCATATTTTTTTGGTGAGAACTTAAACGCTGAAAGGTATTTGGAATTCTTGAAACATGATTTAATTCCAGCGCTAATACATTTATTTCCAAATGAAAATAACCCAGATATACCTTCTAATCAAGTTTGGTTTCAACAAGTCGGTGCACTACGACCGTCGTACACATAAATAATATCTTTCCTCAACGATGGATAGGTCGACGGGGTTCTAAATAGTGGCCTCCTCGGCCCCCAGACCTTAACCCACTTGATTTTTTTATGGGGTTACTTAAAAATCAAAGTATATACTAACAGACCAGAGAATATAGACGATTTAGTGGAACGAATTCGGCAAAAAATACTATACAGGGTGAGTCAGTTTTTTGTAGACAAACTTTAACAGGGGATAGAACGCACGTTTCTAAAAAGAAAAGTGCCTATAAATATATGGCCGATCTAGCTTCCTTGTTTGAGAAAATTCATATTATCGCTTATTTAGGGCCTAATATGTCTGTACAAAATTTCAATCTCAAAATATCCTGTCATTGCTAAAATATTTAAATTTTTTATATTGCCAAACAGTATTTGTTTGGTTGACTGGAAATAAGTGAATCTGGGTGAATCCAAAAGTAAATCTAAATCCGAAGCTAACTTCAGGGACGTTACTTATCTGATTTACGTTCCATCACATATTACTCTATAGTAGCTTTAGGATTTTTTGTGGTTCTACGAATGAATAAAATGTCCTAGTGAAAAAGGAAAAATATACATCGGCTATGCTATCCCATAAAATAAAACGAGTACCTAACACTGCATGTTATTCGTCAGTATTCGTTGTTTTAGCGGTTTCTACGTTGCCTGTCGAGGGCAGCGACTATTTGTTTTATTCGTTTACTCCGTGCAGATGCATCGAATTACAAATTCACCATTCACCCACATACATAATTAATATTATTTTAAAAATCCACTTTTGCATTATTTCAATATATTATTATAGGTAAATTTAAATGACGTTAAAAATATAACTCACAAACTTTAACAAGGTGTTAAAGTTTAAATTTTTTTTACATTAATGTGTAATATTTTCTGAACGGAATGATATATTCACTAAATATTTTACACATATCTTAACCTGCATAGGATCAACATGTTGTATTGTTCCTGTCGAAAATACTATAGTGGATGTTACTTTTTTCGGGTACTTCGGATATTCTGCATAATGGAACTTTTTTTCGTACGCCACTGACATTATCTGATACATATTTTTAAAATAACTGCCCCTTAGTAACAATTTTGATCTCTTGTAATTTTGCTCTAACTACGACAGTTTTAGAGATATTGGCCGTTGTTTCTCTGACAGTGTAATGTCGTTATTATATTTTTTTTCTCGAATTTTCTTTATGACTTATAAACGAACGCTTAGATTTTTTCATGTTTGGGGGATAATGCCTATTAATTAAGGCGCATAAAACAAGCGGTAAGAATGTTCAAAAACTTGCACAGTGGCGCCCATATCATTTTCAACCTGTTCAAGGTTTATGTCCAGGTGACGCTGAACGAAGACTTACTTATTGTAGGTGGGTCCTTAACTCCATTCAAAATAATAGGGATTTCTTATCCAATATACTGTGGACTGATGAATCTTGTTTTACTCGTCGTGGTATAGTAAATTTTCACAATCTGCATGTATGGGCACATGAAAACCCACATGCCATTCGACCACGAAGTTTTCAACATGAATTTAGTACAAATGTCTGGATTGGAATTTACGGCAACCACGTGTTTGGACCTTATTTCTTGCCACAACGTGTAAATTCAGAAAATTTCCTACAATTTTTAGAAGAACACCATGCTAATATATGGGAAGTCATTCCTTTGAATTTAAGAAGACAGTCTTGGATTCAACTTGATGGGTGCCCGGCCCATTATGGCAGAAATGTAAGAAATTGGCTAAACAATAACTATCCAGGGAGGTGGATAGGTCGTGGAGGTCCAGTGGCGTGGCCTCCCAGATCCCCCGATTTAACACCACTTGACTATTTTGTGTGGGGATTCATTAAGGAAATAGTGTATACCACTCCGGTTAATACACTTGAGGAACTTCAAAATCGCATTAGAGATGCTTGCAATGAAATAAGGGTGCATCATTTAGTTAACTTAAGACGTTCTATGATACGTCGCAGTGAAATGTGTATTGAGAAGAACGGTTTACATTTTGTTATTTGTAATTGTTATTTATTCCACAATTATTATTGTTAATTAAATATTGCTATAAATTCAAAAATGTTTATATCTCCATAAACATTAACATCAATGTTCATCTAATGTTTTTTTTGTAATTGTAATTACTTGGAAAGAGATAAAGAGATTTCGGCTTTTTAGAATCCTTAACAAACCATATTTAGGTAGGTTTCGTTGAAAGAATTAAATATTTAGCCGATAATTATTATTGCTAATAAATAAATTACTTAATTTAGTACCACATCAAACACTAAAAATCAAAATAACTAGGAAACGCACAGGAATTTCGAAACAGAAAAAGGGACATTATTTTTGTTAAACTGTATGTAGATAATGAAAATAACAGTTTTTTTTAAATAGTCTTTGGCGTAGAAGTTCTGTTTACGAAAGGGGTGGAGCACCCCTTCCACCCCGCCACTGTGCAAGTTTTTGAACATTCTTACCGCTTGTTTTATGCGCCTTAATTAATAGGCATTATCCCCCAAACATGAAAAAATCTAAGCGTTCGTTTATGTCATAAAGAAAATTCGAGAAAAAAAATTATAATAACGACATTACACTGTCAGAGAAACAACGGCCAATATCTCTAAAACTGTCGTAGTTAGAGCAAAATTACAAGAGATCAAAATTGTTACTAAGGGGCCGTTATTTTAGAAATATGTATCAGATAATGTCAGTGGCGTACGAAAAAAAAGTTCTATTATGCAGAATAGTCGAAGTACCCGAAAAAAGTAACATCCACTATAGTATTTTCGACAGGAACAATACAACATGTTGATCCTATGCAGGTTAAGATATGTGTAAAATATTTAGTGAATATATCATTCCGTTCAGAAAATATTACACATTAATGTAAAAAAAAATTAAATTTTAACACCCTGTATCTTCCTTAGGAAGCTAGATCGGCCATATCTGTATAGGCACTTTTCTTTTTAAAAACGTGCGTTCTATCCCCTGTTAAAGTTTGTCTACAAAAAACTGACTCACCCTGTATATCGGACCAGAAATAATCAATAACGTTCAAAATGATTTAGTTTTGCGTGTAGCTCAGTGCCAAATAGTAAATGGACAACATTTGAACACCTTCTTAGTTAATATCTCTAGTTTTATTTAATTTTACAATTTCAATTAATGAATACATTTTTTTATATTTTGAATTTTGTTTACATTTATCTCGAATTTTTATTTATGCAACCTAATATTTCTTTATGCTACGGTCAGTGATGTAAAATTACGGTAAATTATTTTTTTGGTAGTTTACCAAGGAATACATTTATTTTTTGTAGATAAATAGGTAATTAAACTTTTTGTAAATTATCAGGTACTTTTTTTGTATAATAAATGTGTGTTTACTATACAATATTCAGGAATTAGTGCTTAATATATTAATTTTAAAACATAAAATAAAAAATAAACAAAATGTACCTTTATTAATTTATATGCCCTTAAAACAACACAACAAAAATGAACGAAAATACAGAACATGGTAAATGATAACTGAAAAACTTAACGAAACATAAAATATAATAAATGGTAAATTAATAAAATAAACACAATAAAATTATTCTGATTGTAGTAGGGTAAACGGGGGAGTGATTGGCCATTTAGTATCCAAATCTTATATTTTTATGAATTACTCTTTTAGTAAATATGTTTGGCCACTGAGAGGAATCACAAATAGTTTTACGGGTTCTAAGTCTTCTTTATTTTTAAAGATTTTTAGATGTTTCATAAAGAATAAAGCTACTTTTTTCATTTAAATGGGGAAATAAAGAATTATAGTGATTGGCCCTTGTAATACAATGATTGGACAGGGCATGACACAGTGATTGGCCCTACGTCCTTTTAATTAAGTAATTTGCATATTTTTTGCGTAACTATGTACCTATACTAAGTACCTATACTATGTACCTATACTAAGTACCTATAGTAGAATTTTAAAGCAGTTTTGGAATTAGAAAGAAACTATCAGACAACGAGACAACTGATAAATATAGGTTAATAAAATTCGATTTCTTTAAAAAATATATTTGGTGTAAGAAATATTGACAAAGGCATTAATATTTTAATGTTTTTAAACATGTCAAGCAATGAAAAATAGAGGAATTAGATTTATTTATGGAGTGTTTTTTCATACAACGAATATGATATGCCCTCGTGCAGTTCATGCATTTAATACCATAGTTCGGTGTAGTTAAATTATTGGCACAGCTAAAACACAGGCCGTTATAGATTTTAACATTTAAACTTTCAGAAAGTCCAAGTTCCAAAAATACATCATCTAAATTATTTTTAATAGTTTCATGCTGTTTTATAGTATAATCAGCAAAGACGTTAATTTCTCCAAATAAATTCTTCGAGGCCCTTTCTACGTTATCAGAAATTGAGGATTTTAATGCCACTGATCTATTTTTTTGAGGGTCGTCAAGAACGTCTCTTACTTTTTCAGCTGTGTTAGTTCTCTTGTCAATTTTTTTATTTAATTTTAAATTTTTAGGTTTTGAAATTTTTGATTTCGTTATTCTTTTGTTTTCTTGATTTTCCAATTTTCTCTTTTTTTGTTCCTTTATTTGTTCAGGCTTTTCCTCTATCCTCATGAGTCTTTGTTTCTTACGTTCTTCTTTTTCCATTTCTTTGAGATTTTTTTTTTCCTCTTCTTTTTGCTTTAATTCTCTCCAAACTGTTCCAGTTATAACGAAGGTCGTTTTATCCGTGCTTCGTTTACCTGTTCTTAATGGTGTTTTTGGTATTGTCAAAATTTTTTCTAAATTTTCCATGTTATTTTCTTTAGATGCTTTGGTTTTATTTATTGTCCCATTTTCATCAAAACTATTAACTGCATCTACAATGTTTCCCTTAGAAACACTGTCATCACTTTCATTAAAACCACTGGCTTCCTTTATAACGTTTCTCTTAGGCACATCATCTCTTTCATCGAAACCACCGACTTTCTCTACAATATGATTTCTGTTAGCATCATCAACATCATCATCGACAGTTTCATAGACATCGCTGACTTCCTCTACAATATCGTTACTCTTAAAAACATCCTGAACAATTTCATCAAAACCGCTGACTTCCTCTACAATAACATTTTCCTTCGAAACATTATCATAACCAGCAAACACTATTGGAATGTCTTCTATATTTACGTTATAAAGATCTTGGTGTGAGTTTGGGATTTTCTGATCAATATTTTCTTCAGTTATAAAATTTTTAACTATTTGATTTTCTTCAGCTTCATATGGTTCTTCATTTTGTAAATTATTGTGGTGATAATTCTGATTTAATCTGGCTTCATGAAATTTCTCCCACAATTTAAACAATATGAAATCTGATGAATCTTCAGATGGCTTTTTATTTACAATCTCGCATATTTTTTCGTATCCTACCGTATTCTTAAAAATTTCGAAAGTAATTATTGTATCATCTGCAATATTAACATCAGTTACTTCTGCAGCCACTTTAAGTACACCACCTAAACATTTAGAAAAATCGATTGATTCCGGATTAAACGGATAAAGACCGGTGGCTCTAAAGCCATTCTTTATAGTTTGGGGCTTAGCACATTCACTAATTACTGGTTCCAAAATAGGTGCAAAATTTTCTTTTTTTAAGGTCTCCGCTATGTTTTCTCGTCGCCATTTGAGGACACCCTTTTTCCAACCCATTTTAATGGGCTTAAATGCTGCCATGTCCACAGGCTGTAATATCCTTGTAGAATTTGGGTAGACATATTAAAATTATGTCAAGTTTTTTGCACAGATCACTAACATCATAAGTCAAATGTGATGCATGACCGTCTATAAATAGTATTACCGGAAGGGGTATGTTATTTGCTTTTAAATAGGGATGGAAAACTTTGACTATATAGTCATTAAATAGTTCTGCTTTCATCCAGCCGGTGTCAGATTGTCCGATACCCCAGGTATCCGGAACGGACTCATAAAGTTCAGTTCTTAATCTCTTTCCGGGAAAGATAACCATTGGTGGCGTTACCTTACCGTCCGCCGAGAAAGTGAACAAAACTGTTAGTGTCTGTTTTGATGGTGCGTGGTCAATTTCGTATACATTTTTTGAGCCTCTTGGTGCCAATACCGTTGAATTTTTTGGGCATAAATTAAAACCAGTCTCGTCTGAGTTAAATATTCGATTAGGGCTGTTAAGAATGTCATCGTAACCTTTTGAAACAAGATATAGCTTAATGTCTTCGAACCATTTTCGAATGTCTTTTTCAGACACTTTCGAACTAGATGAAGTCACACCTTCAGAAGTTCGACTAGATACTTCTGGATGGCGTTTTAAAAACGCCTGGTACCATCCCCAACTTGATAAATTGTTTTTAAAAGGATTATCTCTTGGCACTTTATCTAAAAAGGGCTTCACAGATAATTGCAGATCTTCCTTTCTCCTAGGAAAGCCCTTTTTTTAGCTTCCGATTATCCACTTTACCAGCAAATTTTCCTCTTCAAGAGTTAAATATGGACAGGGTCCTAAACTTGTCTTTGTGAACTTATTACTTTTTCTGAATTGAATTGTTGCTCGGGGAACCTTATATTTTGTTGCAGCTTTTCTAATAGGGACACCATTGGCGACAGCTTTCAAAGCATTCTGAAGATCTTCTTCATTGTATTTTTTACTGTATGCATTACCTTCTCGAACTTTAGGCATCTTATACCAACTAGATAGATGGGTATACCTGCAAAAAAGTATACCACGGTTTAAATGCCACAAGTTCAGTATGTCGCAAAGTTCTGCTTGTACAAAGAGCAATTCAAAGAGAATTCTGAGCCAAAAGAAAGATGCCTATAGTTATTGGCCTCCTAGATTCATAGTAATTGGCCCCTGCCAATCACTGTATAATCACATTTTATTTCATTATTTAACATGATATTATGACGTAGTCTGTGCTATAGTGCAAAAAAAATGCCTAAAACGTATTTTATTATTTATAGATCCACAGGTAGTCATTGGCCCCGGGGGCCAATAACTATATTTACATAGATTTAACATTACAGTGATTGGCCCCCTCTTAATTAATTATTTTTTGAGGTTAGAACAGCAGTAAGGCTTTAAAATGACGATATAATTATTCTACAAACACCTACTACACAAACACAAGGTATTGTTACAACCAAACTATCATAATTTACTTACGGAATACTATGTCTCCTTAGCAATTTTCTAAGAATACACAAATAATGGGCACCTCGAAAATACACGTGCACACAACTCGCGGTAAGTCGAAAACAATGTTACCAACTGCAACGCCAATAAACCAAGGTGTAGAGAAATCTCTAAAGATGGCTCTGGTAGGATGAAGTTACCGTATTATGTATCATTTTCCTTAATAATCAAGGTTAAATTAAATGATCTGAATCTGAATCCGAATCATCTGATGATTCATCTAATGACAGTGATGACTCTCTCTCCCCCATTACAATTTTATTTTGAAAAAGGTTCAAATTGGTTTATACACTGCTGGCCAATAGGTTGGAATAATTCAAATTTTTAGGGTAAGTTTCGATACATATATCTTCTGAACGATATGGAATATCAAAATACGGATTTCAGGACGTTTTTGGAAATTTCATCGACAAAAACTGGTCTGAATATCAATTTTCCATTATGCTCAAAAAAGGAATATACGGGGGTGTAAACTAAACCCCTAAAAAAATCAAAATTTCATTCTTACCGAGAATTTATGAAAACCAAAATCGAGTTAAATTTTTTATACCGGGGTAATCTATGGACCAATTCGAAAAAACAAATTTGGCCGATTTTTGATATCTCGCTTATTTTTGAATATACGGCGTTTTTATTGAAATTAGGACAATTTTTTGGAAATGTATCTCTTACTTTTTAAAAACAAAGTAAGTAATGGATTTTTTTCTTATTTTCAAGTAAGCTTACATGCCTCTAGCTGCCTCAGTAGCTAGAATTGACATTTCTTATACAGGGTGCCTGCGAAAACATTTAATAAGCATGTGTCACGAAAAATTTGTATATTTAAATAAACTGTGTGCAGAACCCTGTATGATTAAAATGAACGATAATTTTAAAATTTTAAAACTGTGAAGGGAAACCTTAGAAAAATATCTCGAAACGGTTTTTTATTTTTCTTGATCGGATGAGTATTATCATAATTTACAGTTTCGTTGTAATTACACGGTAAATCCCTATATAAAACATTTAAAAAACTTGCGGTAGTAACGATTAGCTGGTGGGCTAAGTATTGTTATATTGGTGGGCTAAGTATTCGAGATATTTTTCTAAGGTTCATTTCCAAAAAATTGTCCTAATTTCAATAAAAACGCCGTATATTCAAAAATAAGCGAGATATCAAAAATCGGCCAAATTTGTTTTTTCGAATTGGTCCATAGATTACCCCGGTATAAAAAATTTAACTCGATTTTGGTTTTCCTAAATTCTCGGTAAGAATGAAATTTTGATTTTTTTAGGGGTTTAGTTTACACCCCCGTATATTCCTTTTTTGAGCATAATGGAAAATTGATATTCAGACCAGTTTTTGTCGATGAAATTTCCAAAAACGTCCTGAAATCCGTATTTTGATATTCCATATCGTTCAGAAGATATATGTATCGAAACTTACCCTAAAAATTTGAATTATTCCAACCTATTGGCCAGCAGTGTATATAACCCAGTTTTCCAAGCCTTGTTATCGGTTACAGTACATAAATGACCCGTAATTTACTGGTAATTTATGACGTAAATTACTGTAAAGAATTTCGTAATTTACGGGGTAAATTACGATTTTACGTCACTGGCATTCAGAAAACGGTGCTATTCAAAGTAAAGATTAAAAAAAGGGGGTAACCATTTAAAAAAATATAATTATTATGCCAGCTCAGCGATACGCCATTGAACAAATTATCTAGCTCTTTCAAAAGATGGCAAATTAAAAATAAAAGCCGACGTGTCTGAGCATTTTCGGAAAGTACACTATTTCGGGAAACATTTCAAGTGTTCCAGACTTTTTTGTCCACACTGTAATCCACGATTCTAACAAAACGTGTATGAATACACATAAGGAGAAGAAAAACGGACAAATGCTTTTTTACGTTATTATCCGACTTGCGAAAGCATCCAATAGAATGTTGCACTCTTTTGCTTCAACATATCAGCCCAGTTTTAAATTCTCTTCTTTTCAAAACAGAACATTAATTTATATTTCTTATATTTTCTTAAACATTCCTATCAAAATTCGATGGTACTAAACATCGTAATTTTCTATAACGAAACGAAACAGGTTGCGTTAATTACTAATTATTTTAAGCTCTTGTATTAAGTAAACAATCCATCATTCTCCTACGTACATATTACATCTGAGAAGGTACATTATTCTCAAAAATGCTCTCCGCTCAAGCTAATCTAGACGATCTAAAAGACCTATCAAGTCGGAGGCTTGGTAAGCGACAAAGAACATGGGGATAATAAGAGGTAGCTCGTTAGCCGCTACACTAAAACTTACGAGGTAGTTTTAAAACACAGTGGATCTAAAAAAATTATAAATTACACGCGACGTAGTTTCGTCAAACAAAGGACTAATTAATAAATTAATAGTGGAAGTAGTGGAACTTCCTAAACTACCTACATATTACAGACGCTAAAAACTGATTATAATTTGAGGGGAATTGATATTGAAATTTTGAAATTAACTAATGCATTTTAACTTTTATAATGAATCTGATGTCTATGTCATCCACCCGAGACACCACCGACAGGTAACTATACACAATAGAGCAACTGAACCGGCCGAAATATATGCCGGACAGCGCGCTTCACAAACTTTTGTCTACACCAGTAAAAAATACAAGAGCGTAAGAGACGACTGACTGCGGTGAAGTCGATGCAGCAGAAGAATTTTAATGATTTTAAGAACTACAGTGCCGAAATAGTGGATCATGAGAGGGTTGAGTGTCGTTGAATTCCTCGGTGACTTTAGTCTCATGTATAAGGCGTGTGAAGCGCTCTTACAATATGATATACATTATATAGGGCGTTCATTTTGTTCCAAAATACCTCTCGTTACACTTAATAAATACATAATTAACTTAAATTAATCCACTATCGGGTCTATTCCCATTCACGTCCGTTAAAATTAATCAGCCGTTTATATTTTAATTTTTAACACCCCGTTATATTAAAATATAGAGAGTGGTATTCAGAAAGGACACTTTGACGGATCTGTTAAAATTCCTCATAAATAACGGATCTGTTCAGAAGAGCAGGCCTAAACGAAAAGTTTGCGGATTGTTTTGGGTGAACGTTTTTTGCCTCTCAAAAGTGTTCATAGGTAGATAACAAAGTTAAAGAGGGAATTTGTGGTGGGGCGCCCTTTACTTAGATAATTTACTATTTTTTCTGACTATTAGCCATTAATCTATGCTATTAACTATTAGTAGGTAGGTACCTTTCGTTACATCTTTATATGTATAATATACTTGGTGTTAATTTCTTTTCGAAATAATGTGATTTTCTTTTGTATAATAAAATACTTACTTGTGATGATATTTAAGGAATAACGTATATGTTTTGTCGAATTATATTTTATTTTATATATAAAATACAATGATAAAGTAGTGTTTTAGGAAAGTTTTAGACCCCGAACTACAACAGATTTAAATTTAATTTAATAATTAAATATTTAAAAACGTACATAACTAGAGAAATGACAGTTAACTAACAGAAATGACTTGAAATGAGCCCACAGAAAAAATCCAAGGCGTTTAAGTCAGGAGACTTGGGAATCAAGCGAAAGTAATTCACTGTTCAGGAAAATCTGTGAAACTAGAGGAAAATACTCTTAAATAAACTAGGAAATTTAATGTGGAATGTTTAAGGGTTCTTAACCCTGTTAAATATGTTGTAGTTTTGTAACTAAAAAAAAATATGACACACTAATTTACAATATATTTCTTAAAATAATTTACGAACATGCCAGCATACAGATAAACATGATATATATAGTTATTTTCCTTTGATTATATATTTCTGCAGTCATTAGAAACTTGATCCAATGATTTGAAATATGCTTCTGAGATCGCCCTGCTTACTTATTGTTGACTCGTACTAATATTAAATGATTGTCCAACCCCCAGCTAGTATAAACCCTTTCCAAAAAAGTTGAACGCTGCCAATACCTGAGATAAAGTGCATTAAATAAATTACTATTGACTAGGTGAAAAGGACTTACCCGTAAATGCACTGGGAATTTTGTTACATTATTTTACGCCTTCATCCATAAACAGACTTATTTCTTCAATAAATTGTCTCACTGTAAATTTACTTAAATGGAATTGTTGCTTAAAATGTCGAACATTATTCCTTCGGAATGGATATTTTATATAGTTACATGTCATAACTACAAAATAACTTTTAATATTATTATTGTTAAGAAACCAATATACCTACCTACTAGTACTAGTAATATAAATATGAATCACTTATTTGAGAAACCTGACAAGTCCCATAAACATAGTTCTGAGATAACTGGAAAAAACTGTTTAACTATTTTCAGGTGTCCCTTTGCAAAACTTTAGTTATTAATAAACAATAATGTGGAGTAGTTTAACAGTTTTTTCACAACGAAACAAAATTATTTTATATTACAGTTGACAAAAAGCCTATTTTGAAAAATGGACATGTCGACTTTCTCAAATAAATTTTGTTGATTTTCATTTTATTCATTTTATTCAGAAAATAAAATACAAACTAACAATACTTATGATAATAATATATAAAAAACACAATATTATAAAACTTCTGGCTCCAATTGACCATCTACCGTTGGCCATAAAAAGACTTCTTGGTAAAAACTTTGAATTTCGTCATCGTCAGGTAGATAACTTGCAAACCTTTTACTATTCACCATTTTTTTATTTTTAATGGGTAGTTTAATATCGGGGTATGCTAGTTCTGTACAAAGTATGCTGGATCTAAGACGTTTTGTGCCAATTGGAAACGTATAACTTACTGTTCCATCAATATAGTCATATGCTGTGACCATACCTTTAGAGGTGTCGTTGTAAGACAACTGCATAAACCTTGATATATTGAATGGAATTTTCTCATTTCTTACAGCATCTGTACTCAAACAATTTCTCTTATAAAATTTGGGCCACCATGTCTTAAAACTTTTAATGATATTGTTGTCATCCTCTATAAGATGCACTGTAAACTTGTTTTGTTGACTAGCCACTATAAACAGTTCGGCATATTGCTTAAGGGTATAAACCCTATAATTTTTCTTAAGGGACCGTTTAACTACTCCAAAGTCCCTGTCACACGGCAAAAACGAGTGGCCACGGATTGGGAAATACTGATGAATTGTCTTAAGCCGTTCTATTTCTATTAATGAAGCAAACATTCTCGCAGTTGTGTGGTTTTTATTTTGGCCCGGGCACCCATCCATGAACACATGTAGATGTTGCACTTCTGGTGGAACATAGGATTCTATGTAATTTGCAATAAATGAGCAAACTTCATCGGGACCTTTTCTTCCCATTCCTTCGTGGTAAATATAGAAATATGCTCTACTAGTTTTTACATCATGGATGTCAAAAACGGAAACGGTAAGTTGATGTAGGTAAAACGTTTCTTGAACCGGAATCTGGGGCAAAAATATGTTTTGCATATAGTCGACAGCTACTATTGCTACACTGGGATCATTTTCATCAAGTTCTTTCAACGTATTCATTTTGGAATGAAACTTTTTAGCACGTGTGAGGTGAACTGTCTTTTCAGCTACAGCAACTCGTTTGGCAGTGTCATTTAGCTCTTTGGATTTTATTTTTACTGACAATTCCTCACATTTACAGCAAGAGTCAACCTGGGGTCGTCCAAAATTTAGACTAAACCTTTCTTTAAAGAGTTTGTAATATAATGAATATTTAACTTTGGTGTGGGGGTACTTAGATAAAAACAAATCGTGCATCTTTTTAATATCAAGCTTTTCGCTCAAATACTTATAATGTCGACTGCTATAATGTGCTTCTTTAATGGGAAAGTATGAAATATGGGAACAAATCAGATCGATAAGACCCACTGGTTTGGAGTTTCCTGGATTATTTTTTCCACGTAGATCTTGATGGACACGACATCGTAGATGGACACGATCTTTGCTAATTGCATGCAGACACAAAAAAGCGTTTTTACATACCAAAACCTGCCCCAAGCTGTAGTTAATATTATACTTATAGGCGCATTTGTGAGGTTTCGGTTTGCTACAGTTGTTTTTAGGCCGCTTTCGCTGAACGGTAACTGCTGATATTAGCGATTGAAGATAAGCATCCTGCTCATTTTTAGGACCAAAACTGTAAAATTTATTAAACACTTCTTGCTTTGCCTCCTCTGATAATTTTTCTAGGCACTTTTTGCGACAACTAAAAAAGAAACACCATGTATGGACATTTGGATCAGCCAGTGGTAAATTAGAACATATCTGTGCTAGCCAGACAGTATGTGCATACGCTAATAACAACTCAAAATAAAAAATTACAATTCAAATAACATGTGTGAATCTCGGAAACTTGTACTTATTTGATTATACAACAAACACGAAAAGTAACAAGTAACACGAAAAGTATAAGACTTATATGATCGATACATATCATAACCCATTATCAGTGTGATGTTTTTAACCTTTACTGGCCGATTAAGGCACATACTTCTTATTTTGCACCGTCTGGTTAGACTAATGGTCATAATCTTAATACTTAATAACTGGTCATAATATTATGTTAACATTTTTTAGGTTAGGTTTACTTACTTGCAGTTTACTCCCATTTTCTTTTTGGGAACAACATTCCCTTTATAACTGACGTATTCTTCACCTTTGATTATTGCCTTTTTAATCCTCTCACATTGCCATATTACACTTTTAACGCCTTTTTTACGCTTATTTCGATCAGAATTATAATGTCTTTAGTTTTAAAACACGACAAATCCACAATTACGCGTTTGCTTGAGAAACCCGACAAGTCCGGGATATATCGGGTTTTAAAAGTAAACGCATTATTCGCTATACGCTACCATGTAGGATATTGAATGGATTTGTCTAGTTTATAAAGCAAACGATGCGTATTGCTATTAAACACGGATTTTTAACAAAATGTCAACTTGCGTCATATGTGGATTTGTCGGGTTTCTCAAATAAGTGATTCATATGTAGGTAGGTATATACCCATCAAGTGCTGGTATTGCCATATATTTTTTAATAAGGTAAAAACTATTATACAAGTACTAAACCACATAATGGGTAGGTACCTAACCACTATTGTTCTTGTTCACACAGTAAAGTTTTATTTTACAACTGCACATAACCACACTATCATTTCAAATTTCAACAAACGGCCTGTTACATTATTAAACGATCCATCTAATCACCCTTTTAAAGTAAACGGGTTTTGGTTAATTTTAATATTAATACAATTTAATTTGGAGGAACGAGAATAGCGTTTCTGTTAAAATTTTCCATTAATTTTTTTTAACGGATTTTCTAGTCCGTTTATTTTTAACCTAATGAGAATAGACCCGTATGGCGCGCAATAAAAGCTATGCATTTGTATACATTAAAAGTATATCCATTTGACGACAATAATTATTTACCATGGTGCGACAGTTTTATATAATAATAATAATAATAATAATCAAAATTCAACACGGAAGCTTCACTAAAACCGATTACAAAACGAAGCTCTAACTATGAAATTTCATTAATTTTCTGTTTGATCTATCATTATTTTGACTGTCAATTTCATTGTTGATTTTTTTGAATAATTATTAAGGAATATATTGGAAAGAATATGACTAGTTTTAATTAATGTTGATTTAAGTGTATTGTTACATAAAATACATTTTTCATTCATTTCTTCTACATACTTTTCTAATTTTAACATTAACAACTCCCGCAAAATTCTCCTATGTTTACCTCTCTTTAAAAACTCGATTTCGTGTTTATCTGAAATAAGCTCATTAAATATTTGATGGGCTTGAATAGAAACTTCAAAGGATAATTCCGATGGTTGTTTCAAAGCAGCTCGTGTTAAATTTTTAAGATATTCGCCTCAACAGAGTCGTTGATAAATTGTATGAAAAAATCTGAATTTGTAGTAATGTATATTAAACAATTTCCACAACCATTATCAAATTTAATAACAGAATGTGCACAATGTCCGGAAATATAAAATAGCGATGATAATACTGAATAATTTACTTTAATGTCAGACAAATTAGGAATTATTTCTGTAAAGAAATCGATATTTTCAGACATGTCAAACGAAGAACCAAGAACCAAATGGTAACTCTTTTCAGGAAAATGTACCAAACTTTGTGTGTTTGTGGGTTGTGGTTGTGTTGTGTGTTTGTGTGTTTGTGGAAACTACTCCGAGTGTTACAGTTACATCAAAGGTTCCACCCCTATCCAGTAGTAGGTAATACCTATCATTTTTACCGAGTCACAAGATTTAATTTCTGTGCTGTCGGTAGTGAAAAACACAGTTTTTCTGACCTCCTGAAGCACTACAACCAGCGGACGACGTCCTAACGAACTACTCTGTTGTATGCGAGATTCATGGAATTCACGTCTAATCTTATTTCTCTATCTAACTTGCACATGCTGTATATCTCTATCCTGTCATATCGAGAATTACGTAGGGAATGATTTTTAGAATCCCGAGGTACGGTACTTCATAGATGACTTGATGTAAAATAGTGTCTTGTGACGTCATTATCGTCATATTTTTGATTTTCCCGGCCTCTACGTTACGGAGGTCCTACTGTAGGTTGTGGATTCCATTTAAATAACCAAAATCTCACTTTTGATTAATCAACAGCTTTAAAATAGATATTTTTTTATTTTCTTGTGAAACGAGGATTCGGCAGAGTCACATTTTCCTTCATCAGGTTTTTCCCGCAGCTGCTTATTGATGCTCCTGTTTCCTCGAACTGAATTTCTATGATATACTGTAATATGGGCATCTAATTTTTCCGAAAAAAATCGAAAAAACACGTTGCTAGGTAATATTTTGACAAGAAGCATGAGTGCTGGACGCTGGTGGCAACAAAAATCCGAGTCGAACATCTGCAAATTCCGTCGTTTGGCATTACGAGCTTCCCTACTACATTTAAAGATAATATCTTTAAATGGATCAAAAATTATTTTCCACTTCATAAAATACATCTCATTTTTTTTGCAATTGTTCCACATTGTCTTCACAACTAGTTCTTTGTAATTTTCACCGTTTTCTTTCTTCATATTCCAGGCCCAATCTTTCAGGATTAGGTTTAGTTGCTCTAAACTCGTAGTTTCCAAAAGCTCGTATTTCTTTGCCTTGCAAAATTCCGTAAACTGTTTACATATTGACGTATGGGTTTAGCGGTATTTTGCGGTACACTTTCTCAATCGCCAGATCAATATTAGTCATAGAATCACTTCCAAAGCGACTCATTTTCACTACATAAGCTGACTAGCACTGTTTAAAAACAGTATTACAAAATTTATTGACAATAAAATAAAATAAATTGTTTAACGTCGTTTTCTGGTGTCCTAGGAGACCATAATTACTTGTTCTCAAAGGTATTGTAATTTTTGGTGACGACAGCTGTCAAGTTTTGCCGCGGGTAAACTTGGAAAAACTGCTGACAGGTGCTGCCATACAGTGTTACCATCTAGAAACCATTTGTAATTCAAAATTGCGCGTTTGTGATTGGTGGAAATTAAGACGAGGGAAATAGTCAATGTAATTTTATTTTCCGATACGTAGGCACACAATTCGTATGTTTCCTGCTAGGTACTATTTAGAAACAAACGGTTAACCGAGTAAATATGAAAATTGTTGTCCTACGGATGCAGTACAAGAATCTTCTATACAGTTATTGACACGTTTTCTTAAAACAAATATTTTTCTACCTGATTTCAAACAATGCCGTTCCGTAGATTTTACTACCTCGATAAATGGACGGCAAACGCTTATATTTTAACCAGAATAAGAATTTCACACGCTAACAACTTTTACAAATAAGTACTTATGTGAGGCATAACAGGACAACAAACAGTGGCTATTTACACAAATTACAACCGTGTAAAGTGTAAATGCACCCATGCAGTATTATAGAATGGGCACGAGTCAAATACTGTATTGTAGGTAGCACTATTTCATTTTGCTACACACGTAACTGTATACGTTTTTCATGCAAGTATACATAAACGTGCATTGTGCATGGAAAACTTGCACAATGCACAAGCCTTTACCTGTCAAAGTTACACAAAAGTGTTTGAATTTTTGTACTGTTTATACTGTACCTATAATTTTACAAGCAAGGGCATGAAGATGTGCGTTAGATACTTGTGTAAACCTGAATTATTCTAGAAGAAATGATTTGAACAACGCCCACTACCATGACAGTAAAGCAAAAAATTATAATTTCATAACACGGTAATGTGAAAATTAAAAGAAATGTATCAAATTAAAGATTGTGTCGATTGTGACATGGATGATAGTTAAAAATTGAAAAATAAACAATTTAAGAACAAATGTCAGACAGGAGAGGAAAAAAATGACCAGTATAATACCAGTCGGGATCAGGAACACCTACACCATGAAGTGGGTGTATACATTTTTTCAGTTGTCACGATACACTTCATAATCACTGAATCCGCTACTTAGAACGCCAGAATGACCACGTTTCACTAAACGCTACAAGATCAAATTCGCATAAGCAACTTACCTCATTACGTTTAAGATAACATGGTTATTTTTAGATAATTTTACTTACGGGCATTGTCGCTTTAGTTTCCAATGCAAAGTACCGTTGCTCTAAGTTCTGCCATCATCATAATACATGCATCATATTATGATTTGTTTATTTAACATAAACAAACAAGAAAGGTCGCTACCGTTGTCTGCATCACCATGTGAATGCACCGGGCAAGATCCGGTAATATCTTTTAATATGCAACCGCAACACCTGTTCCAAAGTGTGTTCTATAATGTGTGATATTTTAATTATTTATTATAATTGCGATAGCTACGTATTTTTATTCAGTATCTACGTATCTTGATTGTTTACGAGGCTCGGCCGCGGGAGGAATCTCGTTAAGGAATAAAATATGATCAAATGGTTCCGTTGGAGTTGTTGTGAATACTGATCATGAATTTTGCGTAACAATAATGTTTGAAAAGCAAAATATACCAGGAGCATTGGTGGTAAAGAAGCAAGTTTTAATATCGATGGCTTAGTGGCAATAAGACGTATTAACATTTTTCCAAGTTTTCAGGAGAACAAAATATTTGTTAATAATCAGGCTTTAGATATTACGGTGCGGTTTTTTGGTAAGTATCAAATGTTGTTGCACTATGAAGTTGTTATTCCCGTAATTTTTTTAAAAAAATATCAATTTTCATGTATTTGGTTTGATCCGTGCTATTGTTAAAAAATAAGTGTTGATACGTGTTAATGTCAGAATAGTTTGGAAAAATGCTATTTCTTTTTAATAGTTAATAATACCATAGAAATTAAAATCAACTTTTATTCACATCAATCTGCTGCTAAATACAAGCAAAACATAAACTAAACATAATTTTAAAACTATTACTCAAAAGGTAAATTGTCATAAAAGGGGTGAAATTCTGTTGGTAAAGTCGTTTTAATATCCTGTAGATGATCATACTTTACTTTCGAGATCTTCAGTCTCCTTTGGTACAAGCGCTCAGATAATACGCCATCACTTAATTCCTTGTATCTTTGAGGTAGATTTTTAAAATCCTCCGAAAAATCAAGTTTATAATTAATTCTGCCGTTTGGACCATAATGTATAACTCGAAGATCAGTAACGGTTGGATCGTCTGTTCCACGGCCAGGCCGAATACTCTTGTACCTCATCAAATTTGGATTATTATAATTTAAAAAAAAGCATGTTCAAGGTATTCTACATCATATCGAAAAGGTTTAAGTCTTGCATTTTTGGTAATATTTACATAGTCATATGGCAAGGTAATGTCTTTATTTTTAAGCTTTCTCTCAATGATGCTATGAACCGAATCACACTCCATTTGAGTGTGACCCGGTTCTAAGTATTTTTGAGTTACTGATTTTTTATGTTTCACTGAATAGTTGCATAGAGCATTAGACAAAACTGTATTACGGTTTTGGTAAGGACAACCGTCACTCCATAACACAATGGGCTTATCTTCAGTACAATTCTTTTCTAAGTGACTTAATATAATTGAAGTAAACGGAAGCTACCAGATCAGCTTCAGTTTCATTCCACCAATAATTTGTACATTGATGGCTGGACAAGTTGAAGATGGAAATTATGCACCTTCAATTTCGTTTTGAAATAAAACTTATTAGCATTATTAACAGGGCATAATTTTACTGCTTGTACGTCCATAACGAAAGTATATTGCTCGCCAGTCTCAGCTTTTTTCTTGTCTTCACTCTTTTCTAGACAAGCTCTATCTTTCAACTCAACATGTCTTCTGTATTCTTCTTCCTTAACATTTCCAGCGCTATAGGACACACAAACATTACACTAGTCCTTTTTGGGATTAATAAAGACAAATTCATTTCTTTAAAAATTTCCCAAAATGTACACAAATTCAAAGCTTGCTCGTTGTTGTCTTCGCAGTGTTTTTTGTAAACCCTGAAAACGTTGGCTTTCGAACCAAAATCGGTTTCGAGGTAAAGCTTCTTACTATCCTTTCTGCAATAATGCGAAGGCATTTTCGGTAAATTATTTAAAAATGTTCTTAGAAATAATTTTTGCTGCTCAGCAATTTGAGCAGATCGTGATTGGGGCCGTTCAACTTTTCGACGAGCATTGATATTTGTTTGAGGGTTGTGCATACCATGAATGTTTTCAGAACACCAGTGTGATACCATCCATTCTTTAAGACCCAGTGTTGATAAGAACATCTTTTTACAAACTTGCTTAACCTCATTATCAACCCTCAAAAATATTCATAAGTAAAAGACCTTCTGGAGTCCCCTGGTACAAATTTCCTTGCCGTATTCTTTTTCCTGATTAAACTTGTTATGTAGATTTTTTTCTGGTCCCATTCCAACTCTTTCCAAAATTTGTGGAAAATTGAATTTCTTGTCTCCGAGTTTATTGTGTTGCAGAACCTAGTTTTGTATTTTTCGCACTTTGTTGAATTACAAGCAGGTCCCATAATTTTTGGATGCCTCATTATGTTATGGAATATCTTGCCATCCCTTGTTCTGGTATAACCTAAGTATTCTTCACCTTTCATTCTTCTTAGCCTTGTTTTTTCTCTATCCCATTCAGACTTTTCTGGTTTCCTTTTTCTTTTCTTCTCTTCAGGAATTGTTGGATCATCCTCTTGCTCATCTTCTGAAGTTGATGTTTCCCTATTAGTGTTTTCTGATTCTTCATCAACATAATCAGGATCGTCATTTGTTGTTTCAATGTCCTCAATATTTTGGGAAATATGGTCTGATGTAGAGTTTATTTGGAGCCTCGTTTGAAGCTCTGTACTATTCATCGCATTTTCTAATACATTTTCTGGCATTTGGCACTCGGAGGCACTAGGACAAACTTCAAAATGGGATGTGTTGGTGTCAAATGTATTAGAACTGGCGTCCTGTGTATATTTTCTGATGAGCGAAATATTACCCATATTTTCTTTATCATTTGACATCATTCCTATAAAGTTATCAATAAATCCGTCATTGTTTGGAGCAATATAGTGTTCACTGGTGTCCAATTCATACATATCTGGTTCTAATGTTACCCCAATACAGCTGTCTTCAGTAACTGGCAAAGCGTCCGTAATAATAACCGGCCGACTTAAGGCCTTCTCTAAAATACTCATACTTCTCTTGCTACCACAAAATTTTGAAACTGGGAAGTTACTCATGTTCTGAAACAAAACGTTTTACTAAAATTAAAAAACAGCAGATTACCTACTGAGTCTTGTCTTATATTATAGCGCAATAACAGCATATAGCTTTTCAAACGTATTTTGTGTGGCCAAACACAACAGAAGTGGATTTTTGTAATAATTAATTACTCAAAGAATTAAAAATACGACTGTTGTTTAATTATACATGCAGTTTAATAACACGTAACAACAAATTGTCATAAAACGCGCCAAAAAGCAATAACACGTATCAACTTCTACATGCATTAACCACAGTTATTTAATTAACATTATACAAAAAAAACAACTTAAAATATCGTATTTTAATAAGCAAACACTATAATCTTTGAATTAACTTACCTTTTTGCGTTTACCTGAAGGAAATCAAAAAAATCTGCATAAATTATCACACTACACGTGAAGCAACGCATTCAAGCGGTTTTAACGTGTAAAATTCGATGATACGTGGTATTAAATTTGCCGGTTGATACTTAGTATTACCAAGGCGCGAACATAATATAGTTTCATTGGTCGAAGCGTCACATGCTCTTGTACAATGTATTCGAAATCGGTAAAAATAACAATTTCGCTAAATTTGATGATACGTGGTATTGCCACTAAGCCATCGATATGCTTCTTGAAGTAGATTTAGCGAAACGTTGGTATCGGATTTCTTCCAGGGTTTCCTCTTGCATGTTGCCACCATATAAAGCAACGAAAAATCGTGCTCCAGCATCTGCTATGTGCTGTAACACCTCTCCTCTTTAATTGCATTACCTTAATCGTCGTGGATAAGTGGATTTGCTAGAGGCTTGCACTTAGATACCTTTAGATATATCACCAGAAAAATCACAGCTTGACAATGACCGGCTTGATCTACTCCTACTTAAAATTTTGTATAAAAATACTTGGACGCCAGGTCAATAGTACTTAAATAGTACAGAAGACCGCAGAAATGATCAGCCAATAATTATCAGCTGTGCCCCTCTTGTGACTCAGACTTTTCCCAGAGAAATAAAAGATAAAGATTGTTTAAAAACAATTTAGTACAAAAATATTTATATTACCAGTTGATGGTTCACAGTGATTCTTAGATTAGAACTAAAATTTACAATTGGGTTGCCTGAGGGGCGTTAAAACGACTCTACTTAATTAAGTAGCCTGAAGGGTTAAAACAATAAAAAAATGTTCACTCTTGACACAAAGTCAAGTCGAGAAATTTATCATTTACAACAAAAGTGAATTGGGAAAGTGAAGGGGCGTTAAAACGACTCTACTTAATCAAATAGCCTGAAGGGTTAAAACAATAAAAAAATGTTCACTCTTGACACAAAGTCAAGTCGAGAAATTTATCATTTACAACAAAAGTGAATTGGGAAAGTGAAGGGGCGTTAAAACGACTCTACTTAATCAAATAGCCTGAAGGGTTAAAACAATAAAAAAATGTTCACTCTTGACACAAAGTCAAGTCGAGAAATTTATCATTTACAACAAAAGTGAATTGGGAAAGTGAAGGGGCGTTAAAACGACTCTACTTAATCAAATAGCCTGAAGGGTTAAAACAATAAAAAAATGTTCACTCTTGACACAAAGTCAAGTCGAGAAATTTATCATTTACAACAAAAGTGAATTGAAAACCTTGGGGAAAAAAGTAAAGTGGAAATATTCCTTAAGACCTGGTAATTCCTAGGGGCAATTAATTATACAAAAATATCTTTTCTCTTTTCTGGAGATCCCCTCGTGAATGTGCTGGGTTTCCTAGGATCCTAGGCTGAAGCTTCGGCTTGGTGGTCCAGCTGAGCTGAGACGTAGCCTCTAAGGGCGATGTATACCGCAATGGGTGGAATGTTCCGGCTGCAGGAGGAGGTATCTTCCAGTCTGACGTTCAGGAATAGGTAACAATGGTCTGCTCTGCTCACCAAAGAAATTGATTCTCGGTCATCAAGGTGTGGAAGAAAAATTTACCAGTATCAGGTTTTACAAATTTGGAAGAAAAAAATATGTATAAATTCCCGCTTGAACCGGATATCAAAAGTGAAATTTATACTAAAATGAATTTAAATAAAATAACTAGATTAATAGTTCCAAAATATGAGTTTTAATTATATAAAAAAATATTGTAATGTTAAATATTAGAAGTAAATGTTGATTAAATTCCCAAAAATTGAGATTAGACTATCAAAGTAAAAAAATAATATTATCAAGACAGGAATGTGGTATGCAAATTTTCACTATACGATTAAATAAAAAATTAAAAATTTAAATAAATGCTGCTTTTTGACGATGCAAAAGATAAACAAATACCTATGGCCTACGCCGTCGAAGTAATACCTATCTTCTAAATAAACTAAAAGTATGCTACATTCGGTAAAACAGTATCTTTGATTCTTAATTACCAGGTAGGTAGTCTAAAATCGAACGATAACGTACGATTCAAATTTAAATTAAATATATATTTAATTCAATCAAAAAATAAACTGGTAATAATATACCAAAATAGAAAAAATATAGACGTGGCTTTTGTGCCCACAGCTTGCTATGCGCGCGCGGTTTTATTTCAAATATTTGAAATAGGAATTCAAACATTAGCCATAAAACGGAACGGAATTTATTTACGTTACAGTGCTCTGGTGTTGCATCCGGATATTTGAAGATGCTAATGGTGGCACTAAGTCTTGCGGTTTTCTGGATTAGCGAACAAAATTTATTTTTCCTTGATTGAAGATAGTCGATGTCGTGTCACAGCCACTATGGAGACATGGAGAAACAGAATGTTCTCGTTCTTCGTTCAAAAACTATTCAAAATGAGGTTTTACAATTTTTTGGGAAAAAGATCATCTTTCCGCCGCTGTAACTCGTTACATATTAGACTTGCAAAAAATTACACAACATGTGGGTAATTTTGTGTTCTTTAACTTTGTGTTCTTACATTTTTGTCGATAGATCAACCGTTGCAGAATTACTGTCAAAAAACTACCCCCAAGGTCGAAAACTGGGATTTTGTGTTAAGGCCTAGACCTTAACAACATACTAAAAAATTAAGCAAGGTAAAGGTCTTTTTGTCCTATACTCACTGAATTATTAATAATAATTCAATAACTATCCAACTATTTTTAATTGAACTTTCTACGTTTTATTTCATTTATCTTTTTCATTTATTATCTTACAATGATCAAACAAATGTTAGCGTTTCAGTCATGTAATTAGCACTTTACAAGTGCTGATAAAATATTTTACGACTATATCAATATTGTGGGGGTCTCAGGTATTCGGTTATCGGTGGTTTTGCCTGCCGTGTTCAGGATTTGGAACTTGTTTTGCGTTTTTATTTCCGCATCGGATTTTGTAGCTGTGATGTTTGGTTTCTTGGTTGTGTAAGGTTGTGTGAAGGACGTACCTTGCTCAGTGATACGTCTCTTCTTTGCAAGTTTGCACACATCTTCAATTTTGGTGCCGTTTTCAGGGACGGTGTCCATTTTTGTAGGTCCCGTGTCAGGAACTTACACGAACGAAAATTTTTGAATTTGCTTTTTTTTACGGAATTTCCGGGGTTTTGAGCGTCTACTAGATGCCGCACTGGCGAAGGAGGTTGTATACACTGTTTCTGCCACAATAAGGTTGTTTTAAATGCTTTAAAAGCGCGCTTTACTCAACTTTACCCTCAGGAGCGAGCGTGACGTGTGACGGCCCAGTCTCATTCTACACCCACAAAAATAAAAGTGCAGACCGCGCCTAAAGAAATTTTCACGTCAAAAATCCGAATGCCTATTGATGAATGTTTTACGAGTGAGATTAATATTTTGAATGTGTGTCAACTTCTGGAGGTTATTTATTCACTTGTGGTCAAATAGTTCTCATTTATTTTGATTAACTTCCTTCTTTGTAGTACGCATAGCTAGGTACATAATATATATATCTAGTAGCACATATAAATATTAAGTCTACGCTAGTAGGTATTGTGGGACTGTGACCAATACCGGACCAATTTTTGTCCCACAGGTGCAAAAAGGTGCTGATGACTGAGTCTTAGTAGGATTTACAAGATTAGATATACAATTCTATAATTGCCAGGTTTAAGATACCTATGAAAACAGATTTCCGTAAAGTTGTATCCTAAAACGGCGGCTTCAGAATTTAAGTAAAAAGTAGTACCTCATAGTATTTAAAAATAGGAGTATGTTGCATACATACAATTATCTCTAGGCAACGTTTTTGGTACGTGATGTTATGCCCAATCTAGAATTATTACCGTACCTAAATCAGTGAGAACCCTAGACGTGTGGGTCGTACCACGCCTTCGATTGTTTGATAAAAAGTACTACCTATGGCTTGTACTTTTACATGCTACTCATATCTTAAATTAAGTCATTACGTTAAGATATATTTGTGGAATTCGGTGTAACATATTTATCATCTACTTAATTATATACACTGCGCAACTTATTTAACGCACAACCAAAAAGTTAACTCAAATTTGACGTTATGTATTTTCGACAATTATTGTTCGTTTTGGTCGATTTTTTTTTCAAATTGTAGGTTTTTCTCTTAAGAATATCACTGTCTTAGTTGTTTTGGTAAAACGAATGATTTTGATATTATACCAGGTGCTATAAAATTGTTATGTTTTTTTCCGAAATTGCAAAACGTCCTGTGGGCTATACAAGGTATTGCAAGTTATTGCAATTATAGCCAATTTAAAGCCTCATGTTTTTTCTACATTTTCTTTTTTTATTCATTTGTTTATCTCTGTTACTTCATAAAATATCCAATTTTTGAGTTGACGTGATTTTTATTAAATTTATTAACTTTCTTTTTTGTCAAGTGCTCATTATTTATTACTCATTATACTGGTTCAATGCCTCATTTTGCGTTCTGTTTTCCTTGATATCTTATAATTTATTGAGAGATGCAAGGTGTTTTAGAAGAGAAAAAGGTCTTAAAAGGACAAAAACTCAAAAAACATACCTAGAAAAATGGATTGCTTTAATCAATAAAACAACGAATAACAGGAAACAAAACAAAAGTAAATAGAGAATTAGTATCTGGTGTTTCCATCCCTTCCGCGAATGACCTCCCGACATCTTTGGTTCATACTTAAAACCAAAGTTCTGATTAGGTTCTGATCTAGGCCATTCCATAATTCGACTAGGCGTCCTTCCAATTCTTGTAAATTTTGGGGTTGTCGTCCCTCACTTCGTAACCGCCGACCGATAAAATCCCAAACATGTTCAGTGGGGTTAAGGTCGGGGCTACGGGCTGGCCAGTCTATGTGATCAATTCCTACTTCTTCAAGATAATTTCTCACGATAAGACTCGTGTGGGGACGCGCATTGTCTTGCATAAGTAAAAAAATGGGTCCTATATAGGGGGCAAAAGGCAAAACATGTGCTTCAAGAATGTCTGTGATGTATCTGTCAGAATTGAGATTTCCATTCACAGTTACCAAGTCCGTTCGCCCAGTCAAAGATATTCCGCCCCACACCATGACGGATCCACCTCCATATAAAGTTGTGTGCAAAAAATTGCATTGACTGTATCGCTCATCGGGTCTTCGGTAGACGCGATTACGTCTGTCAGAATTATACAAACTGAACCTTGACTCATCAGTCCAAAGAATACGTTCCCAATCTGCTTCCATCCAATTAACATGCTCATTGGCAAAATTCAATCTGGCTCTTCGATGATCTACTGTTAATGCGGGTCCTCGAGCAGCAATCCTGGGTCTTAAATTTGCCTCCCTCAGTCGTCGGCGTACAGTTTGAACGCATATGAGTGGACCACCTGCATCTTGAAGTTCTGCTCTTAAATGTGTTGCAGTTATGAATCGTTGTCTTACAGCATTTACTCTTAAAAAGCGATCCTAGATAGCAGAGGTAACACGAGATCTACCTTGACCGGCCCGTCTGGAATGTTCTCCTGTTTCCCCGTACCTTTGAATTGCTCTCGCTATAGTTGTGTGAGACACTCCCAACCTTCCAGCTATGCGGTTGTAACTCCACCCTTCACCATGTAATGTAGCTGCCTCAACACATTCATCACGAGTTAAATTTCTGGTTTGGCGTTCCATTATTCACTAATTATTGCTGGACTGTCAACAAAAAACTAATGACACACTTGTCAGTTTATGACGTGTAATCTTCGATTTCCATAGCTTGCTAGCTGTTTGAGTTGTCCGATAAATGCATTTCATGTGAATAAAAGCATATGGTGTTTCAAAACGGTGTATTTCATGAAGTAACAGAGATAGACAAATGAATAAAAAAAGAAAATGTAGAAAAAACACGAGGCTTTAAATTGGCTATAATTGCAATAACTTGCAATACCTTGTATAGCCCACAGGACGTTTTGAAATTTCGGAAAAAAACATAACATTTTTATAGCACCTGGTATAATATCAAAATCATTCGTTTTACCAAAACACAGTGATATTCCTAAGAGAAAAACCTACAATTTGAAAAAAAAATCGACCAAAACGAACAAAAATTGTCGAAAATACATTAGTAAATACAAATTCAGTAGAAATCAGTAGACCTGCAAATTACATAAAATGGGATAACTTGGAATTATTGGATAAATAAGTCTATATTGGAGAAAAAAGATGTATATTTTTAGAAATAATTAAAGCCCTAACACAATAATAGTTAAAAAGAAAATACATAAAAAACAGAAATAATAAATATTTAATAAAAAGGTAATTGTCATAATATATTTTAAAACGTAGAGGAGAGGTACCAAATATGGAATACGTTCCTTATATGGAATGTTTTGTTCATATTGTAATCCATTGTGCTTTTCTGCGAGTTTATACATTATATGCGGTAAGTGTTTGAAATTATACTACAACTAGCCAATATTAACACTGAACTTACCATTTGTGCCAAACATTATTGTATCCCTTAAGGTTCAAATTCCCGTATCATAATATATTATTAACTTGTAGACAACAGATGAGTTTAAGCAACAAAGTAAAAGATGGTAGTGTACCTAATATGGAATATTGTATGATTCCTATTATGGAATATTCCATAATAGGAACTTTTTTATTAAAATTATGATATTGTATCTGAATGCAGTTTTATAAGGTTTAAGTCGAAAAAAATCATTCGTGTCATAATTTGTTTCAGAAAAATGCCTAAAGAAAGACAACATCCAATCTCTCCGCTTCGCAAAACCCTGGAATAAGGAAAACATGCGCCTTGCAATCGATAGGATATAAAAAAGCTGCGGATACTTTTAGTGTCCCGTGCACTACTTTATATCGTTTAGCAAATAACACAAACAATGTAACACCAGCTGAGGCCGTAGAAACAAAGTTAGGTAGACCTTCAGTTTTACCAAAGGTTTTAGAAGACAAGTTAGTGGTATCTGCTACTAATGGAAAAAAGTTTTATGGGTTGACAAGAAGTGGTGTCAAAAGCATAGCATATCAACTAGCTATTTTAAATAAGTTACCAAACCCATTTTCCAAAGACAGTGAAACCGCTGGACGAAAATGGTTGAAATTATTTTTGAGCGTCATAAAGACCAGATTTCTATTAGAAAACCAACTGATACCTCGGTTCATAGGGCTAAAGGCATTAATAGGGAAAATGTGGCTCATTTTTTTGATTTATTAGAGTCAACATTTGTAAAACACGAATATCCAGCTGATAGAGCGTATAATGTAGATGAGACTGGACTATCCATTGTTCAGTCAAAAGTCCAATGTATTCTTGCATTGCGGGGCGCAAAGCAGGTGCTTTAACATCGGCTGAAAGAGGATATTAAGTTACAGCAATTTTGTGTATGAGTGCAGGGGGAACTTTTGTTGCACTATTTCTAATTTTCCCGAGAAAGAACATGAATGTTCTGTTAGAGAAAGGGGCTCCTCCTGGAACAAAGATTGTGTGTCACCCAAGTGGATGGATTCAAACCAGCATTTTTACCTAGTGGTTTAAACATTTTCTTGACATGGCGAAGCCGACGAAGGAAGATCCTTATTGCTAATTTTAGATGGTCACCATACACATCTTCGCAATTTAGAGGTAATAGAATTGGCAAGAAAGAATTTTGTTGAAATATTGTGTCTGCCTCGGTATTCTACCCATAAGATGCAACCTTTAGACAAAACGTTTATGGGACCTCTGAAAGCACAGTATAGTGAGGAGTTGAGATTGTTTTTACGATCAAATCAAAGATCGGTTACCCATTTTGATATAGCCGAACTTTTTGGAATAGCGTATTTAAAAGTTCAAACTGGAGCAATTGCCGTTAACGGCTTTAAAGCAACAGGGTTGTTTCCCTCAAAGCGACAAGTTATTCAAGAAAGTGACTCCCTTGCAGCTGAACAGCTAGAAGTCGATGAAATTGTTGGGGAAGAAGCAGCATTGGATATTAGGAATGATGTCCAAGATATTGTAGCAGCAAATACCTTTATTGGACCCGAGGAAATTGCACCTGTGTCTACATTTACAAAAAAAGAAAGGCCGTCAAAGAGGTAGGGCGCCTGGAAAAGCCGCAGTAATAACTTCATCCCCATATGAAGAGGACTAATTCTATGTCCTCAAAAAAGGCTAAAACTATCAAGCGTAAAGTGGCAATTGATTCATCAGATGAGCTAAACCAACCACCATGCAGTGGCCTCAAGGCACGCCCTACATAAAAGAAAGGAACACCCATTGAAGACTCCTCGAATAATCTAAGTCAACCATCCTGCAGTGGCCTCAAGGTACGCCGGATAGAAAAGAAAAAGATACCAATTGAAGACTCGTCTTCAGAATCAGATTCCCTAAACTTTAATGACAATTCTTCAGGAGATGATTATATGGAAGATCTTGGCGTAGACAGACCACAAAAAGAAGATGCCACGTGTTTTTACTGCGATGGGAATTTTTCAGAAGATAGAAGAGGGGAACATGGATCCAGTGTATTGGATGCCACCAATGGTGCCACATTGACTGTTCAAGTTCATAAAGTGACCATTTCGTGTGTGAATTTTGCAAATAAACATGAAATAAAATATTTTTTGTAATACTTATATGTATTTTTAAAAACTTGTAAACTACGTTACTTTCTTATAAAAAATGTTTCTATTCCATTTTTTTAATAAACTGCATCCCTTACTTATAATATTTTTTATATACCATATTAGATGCCTATTCCATATTAGGTACCAAATACTATTTTTTTTAAGATATTTTTTTTTTGAACACTGGGTAACAACTATTTTATTGTACTTACTTTATACTATTCTTACTATTCGATAAATATAAGACTATGACATGCTACAAAAAAATATTGACAACATATTACTATTTATAGAGTTTTTATAAAATATAATAAAAAGGGTATTCCATATTTGGCACACCTCCTCTACATAAAACAATAATCTAATTCAGAATCTGTGAAATCATGATCATCGTTTTTGTTATACATATAATTATTATGTAAATTTATTACATTTCTTGAAAAACTAACATTATAACAACGAACTTTTCTAGTATTAAGACATTTTTCACTACACTAGCCGATGAAAATTTATTTCTTTTGTCAGTTTTCATTAAATTTATATTCGAGAAAATTCTTTCGACATTCGCTGATGGATGTGGTAAAATTATCAAATCCACAACAAATCTGGTTAAACCACAAAACACCGACTATCGATCGCTACGGATGCGTTCGAAATTTATAGATGAGTACCTTTAAATGACGCGTTGTAGTGTGTAGTTGCATTGGCTGCATAATAATATTCGAGAAGTTGATTTTTGTGTTAAAATTTAGGAACATTTATTATCAACACCATGTTATTTTTTTCGATGTATACGATCTTATAATTTTTAAGTAGATTATTTCCCTCGTCTTAATTTCCACCAATCACAAAAGCGCGATTTTGAATTACAAATGGTTTTTTGATGGAAAAACTGTATGACAGCACCTTCTTCGAAAGCATTTTCTTCGAGTTTAACCTGCGGCAAACCTTGACAGCTGTTGTCACCAAAAATTACAATACCTTTGATAACAACCACTCTATGCGGTCGACAGCAGTCAGTAACTTGGCTAAAGGAGGAGTGGGTGAACGACAATTAATTAAAATTACTGGCCACAGTTCAGCCAACTCAGTTAAGCCTTATCTACAAATGGATAATGAGCATTCAGCTCATTAATCAGAACCTCCAGCTAAAAAACAGAAAACAGAAGATAATAATATAATAATAATAAACGTCTTTATTTAGAGAAGAAAATATAAGGGCGAAGTTTAGCATAGCTACTCTTACACCTAACCCTATATATTTTCACAATAATACTAATTATAAAGTTAAAACATGGCAAGTAAGATATATATACTATTCTACTAATTTAGTTAAATTAAATTATTTAAAGTAAAGTTTCTGGGCATATAAGTAATCTATACATATATATGAACAAAAATGTGTATACAAAATTTTCAATATAATAAAAGCGCAAGATTGACCTTCACAAAAAACAACTCAGCAGCGGAAGACCCGCCACTATACAGACGCTCGTCACTTCTCACTGCAGATTAAGCAGATATTTTTTAACCTGAAATTTAAAATTGGATGCATTTAAAGATTTGAAATGCGATGGTAAACTATTGTATGTATTAACGGCGTTATAGGTAAAGCTTTTACGAAATGTGGTTGTGTTATATTTAGGAGTATTTAATAAATCTTTAAATCTTACGTTAACTGAGTGCAGTGTCCTCCTAAAAATTAATTTAACTTTAAGGTAACTAGGACTACCTGATTTTAATATAGAATGTGTGAAGCGTAATAAAAGTAATTTCCTGCCATTCTCCATAGAAAGCCATTTAGTTTCTCTTAATTTTTGGGAAACATGGTCATATTTTCGCAAGTTATATAAAAATCTACAGCATGCATTTTGTATTTTTTGAAGTCTACTTCTATCAGCAGAATATAAACATGGACCGTACACAAAATCGCAATAGTTCAAAACTGATAACACAAGAGAATCAACTAATATTTTTTAAGCTTAAAATTTAAAATATGCCTATTACTATATAACAATCTTAATGTGTAATAAGATCTCTGAATGAGTTTATTTACATGTGATGAAAATTGTAACTGTGAGTCGAATAATACACCTAAGTTTTTTGCAGAAGATTCAATTGTCAAAATTTCGTTATTAATTTTTACCTCTAATTTATTTTTTACGTAATCTACTTTCCTTTTATTTCCAAAAATTAAAACGCAACATTTATTCGGATTTAACGTCAAGTCGTGACTGAGGGACATTTGTAACACACGTTCCAGGTTTTCATTAATTACATTTTGAGCAGTGACAGCATCATCAACTAAAAAACTTTCATAAATCTGGGTATCATCAGCATACGCGTGCTTTTTAATGTTAATTGAATTTAAAATATCAGTTGTATATAGAATAAAGAATAGAGGACCCAAAATAGATCCCTGAGGGACTCCAGTAGCTAAATGGCAAGGTTGGGAAAGTTTATCGTGTATTTTGACTCGCTGCGTACGACCAGTCAGATAAGACTCCACCAGATTTACACCAATTTCATTGAATCCGTAATATTTTAATTTGGCACATAATAAAAGATGATTTATTGTGTCAAAAGCTTTTGAGTAGTCTAGTAGTACCATAGCTGTTACCTTTTGATTGTCACACGCAGTGATGATATCATCAGTAATATGTGCCAATGCCGATCCTGTACTATGACCTTGTCTGAAGCCAGATCGAAAAATAGATAAAACATTATTTTCATTTAAAAATGTGAGAATTTGTTCATTCATTATTTTTTCTAAAATTTTGGATATTGAAGGCAAGATACTAACTGGTCTCAAATCAGAAATTGTAAGTGGATTAATAATTTTTGGTAAAGGTACAACTATACCCTCCTTCCATATGTTGGGAAAATATCCACGTTCAATACAACAATTAATGATATGTGTTACATACTTATCTATAAATGGACTACAATATTTTAGCATAGATGCACTAATTGCATCACTACCCCGAGCATTTGACTTTAAACTATGTAGTATTGTATTAACCTGTTTGACACTAGCTAGCTTAAAATCAAAATTAGCGGTATTATATCTATTTGAGTTGTAAAATACTATTCGTTCTTTTCCATCATGTTTCTGAAGAAAAACTGATGAAAAGTACTTATTTATCTCATCAGGATTTGCTAAATTTGCAGGAGTTTCTCTAGAAGGTTTGTTTTGAATATTCATATTTTTTAAAGTTTTAAAAGTTTCTTTAGCATCATTTTTCATATGAATACTGGTTAAATATGCCTTCTTCTCATTCCGAATTGCTGTTAAAGTTAAATTACGTAACGTTTTATAGTTTAACCAATCCGAATTTAATCTAGAATTTTTAAATTTATTTAATGCTTTCTCCCTCTCACGCATCATTATTTTAATAGTATCAGTAAGCCATGGGGCTCTGCCCTTTGTTACACGAACAGTCCTGAGTGGAGCATGCGTATTAAAAATTTCAGTAATAAAATCTGATAAAAGTTCTATTTTATGTTCAATATCATTTTCATATAAAATCAACTCCCACGCTAGCGCTTGCAAGTCTCTATCTCTAAGATCCTGCAGCCACTTCTCGAGCTTCTCGCTGTACAGCTGGACCCATCAACAACATTACTAATTTACCTTTTTGTTAAAATATTACCTAGCAACGTTTCTTTTCGATTTTTTTCGGAAAAATTAGATGCCCCTTTGATAGTACTTACGATTAAAACACATTTCAGTAGATCAGTAGATATACTGAAAAATCAGTAGACCTGGCAACCCTGCTTCAGATGTTAATCTGAGGTTCTTACCAAGGGCATATTGTCTTACCAACGGTAGTAACTGTATACTTTTCGACATAGATACCTTGGACCAGTATGGAATCCATGGAGCCTATAACCTCATAAACTGAAAATATATATACGAGTAGCAGAAATTTTAGTGTCTAAATTCTCAAGAACTAATATTTCTTTACAGCAAAAAATAATAACAAAATCAAACGATTTGATTTGCCATTATATTGACTTTTACTATCACACTAGTTGTTTATCTGTTGAACTGGTGATTCTTGCATAGAAGGCGGTAGTAGTTAAAAAAAAGTTGATTGAGGAGGCTGGTACTGATTCACAGAAATATGAGTTTTATACCACTATATTATTTATACACACTTGTGACTGCAGTTTCGACTATAAAGTAATTTTCAAACAAAACGTTTATATTGTTTGAAAATTATTCAATATCTAAAGTAAATTTAGTAAGTAGTGTTTCATTGATCTTGCCAGCAGTAGATAGTTAACTCATGGGTTGATAACACCGACTGACTTTATTCTAATGTTAAATATTACTTACGGATAATATACACTGTAACAGTCATAATTTCAGCACCCTGTATGCACTTACCTATATATATTAATTGCCTTTGTCACGCCGGTAAATACCCTCAAGGCCACTGTATTTGGTTTTAGCATATTTTACAGCTATTAATTTAAGGAGTGGTATTTATTCACACAGACAGACTAAGTACACAAATTATAACAATAAATAAGAGAGAGGGTTGTTTGAGAATTTACTTTATTAACAACTGCTTGAAGTAAGAAATAACATTTTATATTCAAATTCAAATCTAGTAATTTTAATTATTTCAATTTGGCTAATCAGATCAGTTTTATCAAGGACACAAAAAGAAGTCCTTTTTTTGTGTATAATTGGAAGCCATGACAGGATAGTGAATTTTAACAGCTATTTTCTACATTATCCTTACTCAAAGTGTAAGGAGGCCTAATAAGAGCTAAGGTATGTAACAACTAATATCTCCTCTTTGTTTTGATATAAATTTCATATGTGAGAGACTGAAAAACGGAACATTTTCAGGCCTCTCGTCTCTTACTGTTTGTCCTTACTTTCTTCACGCTAAAATTGACTCTAGTAACACTTGACAAAAGCATTGTACGGTGCACTCAACCACTGGTTTCATCTATTTTTGCTATTTCGAGCAGCTTGTTATAAAGTTTGAGGTCCACGAGGCGCAGCCTTTAGTTAGACCTGAAGAGAGTTGCGGTGGGTCAGAGAAGCCTGTAAGCCACCTTTACCCTTCACAGAGTGTATCGGAGCCCCTCAAAGTTGGAGATTGGTTCGCTAGCAGTATTCTCTAGTGATATCCGAGAGCGGTCAAAGACGGTTTGTGTACTTAGTCCCAACTGTGAGTACCACTTTCTTTATTTATGATAGCGTTGTGGAGGACACCTTTGTCTCACGTTATGGTCACGACACTTCCAGGACAAAGTGTATGGGTGGTGATAAAATCCTTGTAACTTTAGTCATACCTCTTACCGTAAGCTTTGCGTTTGTGATTATTTCATAATTTTTTGACTTTGTAAACTTAGGGACAGCTGTTCGTAAGGGCATTATACCTGTAAAAACTACAATTTAGATGGTGTGCCTTTAGCTTCTTTATTTGGTCATTTGTTGATCGGTGGCCTGATCACTACCTACTTTCCTAGGTAGTATATTGTATTAGTATTGTAGGTTTCATTATTACAAGTAAGATCACCATTTATATTAGATTTCAACTTGTCTCTGTTGTACATTGCAAAAGAGCGCGACTTGTAGGCATTTGTAGGTTAATATTAGTGTCAAACTCATCTGTCACCACAGATCTTCACACACTGTCTTGGTTGTTCCAAATTGTGATTTCGCTGTGTCACACAGTGCTGTGACACATTATTTGTCCGTGTTACATTTACCTTTATTTGTGTTTATACATATTTATATTTACAAATACCTTTATTCATATATCTCTATACCCATTTACATTTGCACCTACCACATATCTTGCCAGCTGTGTATTCATTTATCAATTTGGTTTTGCCGATTTCACTAAAATCGGATGGCGCCTGGGCTGGTTTACTTATGCGCAGAGAAGAATAAATTGTCCGGAGTTTACTTTAAATACGAATTCCGAACTCACGACCGCTTCCGTAAAGACGAGCAGCCGGCCTCTGTGACATTGCCTGCAACACCTATTTAGTGTCACAACACTGCTGGCCATAGGTTGAAATAATTCAAAATTTGAGTGTAATTTTGGATGCACCTATAGGTAGTTCATAGGTAGTGGAAAATTTTGCAAAAAAATCAGGAAACATTCTGTAAGACTAATGCAGACCCGCTGAGAACAGCGGTAACGTCAGAAATTTGATGTATGATCGCCGTTTGTCGCGATAGACGATTGAATGGGGGGGGGGAAAGAACAGTTCTCTATATCTATCCTTTAGGGAGAAACGGGTGGCTATGTCACGGTTCGCGAAGTACATATATGATATCGGTTCGGTTTTTTCTTATAGCGTGCTTTCGAACCGTGTTGAGACCCCACTGTTTTAAACCAATCTATAATTATTTTGCAGTTTGGAAAATTATTTAGCAACGCAGCTTGAGTGCACCTGCTTTTCCATGCGCTGAATAAATAGATTATTTAATGTCATACATATATTCGAATAGATTTATGATAATTCCAGACTTCTATTCAAAACATGAGCTTTGCTTAATATTCAAATAGTTCCTTCGATTGCACGTGCATACAAATACTGTATGTTCCTTTTTTAACGATGCCAATTGAAAAAATCGACATCCTCTTCCCGAGGCAACCACGAAGCTAGCGCTGCTTACAAACGCCAAGATAAAACAAAAAAACCCAAGCGGGATGACAGCGAAACTAGGAATTGTCGGAAAGTAGTAAAAATGTCCATACATGTGTGGGTGCATCTGGAATGTCTTCTCGTAATTGTTTTAAATTACGTACAGCAGCAAAGACATAGGATGCCATAAGATGCCGTTTCTTGCACTTATTTTATTTTTTGTCGCTAAGTGGTTTAAATGCCACCCACATGCTGAGAATATTTTATTTTAAACATATGCAGCTTTCCAATAGGAACATAAAAAATATACCAGCTGTTGAACGAACCGGTCATATTAAAGGGCATAAACCTATATTGCATCCCGAAATCATTGCCCACAAGTACATGAGGCAAGCAAGGTGATAAATTCCAACAGATTTAAGAAACACTGATCTGCAATGTATTACAGTAATTATTACAATAACAAATTTTTTTTAAAGATCTTGGTCCTGAAGAGGGTTTCTAAGAATATTGTTAAAACGCTCAAAACGATCCAAAAAGGAAATAGAAATGGGGTATTTTCGCTCGATCGAAACAAAAATGGGAAATTGCATATTCAACAAGTACATTTTTTCCTTAATTTTTGACATAAGAAATAATATATAATAATCAAATAAGTGTTTAATTGCAGTTTGAATTTCTATGACGTCACTTAGCGAAACTGGAGAAATAACCAGATATATATCTTATATATGTATATGTTACGGTGAGAGTCCAAAATTAGTGAATGTCAACATTCACCGGTGAATGTCGACAAATACCAAATGCCTTGGTGAAAGACCGAGCGTTTATTAATTTTATTATACATTCGAACTTTCACCGGTGTATGTCGACAGATTGGCTCCGGTGAATGTCGGAAACGACAGGTCGTAACTTCCTTTTGGGCGGTTTCTGCAAAATTTTCAAGGTCACGCGTTATCCTGCCACCTCAGAATTTTAATAATAAATTCACTTTTACAAAAATATTGACTATCACAATATTGCATTTTTTAAATTTATCTCTGTAATAATAATAACGCAAGAGCGGCACGTATCATTCGCATTCTTACGGTCCGCGGTAGCAGGGCTGCCAGAACTCACGATTTATCATGAGATCTCACGAATTTCGGATAAAATCTCACGATAAGTGAACATAATCTCCCGGTTTTTAAATCTTACTGACAATTTAAGGTTTTTAGAACCAGAAATCGATATATCATTAAATTCTTTGGTCAATTTTAACAACTTGCATGACTGACAATTGTTACAGAATCATCATCTGATGAAAATGACTAGCTATAGTCTTATTAAGATTTTCGTGAAGATTCTATAATATTTTTAGTAGAAAATTTAGCTTAAAGAAATGGTAACAGCTACCTATATTTTACAAAAATATAAATATAATATTGTAAAATGTTTATTTTTCTCATAATTTCGTCTTAAATCATACCATTTATGTCAAAACGGAAAATCTCACGATTTTTGCTGACCGATTTTATGAATTTTTCTCTACGGGCAATCGTCCTAGACTCCTAGACCGTCATAAAAAATGAAACCTCCGTCCATATGGAACTATGAGCTTGACTAGGAAGTATACTGCTTTTCAACATATGTATATTATGGTCCAATGATATAGTTTTCTTGTTGATTAGCTAGAAAGACGTCGGCGACCGGCGCGGCGCCGCAAAAATATTCTTGATTATTTCTCAGGGGGGGCTAATTCCCCCCTAGCCCCCCCTGGCTACGCCAATGTTAGTAATGGGAACTTTAGTTACTTTTGAGTACTTGTAACTATTAGTTACTTTTAGGATTCGGACTCGTTACGTAGGACTAGTTACTTTTGTATATATTTTAACATAATTATAATTATTATTGCGGTATAGTTAGTTCTGTTCATGTAGGTTTAAAAATACTGCTACAATGTAACTAGTTACGGACACAGTTGACGGTACAGTGGACAATAAAAATGCACATTTTTTTGTACCCTATTTTATTGCCGTATGTATCCATCCAGCTGACTCTATTGCTACGTTAAATAATTTGGCATTCAGAAACTTTAAAATAAATACAATAAAAAGTAAATAAAATGTAATAAAATAAATCCGGAATAGAAAATGTGCGGAAAGAAGTCTATGTTAGAATCCTATTATAACACTTTTGAAGAAAATTTGGGTAGTGACCATATTGAAGTGACCGTAGTGAATGGTGTATCTTGACATTCACCGGATTTCGGTGTTTCACAGTAACATATATGTAAATACTCATACCAATATCAACAGCAATGTCCCACAGGAATTATTTTTTTACAGCTTGTTTTAGAACTAAACAAAAAACTAAAAAATACGGGTATCTTTTTTTCCATTTACGTTCTGCTGCCATTGTTAAAAAAAACTGCGAAAATACCCCATTGCCAAAAGATTGCCAGACAAAGATTCTTTTTATTTAAAGGCTGATAAAGGTAATAAGGTTGTTATTTTAGATAAAGAGGACTACTATGAAAGGATTAACAACCTCATTAATAATGGCCCTTATAAAAAATTTTGAGAAATCCGTTACCAATAATTATTACTGAGGTACGAAACGTAGTTAAAACCTGTAATATTACTCCATCATTAAAGAATAAGTTACATATTTCAAACCCAAAAGTACCAAGATTGAAAGTACCAACTGTTTGCACAAAATAAGAAAATTTTTACCCAATGCACAACCTAATTTTTCGGTAATTAATTCCAATGATTTTACAAACAAGGTCAATAATATTCAGTGAATTTCTGATCTCCTTTGACGTATGTTCATTGTTTCCAAGTGTACAGATTCCACAGACCATGGACTATCTCAAGAAGTAATAGATGAATACAATAAACTTACCAAATTTTGCATGAAACAAAGTTGTTTTCAATTCAATAATAATTTTTTCGAGCAACATGAAGGGACAGCAATGGGTAACTCTCTGTCACCTTTTATTATCAGTCTATTCATGAGTAGATTTAGTTGAGGCGAAAGAAGATCTCGAGTATTTCCCTAGCGTTTGACTAAGGTATGCTGATATATTTGCAGCCTTTGATACTAAAGTAGCTAACATTGATGACTTTGTTAATAAATTAAACAATATATTCCCTTCTATTAAATATACGTATGAAATTGAAAACAACGGACACCTACCATTTGTCTTTGTAAGTTTAGAAATTAACAAATGTAGAAATAGTATGAATATTGACAAAGGGCCTATCCCAAATAGCTCTTATGGTTAGTCGGGTAATTTGGTAATTTAGGTATAAATAGGGTAATCTATTAGTGTTACTTTAGTTTTAATCATCTCGCGATGATGCCAACTTGGTTGGCGATACGCGCATCGAGTATAGTGCTCAGTATCTTGGTGTTTGTGGAGAACCGCGCCAGTGTTAAAATCATAGACATATTAATACGGGGAGACCCAACGGTTCATAAAACGCTGGATGAGCCGATCTATTATTGTTCTAAAAACTGCAATGAGTGCGAGAGAGAAAATGGAAGACAGCTGCTGTGGCGGTGTCCTTTCGGCAACGCCGCTTCGTTTGAACAAATCCCATCCAGTGACGTGTCTACTTATCTTTAATGAATGAGTTAGGGTAAACTGCATAGTTACATAAGAAAAATACCGAATACCCTGTATCTGAACGTTGCAATAAATCAAATGAAAATAGAAAACATTCAGAGCATAGTTTAATTCGTGTACATTAAGATAATAGTTAGTAACTGCAATGAAACTTTGTCATGTGTTTTGTAGAAAATTATTTATAATTTTCATGCAAAAAGTAGGTATTGGACCAATTTGTTAGTTAGTGGACGGTTTAATATTAGTTATTGGACACTTTGTAAATAATTTAAATTCTATAAAAAAAAGACACTTTGATAGGTGTCTGACCACCTCGTAAAAATTTTGCGTGTTTGTTGAAACAACTCATAAAGTCTGTCTATTTATTCTTTCTCTTCCTCCTCATTTTAAATTTTTTCATCGTCAAATTCACATTGTTCATTTTCAATGTCGCTATCTTCATTCTCTGAAATCTCATCATTTTCTGATTGGAGCATATGTGACATAGACATGTCCCTTCTTCTGGAATGTGAACATGGTGTTTAGGAGGAACACAACATTTGTGTCAAAATTGCTTACATATGTCATACAATAAAATGACATAATATATTTAAGAATTTTAATCATACATTCGAATTAACTTATTATAAAGCAAAGCTATTACTCGATCTATTATAAATGCAACAATTCTAATAATATGAGTGCTGTATTTAAACTAAGAAATGGAAGAACGTCTAGATTTTTCATTAGAATAATATAAGAAAATAATATAACTAAAATAAAATCACAACATATTTTGGGATTTACAAAATTCATAAATGTATATCATACTAAAATCAAACATAAACTACAATAAATATAAATAATAAAATAAAAACAGCATTTTTTCAAATTCTATAGACTGAACATATTAAAGACACTTCTATAAAAAAGATCACAAGTTTCTAAAATTTACAAACTTCATGTCCTATATACAAACAACACAGTAAATCAAACTTTGATAATCAAACCTACTATAATTATTGAATCTATTAATTCTTAAATAATATGAGTTTTGTATTCAAACTTCTTATTCTATTTCGCCTATTGATTGATTGATTGATTTGAGATTGGCGGGGGCTCTGCCCTTTGACGTATAGGCCTCAGTATGGGCCCGTCACGTCCCGCCTTTCGTGAGCTATACCAGTCCAGTTGCCTTAATAAAGCCAACGAGGCGGCTGGGACATAGCTCTCTAAAGTCCCTGGGCATCAGCCTCAGTTGTCCCAGGTATTGCATACGTGTATGCAGGAAAGCGGGGCAATTCATCAGAACATGCCCTGCTGTCTCCTCATCTTCCAAGCATCCCCTACACTCAGGGTCTTCCACAAGACCCATTATGTAAAGGTGTCGTCTTAGGTGGCAGTGACCGGTCAGTAGGCCTGTCACTGTTCTTAAGTTACATCTGCTTAATTTCAGCAGCTGTCTGGTCCTCCCAGCGTCGCGTCGGGACCAGATATGAGTTCTTTAGCCTCTCTCATGCCTGGAGCAGTTGTCCAACAATGTTGAAACATTTGTTGGGCTAAAGTCTTCATTGAGAGAACCGCTGTGCTTCTGGAGATCCCTACGAAGGGTTCAGGCCCAGTAGGTGTCTCTAAAGTACCTAATTTGGCTAGTTGATCGGCCTTCTCGTTTCCCGGTACACCAGCATGTCCTGGGACCCAGACAAGGCGTAAATTATTCCTCTGAGAGAGCGTCTCGAGGACGGTCTTGCATTCCAGAACCAGTTTTGAGCGCACTTCAACGGCACTAAGTGCCAAGATGGCAGCTCTACTGTCGGAGCATATATTGATTCTACCAGTTCTTTGTGGGCCAGCTAGCAGCTCCAGCCCACAGGATAGAATCGCAAATACCTCGGCCTATACCTCGACAGATGCATGTGCACCCAGAGCAAAGTATTTACTTATTTGTTCCGAGTCAGAAAAGACTCCGGCACCCGACATTCCATCCGCCCTAGATCCATCCGTATACCAGTTGGTTCCGTTGCGGATTGCCATCGGGGTGTTCTCTATACCCCACTCCTCGCGGTCAGGGCTTACGACCTCCAGGAAATTCGAGGGATATAGTTTAGTGGGAATATGATCACCACTCATGAGTAGAACCGGGCATCGTTCAGTGGCCCAGTTCCACATGCGAGAGTGCTTGAATGAGCACACCTGTAACTGGTCTAGCGTGCGCAGTCTATATACCGCACGCATGGCTTCCAATTTAATGAATATTTGTAGTGGCATGAGATTTAATAGCACCTCCAGAGCTCTGGTGGGAGCCGTTCTCAATGCTCCAGTCATCCCTAAACACGCAAGTCTCTGGACCCTGTCCAGTTGCCTGTTAGTTGAGTTCCTTTCAACACAAGGCCACCACACGATGGCCCCGTAAGTTAAAATTGGTCTAACAATAGTGCAGTAGAGCCAGTGGAGAACCTTGGGATTAAGACCCCAGCTTCCACCAAAGGCCCTCCTACACGTCCACAGTGCACACGTTGCTTTCCTGATTTTGCATGATATGTGATCATGCCAAGACAGTTTACCATCAAGGCGAACACCTAGATATTTCACCGTCTGGTGGTAGGTGAGGACCACACCAGAGAGAGTAATCTCTGGTCGATTTTCTTGGTTCCTCTTTTTGCTGAATAGCATAAGCTGAGCTTTCTTAGGGTTTATTCTTAGGCTAGCTATTTGGCACCAGTTCTCAACTATTCTTATGGCCCTAGCCATAGGGCCACGCAAATTGTCCCTGGTTCCACTGCATAGGATGACCAAGTCATCTGCATAGGCCTGTGCATACAGACCAGCGTCATTTAATTCCCACAGTAGGCTGTCCACTACAGAGAACCCCTCCCTGAGGGCAGCCCCGACTAGCAACCACTGTGTGTTTATGGCCATGCATTTCTGCTTGGATGCTCCTTTGCGAAAGCATGAATCGAATCCAACCCAATAGGGAAGGCTCCACATCACGCTGAGCTAAGGAGCGATGAATGACATCAAAGGGGGTGTTGTCGAACGCTCCTTCTATGTCTAGGAAGGCACCAAGTGACTCACGTTTATTTTCGAGTGTCCCTTCTATCTTGCGAACGAGGTGGTGTAATGCTGTTTCAGTCGATTTACCATTCTGGTAAGCGTACTGATGTGCGTGGAGAGGCCGCATTGCAAGTTGTTCCTCCTTTAGGTATCGGTCAATAAGCCTTTCCAGTGTCTTCAATAGAAAACTCGTAAGACTTATTGGCCTGAATGACTTTGGGTCGGTATAGTCCGATCTTCCTGTTTTTGGGATAAACACAACTTTCACTTCCCTCCATAACGAGGGAACATAGCTCCGCGCCAAGCAGGATCTGAATATCCTGACGAGGAACAGCGCTAGCGTGCTTAATCCATGTTGTAGTAGGGCCGGGTAAATTCCGTCCCTACCGGGCGATTTGAAAGGGGAAAAGGTCTTAACAGACCAGATTACCCTCTCAAACGTTACTACTCTCTTGGCAGTGCTATAATCCATTGGTCCCGGCCTGCGCCCGGTATCCAAGTGGTCATTACTCTGCCGTGAGTCCGGGAAATGCGTCTGGAGCAAGAGCTCCATCGTTTCCCCTGCAGTTAAGGTGAACCCACCACCAGGATAGGCTAATGCACCAATCCTGGCATTAGGGTTCTTAGATAGGATCTTGCAGAGGCGTGTTGTGGCCGGCATTTCATTTATGCCGGTGCAGAATTTCCTCCAGCTTTCTCTCTGTGCCACTCGAAGAGCACGTTTGTATTCGCGCTGGGAATTATGAAAGGCTTCCCAGTCATTAGGATGTTTGTTACGTTCGGCTTTCCTAAGAAGCCCACGAACTAACTTTTTTTGTTTTTCCAGGGTGTTATTCCACCAGGAATGTTCAGCATTCGAAGGTTTGCTTGTCGCAGGGCAGCTTTCTTCGAAGCTTTCGACAACGGCTGCTGACATCTGGTTGACTGCAATGTCAATCTCAGATGTATTAGCGAGTCCGTGTGGCATATCCCATAAGCTCCCCATTAGTTCCTCATTGTAGAGGTCTCAGTTGGTAGCCCTTGGGTTTCTTGAGACAGTTATAGTCTTAACGTGAGTTGCCTCTACGTTGAATAGGATATGTCTATGGTCAGACATGGACACTTCGTCAGACACTGACCATTTCTGCATCCTATTGGCTAGGTTCGGCGTGCAAATGGTGAGGTCAATTACTGATTGACCTCTATTGCACCTCTATTTCGCCTATTGTTTTCTATTTTTTTTTTGTTTCATAATAAATACGTATTTTGTAAAATGTTTTCAATACCAACTTGACCAATTAAATATGGTGGTCATTCAGTAGTTCATCAACATACATAGATGGAGTTGAAAATGGTATTTTGCATCACCAGAATAAAAATTATTTTAAATAAAGATCGCACATTGATTATGTACCATATATATATATATATATATATATATATATATATATATATATATATATATATATATATATATATATATATGCTTTATTGACTTTTTTTTTTGATATACAATGGTTGTACATTTCGGGTCATAACATTTGTCAAAAATACAATTTAAAAAATACAATTAAAAAGGTAGGTACATATAAAAAGTAAACTAATTAAAACAAGACGAAAAATCATCAATGGAATAAAAACACTTTGTAAGTAAAAATTTTTTTGTGAATGAGTGAAATTGTTTGTCAGACATATGGCCTATATCATCACGTCTAAAATAATTCTTAAAATTGTTATATAGACTAGTGGGTAGCTTATTATTTCTTGTTAGGTTTATCCGAGAGAAAGGTACTACAAGATTACCCGCTTGCCTGGTATTGTAGTGATGAATATCAGAGTGTATTACGAATTTAGATTGATTTTTGTGGATCAGCATCAGCGACTCCAACAGATATATACTGGGCACCGGCAAAATCCTGAGCCTTATAAATAAGTCCTTGCATGGAGAGCTTCTAGGAGCCGCAGCTATGAGGCGAATAGCGGCCTTCTGTAAAATAAACGCTCTCCGCGCAGTACTAGCATTACCCCACAGGGCAATTCCATAGGTCAAGCGACTGTGCACTAAGGAGAAGTACACTATTTTCATAATGTTATTGTCAACGAAAGGTCTTATCTGCCTCATAACAAATATTTGGGACGAGAGTTTACAGCATATATTATCAATGTGAGATATCCAGTTTAAATTAGTATCAAGTCTAACCCCAAGTAAAGATACTGATTTGGATTGTGCCCATTTATCGGAGGTAAAGGTTAGGTTTTGTGTTTTCGCGACATTTAATTTTAATAAATTAGCTGAAAACCAAGTTTCAGCTGTGCTTAGATTACTCATACTCAAGTTCACGTCGCCTCGGGTTAACAAGGTGGTATCATCAGCAAATAGGATACACTTGCTATTTCGAATGTTGACTGGTAAATCATTTATATATATAAGAAAAAGTAGCGGACCCAAAACGGATCCTTGAGGCACGCCATTAAAGGTTGGAAGCATACGCGATTCAACATTGTCAACACTGACATACTGTTGCCTACCAGCCAGATATGAGCCAAGAAGGTTTAATGAACTGTTGCGAATGCCATAGTATTCAAGTTTTTTCAGCAAGATGTCAATGTTGACGCAATCAAACGCTTTGGTAAGGTCACACAATGTGGCATGCATTGCGGTACCTTCATCAATGGCCTCCAGCACGTCATCTATAACGGCTAGAAGAGCCTTGGTAGTGGAACAGTCTTTCCTAAATCCAAATTGATATGGGGACAAGATAGATTTATTCTCCAAATAAGAAAGTAGTTTCTCTTTTATTATATGTTCTAGAATTTTTGAGAATATTGGTACAATCGCGATAGGTCTAAAATTGTCTGCTATATCGTGGTCGCCTTTTTTATGAATAGGTAGAATTTTAGTAATTTTAAGGCTGTCAGGCCACGTTCCTTCTTCTATAGATTTATTAAATAACAAAGCCAAAGGAGTAATAAGGAACTCCAGGGACGCTTTTATAATACGGCTATTTAGTCCATAATAATCTGGACAATTAGAATTTTTTAGCTGCAGAATGGACTGACGAATATCAGTCTCTAGAATTGGCGACATAAAAAAAGATGAAGAAGGTTTAGGTTGATTATTTAATAATAGCATAGGATCAGTATTTGACGAATTAATGGAATTAAGAACAATATCGGATATTGAACAAAAAAAGTCATTAAATTCGTTAGGTGTTAGCTTTGATTTGTTAGTATAATGCTTATTTGGTCTTTCCGAATTGACAATATTCCAGATGGTTTTAGATTTATTGTTTGAGTTACCGATCATATCAGAATAAGCACAACGTTTCGTATCTCTGATTGCTATTTTATATGCTTTACGAAGCTGACAATAACATATCCAGTCTTCCTGAGAGTTAGAAACTCGAAACCTTCTTTTACCGTCTCTTAGACTACGTCTCATCCCTTTAAGCTCCCTGTTAAACCACCTGATTTTTGGTTTGTTAGTAGTAGGAGTAAAGGGGAAACAGTTATTCAAGTTATGCATTAATGTATTAAAAAATATGTTATATAATTGATTACCGTTTAAATTAGAGGGAGACAACGTTACCCAATTTTCTGACCTCATAATATCCACAAATTTATTCATATTGGAGTCGCTTATTTTGCGTCTATATACTTTGGTCGTCTGTGATAAGTAATCAGTTGAATAGCCCTTAACGCGAATAAAAACTCCCACATGATCAGAAATATTTAGATCAAGAATTCCTGTATCACTGTTATTATAAGGTATGTTAGTAAGGACATTATCAAGACATGATTTGGTGGTTGGGGTTATTCTTGTCGGTACGTGAATATGATGATTTAAACCATACGACGAAAACAAACTTCTTAAATCTTTAGTATACTCCGTACTTGAGTCAAAGTCCAGGTTAAAGTCTCCAATTATAATGAGAGATTTGTATTTACGTGAATAAAAATCGATAACATTTGAAATACAATCTTTAAATATCGTTAAATCACCGCTAGAAGAAGACCTATATACATTTAAAATTAAACAGCTAAAACCCTTTATTTCCGCCGCGCATAGCTCAGCATGAAAGGGTTTACAGTAGTTGGATACATCTATATACTTTAATGTTACTCTAGAGGAAGCAAAAATTGCAACACCACCATGCTTATTTTTGCCTTCTCTACAATGGAATGAAACGAGTTGGTAGTTAGGAAAACGAATCATCTTTAAATTATTTTCTTCAAGCCAATGTTCCGAAATGCAAAAAATATCAAATGGATTACTTTTTAGAACAATTTTTAATTCATCAACTTTATTGGAAAGGCTTTGAACATTGACGTGAAGTATAGAAAAATTTAGTAAACCTGGGCTAACACTAGTCTCCTCCGGATTGAAATGCAGGTTGATGTCTTCTATCACCATGTGGTCCTTTGGGGCGAAAAAACCTATTCACAATCACACCCTGGGGCCATATGTTACTCTCCAGAATTGACGAAGACTCAGATACAGGAACCGAAACTTTAAATGATGTGTACCTCTCTGGATTCTTGGAAACCAGCATCTCCACATCAATGTTTGCAGAAAAAGACCTCAAATATCCTTGTAGTGCAGCTCTATCAGTATTTGGATCTAAGTTTGTCACGTGGTATTGATACCGTTGTTGATGCGAGTTATTGGCTGCAGCTTTAAACGGACAATTTGATGAGTTTACTTGGTTACCCACCAGAATAGTTCTAGATTTTGTTCTAGATTTCGTCGTAGGATCTGAGCGCAGAGCCTGCTTATTTGCGTCATTTCCTAAATTTATCACTTCTTTACAGATATTTTTAGCTACCGCGTTATGTAAAGCTCCAGCAATAGATTTCCCATTAACTGTAGGCAATGACGATGACGCTGCAGGAGCAGGAGCTTTAAGTTTTATTGCTTGCTTCTTATTGTTCTGTCTGGTACCTTCTTGAGAGGTATTGGGAGAAGTTTTTACGGTACCAGTAAAACTAGACTTACATTCTTTGAGCATTATAATTTGTTCGCGAAGAGAATTGATGGCTATATTTTGGTTATTTATTATTAGATCTTTCTGGCGAATAATTTCCTCCAAATATGAGATTTTTAGTTTCGAAACTTCATCCGTTGGAGAATAGTTTTGTACTGAACCCATGCTTCCACTGGCAGCTGGATACTTATCATGATTTGAGGGACCATCATTTGACTCCGCACAGCATATTACTGTATCTTCGTCAATAAATTTTACATTTTTTAAAATCTTTAGACAACTTTTGTGTGATATTATACCACAACGTGCACATTTAATACCACTGGTGACAGGTTTCTTGCATCTGGTACAGTGGGTAGTTATTTCCATATTAATTTGGCTCGAATCCGGCATGAATATAGACCAATAAAATTAAAATTAACTGAGCTCGCGCGAGCAACCGTTGGTGAAATAAATTCCGTCTTACCAGACAAAAAACACTGTAAACAGACTGATGATACCCGCTAGATTCACTATAACTTCTGTATTACAACAGAATATCGTCAGATAACACTTATACACATTCACTTAAGGTTATATAAGAAGGTGTAGCACTTTTTAGGAATTAAATGTTAGTTAAACTAAGTAAACTAAGTAAAACTGATGTCACGAGGGAAGACATCTACAACAGGTGTGGCACTATCACACCAACTTGAATTACATAATAAAAATTAATGAAATAATTTTTGATTAATTATTGCAGCAATATAAAAAGTTAATTTTTAGTTTCAACGCCGCCCCTGGCCAAGCCAAGCCGTTAAAACTTGTAACATTTTCCGGACTTAAATTATCCACCCTTTTACAAACTATACAAGAATTATGGTGCATTCTTGTACACACTTATTGTTCACCTGAATCGCAAATAAATACAAAGATTTGTAGAATACACTAAAGAAAACACAAGTACAAGCTGTGGCGTTGCGGCAACCTCGAAAATTTGTTTCCATTGATTAATAGACATTGTCGTAAAATTCATCAAACGACGTTGCCGTTGTCGAGATTTATATCTCAAGGCACAGTACATTTTCGGTTGTCTATGGTTTTCACCATATATTATTAACGCAATAAGGCAATGCAATAGATTACTTTTGCCAAGAAGCTGTTTTAAATAACATTTTAGTATTAAATTGAATCAGATTCGTTGCAATTGTCAATTTGAAGACCTCTTACGGTATTCAAAGACTTCAAGTAAATTTCACAGTAAGCGTGGCAAATGGGCCGTTCGAGAGAAAAAGACGGACGACAGGGATGGAACGATCTTGGATCGGCCAAAAACGTAAACGATTCTGTCTCTTGTACGTCTTGTATTTATACGTCCGTGGTTAAAATCATGAAATTCCCTCATTTCAACTGCTTGAGAACCGGAGATAAATTAATTAAACTGGAGATAAAGCCCTTGCTGGGCGATTTATTGAAACCGAAAATATAAGTCGTTTCGAGGCCAATATTAATATCCTATCCTAATATGGATATATTTTACGCCCATATGCTACTATCTAATACGAGTATTTAAAATAATCGAAGGTATTCAGTCGATGCATTTAACCACGTTTTGGAGTTATATTTCCTGTCCATTTATTGGGTTATATTTTATGTAAGCGAGCATTTACATAAACTTTAAATGAGTGCCATTGAACTTCCTCCGGGAGAATTTAAGGATATTACCGGCTCTATATTGTGGCATAAATTGAATAAAAGTATTATTTATTGTTTTCGTCTATGGGTATTTTATGAACGATTTACAGTTTAATGGGCTCTTCAGATAAACGATTAACGACACCGTTAAACATACCTATATACGTCTGCTACTCAGCCCCAATAATTAGTTTTTGGCCTTATGGTTTTGGAGAAAAAAATGTTTCTAATTTTAGAGAAAATAGCGAAAATCTTCGCTTAACCACCCACAAGGTATTTTATTCCTATCTTGACTGTCAGTGTGTTCTCCTAAAATTGATATTTGTTGCGGATAATTACTTAAAGAAAAATTACGGCCTCCCAAAGTTTTTTAAAGAGTTGAAAAACCATAAGCCAAAGACCGAATATACAGGGTGTTTCAGGATTATGTTTACAAACTTTAAGGACACATTGTCCAGGTAAAAATAAACAAAAAATGTTATATAAACATAGGGCTGAAAACGCTTTGTTTTCGATATACAGGGTGTTAAATTTTCCAAAAAAATATTGATATTTCTTAATATCTCGGAAACGGATAGAGGTATCTCAGTAAAATTTAGTGTAATATATGACAAGATAATATGTTAGAATATGACTAAGTAACAAGTATTGCGAACCACCATTGGCGGAGATACGGGTAGGCAATACAATTAATTTAAAAAAAAAGTATCACGGCCCTGCAAAAAATGAAAAATAGTGCCATTTTCGAGTGTAACAGTCTATTTTGGACAAATATTATCTCTTGGAATTTTCTCGCATTCGTAACCGTTTCGTGGCAAATTCATTTTTTCAAGTTTACTTTACAAATTGGTAAATTTTGGCTTTTTTTTAAAAAATTGGCTTTTAGTAAGGAAAACATGCTAAGTAGGCTGCTGTCAAACAATGACAAGAAGTTTATCAATCAAAATTATTGACTAGTGAAGTAGTACTTTCAAGTAGAATTTTGATAAAGGTATAAAACAAGAATGCCGCCGCTATATTCAAATATGGAATATGCTGATATAGTTTTTCTATAATATATGCATTTTCCAATGGAAATGTCACCGCTGCTCGTCGTGAGTATTTAAGAAAATATCCACGTAGACGATTACCTGCAAAGAAAACATTTTCTGTAACATTCATCCGCTTAAGAGAGACTGCCTCTTTCAGTATTATACCATATGCGGATAGACAATTTGCTCCGCTTTAGAATTAAGGTAGAATTAACAGAATCCTAAACCATTTTGATGATAATCCATCTACAAGCTTTCGACGAACTAATCGGGAGTTAGGGATCTCATCAGGTTCAATTTGGAGAACCCTTAGAGCTGACGGTCGTCATCCATATCACATACAGCGTCTACTATCTATTACCTCAAGATATGCGATGCAGACGCATATTTTGCGAGTGGGTGTTAAATCACGCAGAAAATCATGTCACATTTACGAAAAAATATGACAGATGAAGCCACTTTCACTAGAAAGGGGATGTTAAACCAAAGAAATAGCCACATCTGATCGCACGAGAATCCTCGGGCTGTAAGGGAATATAATTTCCAACACGAATTTCAGTGCAATGTATGGTTAGGTGTATTGGATGATACTGTAATTGGTCCGTACTTTCTCCCTCATCGTCTAAATGCTGAACTATTTTCGGCATTCCTTGAAAATCATTTTCACGATCTATTAGAAAATGTTCCTCTAAACACCCGAAGGGGTAGCTGGTTTCAGCTGGATGGGTGTCCTGCCCACTAGACCTGGCAGAGGACCCAGAAGATGGCTCGATATTAATTTCCCCGGGAGATGGATCGGTCGTTATATATAGGACCTATAGGACCACCACAAACGCGCAGGCCACTCTATAGAGTGGCCTGCGCGTTCCCCCGACTTAAACGTCATGGACTATTTCATACAGGGCGCGAAGATATAGTATTTGTCCAAAATAGACTGTTACACTCAAAAATGGCACTATTTTTCATTTTTTGCAGGGCCGTATTTTTTTTTAATTAATTGTATTGCCTACCCGTATCTCCGCCAATGGTGGTTCGCAATACTTGTTGCTTTGTCATATTCTAACATATTATCTTGTCATATATTACACCAAATTTTACTTAAATACCTCTATCCGTTTCCGAGATACACTGCGCAACTTATTTAATGCACAACCAAAAAGTAAACTCAAATTTGACGTTATGTATTTTCGACAATTTTTGTTCGTTTTGGTGGATTTTTTTTTCAAATTGTAGGTTTTTCTCTTAGGAATATCACTGTCTTAGTTGTTTTGGTAAAACGAATGATTTTGATATTATACCAGGTGCTATAAAAATGTTATGTTTCTTTCCGAAATTTCAAAACGTCCTGTGGGCTATACAAGGTATTGCAAGTTATTGCAATTATAGCCAATTTAAAGCCTCATGTTTTTTCTACATTTTCTTTTTTTATTCATTTGTTTATCTCTGTTACTTCATAAAATATCCAATTTTTGCGTTGACGTGATTTTTATTAAATTTATTAACTTTCTTTTTTGTCAAGTGCTCATTATTTATTACTCATTATACTGGTTCAATGCCTCATTTTGCGTTCTGTTTTCCTTGATATCTTATAATTTATTGAGAGATGCAAAGTGTTTTAGAAGAGAAAAAGGTCTTAAAAGGACAAGAACTCAAAAAACATACCTAGAAAAATGGATTGCTTTAATCAATAAAACAACGAATAACAGGAAACAAAACAAAAGTAAATAGAGAATTAGTATCTGGTGTTTCCACCCCTTCTGCGAATGACCTCCCGACATCTTTGGTTCATACTTAAAACCAAAGTTCTGATTAGGTTCTGATATAGGCCATTCCATAATTCGACTAGGCGTCCTTCCAATTCTTGTAAATTTTGGGGTTGTCGTCCCTCACTTCGTAACCGCCGACCGATAAAATCCCAAACATGTTCAATGGAGTTAAGGTCGGGGCTACGGGCTGGCCAGTCTATGTGATCAATTCCTACTTCTTCAAGATAATTTCTCACGATAAGACTCGTGTGGGGACGCGCATTGTCTTGCATAAGTAAAGAATTGGGTCCTGTACAGGGGGCATAAAGCAAAACATGTGCTTCAAGAATGTCTGTGAGGTATCTGTCAGAATTGAGATTTCCATTCACAGTTACCAAGTCCGTTCGCCCAGGCAAAGATATTCCGCCCCACACCATGACGGATCCACCTCCATTTAAAGTTGTGTGCAAAAAATTGCATTGACTGTATCGCTCATCGGGTCTTCGGTAGACGCGATTACGTCTGTCACAATTATACAAACTGAACCTTGACTCATCAGTCCAAAGAATACGTTCCCAATCTGCTTCCATCCAATTAACATGCTCATTGGCAAAATTCAATCTGGCTCTTCGATGATCTACTGCTAATGCGGGTCCTCGAGCCGCAATCCTGGATCTTAAATTTGCCTCCCTCAGTCGTCGGCGTACAGTTTGAACGCATATGAGTGGACCACCTGCGTCTTGAAGTTGTGCTCTTAAATGTGTTGCAGTTATAAATCGTTGTCTTACAGCATTTATTCTTAAAAAGCGATCCTGGATAGCAGAGGTAACACGAGATCTAATGTTCTCCTGTTTCCGCGTACCTTTGAATTGCTCTCGCTACAGTTGTCTGAGACACTCCCAACCTTCCAGCTATGCGGTTGTAACTCCACCCTTCACCATGTAATGTAGCTGCCTCAACACGTTCATCACGAGTTAAATTTCTTGTTTGGCGTTCCATTATTCACTAATTATTGCTGGACTGTCAACAAAAAACTAATGACACACTTGTCAGTTTATGACGTGTAATCTTCGATTTCCATAGCTTGCTAGCTGTTTGAGTTGTCCGATAAATGCATTTCATGTGAATAAAAGCATATGGTGTCTCAAAACGGTGTATTTCATGAAGTAACAGAGATAAACAAATGAATATTCGTTTTACCAAAATAACTAAGACAGTGATATTCCTAAGAGAAAAACCTACAATTTGAAAAAAAAATCGACCAAAACGAACAAAAATTATCGAAAATACATAACGTCAAATTTGAGTTAACTTTTTGGTTGTGCGTTAAATAAGTTGCGCAGTGTATTAAGAAATATCAATATTTTTTTGGAAACTTTAACACCCTGTATCTCGAAAACGAAGCGTTTTCAGCCCTATGTTTATATAACAGTTTTTGTTTATTTTTACCTGAACAAAGTGTCCGTAAAGTTTGTAAACATAATCCTGAAACACCCTGTATAAAGGAAATGGAAGGAATGTTTAATATGTTACTGGTGCAAGGTGTAAACAATGAAATTATTTTATCGCTTGTAGATCATCTTACTCGATAGCATTTCATAGTAATGATTGAATATCAAAAGCCCCGAATCCATTACTCATATTCACTGGTAATAATAGAACTCTTAAACCTATGATATATCTGGAATAGCAATTGCCAAAATCAAGGTTGGGCAACAATAAATTCTGCACATTTTTTGAATGATGATTATAAACGATTACTAACATATAGTTTATTTTCGGTTAATCTACGGAAGCCGAATCTGAATGTTAAATATATCTGTGATGTGCTATAAATAAATTTATAGGATTAACAAACGATTTGAATTACACTTTATGTAGGCTGCGTTGGCTCGTATCATTAAGGAATACAAGCGTAAATTTTCACCCTAAATAACCATATCCCTAAATAGCCCTAAATAACCATATCGAATTTTTGCTTATTTTGACGAAAATATGCTAAGGATTAAAACAGAAGTGGGATATATTTCTAAAAGTAGCTTATATATACAATATTAGTCTATATATTAGTTTTTATATAACATTAGCATTCGAGAAAGTATTCAATCGAAGCAAAGGTTTTTAAAAACGGTTCAAAGGGTTGATTACCGGTTTCTTCAAGCCATTTGAATATGTCATAAAAAACCAACTACATATACGCATACTTTGAACGTAACAATTTATTCACATCAAGTCAGTTTAGTTTTCGGTTAGAAGACTCCATGTTGGATCCATCGTGACCTTCCGATAGCTTTTAAATGTGTTTCACATTCGATCTTAATAAAAAAGCTATCATTTTATGGCGCTGGGGATAGCCGCAGAATATTTTGCAAAAGATATATTTACGGTAAATTTTAGTAGCAAAACTTAAATTAAAACAGACTATCTAAGATGCTGTTAATTTATTTTTAATTATTTCATGTAACTAAAATGCAAGGAAGACGTTTCATTTGTGCCATAAATATCTAACGAATTCTTTGTAAAATATAGACACGTGACAAACAAAAATTATAAAAATACAGCCTTCATTATTTTTGACGAACAAATGTTTGTTTCATAATACTAAAATCCTAGAAACATATTTTTTGGGTATATATAGGCTCAATATAAATATTATAAAATGAAAAAAATTACCGTCACGAAGAATATTTACAAAAACTATATTTTCGGTATATTTTAGTAGCAAAACATAAATTAAAATGGATTGCTTAAAATTCTGTTAATTGAGTATAAATAACTAATTAATTGTTATTACTTAATATTGTTTTCATTATTGTGAAAATTATTATTAATGAAATACATAGTTATTATAAACAATTTCTGATTGATTTTCTAAACCTGATGAGATACTGTGACTGTTCCATTGGTGATGAATGTCCATTTGCAAATAAGGCTTGGTTGACTGGCTGTTAATATGTCATGTGATCTTTATCAGCTGCTGTTCGCTGATCCCTCCTTTTGCTAAGCTGGAGACTGCAGTTGCCCTCGCTGAATGGTTAGTGATCTTCACTTTCTTGGTATCAATGCCAACCTCAGTGGCAGCAGATTCTAACCACGTAGAAATTGTATTTTTCCCAGCATGGCTATTTTTGTATCACCACTTTCACTATGGATGCTTCCAGTTTGGGTTTGCAGTTAAAAATAATCAGTTTTCACTGTATTACCTCCATTTTGGATTAATTTTTGAAAAAGTCGAACAGGGTTCGAGGAATTAGTAATCAGATATTTGCTATCTGCTAATTTCTTGGATCCTTCTTGGGTAGCCTTTGAAAAAACTGGATTATATTCTATGCGGCCAGTAAATTCTCCTTTGCTATCTTTCTCCTCCATAAAGTATTTTACACTAGCTGAACATCCTTCCCCATGTCGCCAGGCCAATTCTCTGGAAAAACGTGGAGAAACTTGCGTTGAAGACCCTGGCGTGTCTCCGTCCCACATATCAAGAAGGATCTATTTTTAATCGTCGACATCATTTCTTGCAATTATTGTTTGTCGCACTGTTCCACATCAACTTAACAACGTTCAACCTTCCCTATAATCTGTTCCATCTCTTCTCTTCATGTTAAATGCATAGTCTTGTAATATATGAGCCAGTTGTACCATGGATGAATTTTCAATGTTGTAAGATTTTTCGTTACAAAATTCTATGAACTATTTCCATGCACTGCCTTATTCCTTTTAGTATTATGTGGTGTTAAATTCTGATCTTCTTGCCTTATAATTACCACGCTTTCTTTCCCGAAACGAGACATTCTACAAGCAGCATTGGGCAAAATGGAGTAAGTGACACATATTTTATCTGTTGAGAGGTACAGAGCCTACTTGGTGATTTTAGTTTTCTACTGGAATTTCTAAAGGAAAATGTCATGGCTATAATTTTTTATATTATTTTGATGTGAAATTTTCTTACCGAATCTCCCACGTTCTTCAATTTCTACAACATATCTCCTCGAGCATGAATGGTTTTAGAAAATTATCCCTCGTCCTTTTCAAATAAATCATGCTCTCGGAAATATTTCCTGTAGTAATAATAATATTCCTAGTGATAAATCTCTAAATCTAAAATATACTTCGCGGCATAATTGGTGGTACAGTGCCATTCAATTGAAAGTAAACGACTCTTATGAGAAGTTTTGGAAATTTTCCCATTGTAAAGCAGGCTTTTGTAAACAGATCACATTCAACATTATTTTAGGTTGAAGTATCTGTCAGTTATAGGGTGACAGCATTTTATATACAGTATTTATTAAGGAAAATCTATATGGTAAGGACGTACGTCTCTTGTAAAAAAAATCCATTAAATTAACAAACTAACTGAGAACTTAAGAAAATTACTATGAATTAATATTTGGTCCAAGCACCATTCGCGTTTATAACTTTTTGAAACCTATTTCTCATAGACAATATTAGTGTCCAGGTGTAATCCTCGCCAATATTTTCCCAGGCATTTTCAATCGCCAACCACAGTTCTACTACGTTCGCTGGTCGGAAATTTCTGCTATACATGTCTTTTTCCATTTGTGTCCATACATTTTCTATCGGATTTAAATCCGGCGACTTAGAGGGCCAAGGCAGAGTGTTAATATGGTTTGTATTCAGCCATTCAGTAACAACTCGTGATTTGTGAATAGAGGAATTATATCCTGAAATATAAGTTTAATAGAAATATGGAAAAAGGAAAGAGGAAATAAAAATATTTTCCTGCTGGAAAGTGAAGTTCTCGGGATATAAAATGGAAACGGAAGGTAACATGACATATTCCAAAATGCGAGCGTAGCTTTGACCAGTAAGACGCTCTCTGATTCTCCAAGTAACACCTGCTCCTTGGCAATATATCCATGCCCACACGTTGATAGAGAAGCGACCACTACGAGCTGTAGGATTTATATAGCGCTCTTCATATCGGCAATTTTTTGGGCGGTATACACGCACAGAGCCATCACAGCAGGATTGAAAAACTTTTTCGTCCGAAAAAATTGTGTTGTCCCAAAAGTCCTGTGGCACACCGACAAATTGGTTGGCAAAGTTTAACCTCTGCTCCATATGCCGTGGCAACAGAGCAACTTTATTTGCAGCCGAAAAATTCTTCAGCTCAGATGCTCTGATACGTCGTCTTGCGGTTTCCACCGAAGCAGGAAAATTTGTTAAGAAGCAGGCAGTTACTGCTGTATCAAAAGGATTCTGTCGGAGGTTGTCAAGGACGAGTTCGTCTTCCTCCATAGTACTGAATTTCTGACGGCCCCCTCTATGGACGTACTCAACAGTTCCTTCTGCATTCCATTTTGCTTAATTTTGTAAATGCAACCTTTACTCACATTCAAAGTATCTGCAACTGTTTGCATTGACCATCCGTTCTGCAGTAACATAACAGCTCTCATTTTTTGCGTTTCAGTTAAGCGCGGCATAATAATAATAATCATTATTATTATTATAAGAAAAACTTCAAAATATAGAATAAGTATTAGTAAACTGACAAAGAAAATTGACAATCAAGTTTTGATTGCCTGAAAGCCCACATTACACATTTCACATTATTTCACATTATTTAAAAAAATCGTTTACTTTCAATTGAACGGCACTGTACATGTTATAGAGAGGTGTGAATTTCTCGAAATCTGATTTCTATATATGAACTAAAATACACAAATATGAAATACGTAATCATTATCTAATCGCAATATTAAGATCATCCTTTGCGGATGATCTCAATTCACCTTGATTACGTATTAGTATTGTGAGAGTAATTTGTACTTTAATTTTACGACTGGGCCCTTTCGTGCATCCGCAATTAATATTCTCCGACTATAACTGTATTTTTATGACGTTATTTTAACCAAGATAATGACAGTTATCGCTGACTGATTAATAATAATCTCTATACTCGCTCGGAATTCCAGACACGTACTCTAACTTATTTACTGAAAACTCCACAGCGACGAGAATAAAGTACAAGAAAATATGGAAGACGTTCTTCTTAAAGTTTATTCCTCCGCTTTGTACATCTGTAGTAGTAAAACACGTGGCGTAGTAAAACACAATGAAGCATTTATCTTTATGTTCAAATCAGGAAAATGCATACTTCGTGGCCGAGATAGTTCTAACTGTACATAGTTCATACTGAGAATTTTTTGTGAATTGTAAAAAATTCATTATGGGGTTCCTCTGTACCTTATTATGCATATATTTGGTAAAACATATTATAAAATTATTCAGTAAGTAAAATAATGCTGCATTCGTAAGTAATATCATAAGGGCATCTAATTTGAAAACTCACAAAATACTACAAACTTAATTATTTATGGTACCATTAAAATATAAATTGCAATTTTGGTACACAGTAGGGGGTATTGTTTGAAATCGTTGTTAACTCATTGATAATGTTGGGTGTAGGTAAATTGTTAAGCGTCGTTTTCTGATGTCCTAGGAGGCCATAATTATTTGTTATCAAAGGTATTGTAATTTTTGGTTACAACAGCTGTCAAGTTTTTCCGGGGGTAAACTCGAAAAAACAGTTTTTCAGACGAAAGTACAGTTTTTCCGTCTAGAAACCATTTGTAATTCAAAATTGCGCGTTTGTGATTGGTGGAAATTAAGACGAGGGAAATCGTCTGCTAAAATAATTATTATGATATGCTAAAAGTGAGATTTTTTTGGGACTTTCAAAGAAAATAAAATCACTTTTTGCACATATACCACACTATATTTTCTACTAACACCATTAAAAGTACAAATCAACGCACTTCTTAACGTTATTAAATTTATAATATCATTTAGAAACTTAATTATTGTCCATGAAGTTTATTGTTGCTAAGGTAATGAAAGTTTAATCGTTTTTTGACAAGTAACCTCAAATCCCGTGACATGGAAAATGATTCAGAAAATCCTCCCGGGGAACTCGAAGAAGTTATTGTCTAGTAAGTTAAAGAATTTTCGTACAATCGATTCTTGAGATGGTTTGATCTGAAAAATGTTAGTGGCCAGTGCCACTGAAACAGTGCTTTTGGCATAGGTACTTTGAAGAAAAGCCTAAAATATGGAAACCGTCAATGCGTTAGCCAAATTACTCCACGGTGAAGGCGACGATGAACATACAATATCAGGACATAAGCAAATATTACAAGGTTGCTGAATTTTTGGAGGGAAAGAGCTAAGGATATCGACTGAAAAAGTCAAAAGTATTGACTATTGACCAGAGAACAAATCGGCAAATTTCTCACAGAAGGGTAGGATGAAATATAATCTCATGCTTGCTGTAATTTTTGATGTGTTTGGAGCCTGTCGTCGCGAAGAACTGAAGCAGAACTGTGCAGAACAGATTCTGTGAAGAACTTTATAAACAGAATCTAAAATTCAGTACAGTAACAAGGCGTAGAAGGGCATAATAAACATTACAAAAATAACTATATTTAATTAAAGTTTCAAGTATTCCTGCATTTTCCACTAGAATATTGATTATAATTTTGAGTCAAGTCAAAACGTTAGTTCTATTAAACTAACACTTTTTATAGGTACAGTGCCGTTCAATTGAAAGTACACGATTTTTTAAATTAATGTGAAACAGGCTTTCAGGTAATCAAAACTTGATTGTCAATTTTATTTGTCAGTTTACTAATAATTATTCTATATTCTAAGTTTTCCTTATAATTATTATTATTATTATTATGCCGCGCTTAACTGAACCGCAAAAAATGTGAGCTGTGATGTTACTGCAGAACGGATGGTCAATGCAAGCAGTTGCAGTTACTTTGAATGTGAGTAAAGGTTGCATTTACAAAATTAAGCAAAAATGGAATGCAGAAGGAACTGTTGAGTACGTCCATAGAGGCGGCCGTCAGAAATTCAGTACTATGGAGGAAGACGAACTCGTCCTTGACCACCTCCGACAGAATCCTTTTGATACAGCAGTGACTGCCTGCTTCTGAACAAATTTTCCTGCTTCGGTGGAAACCGCAAGACGACGTATCAGACCATCTGAGCTGAAGAATTTTTCGGCTGCAAATAAAATTGCTCTGTTGCCACGGCATAAGGAGCAGAGGTTAAACTTTGCCAACCAATTTGTCGGCGTGCCACAGGACTTTTGGAACAACACAATTTTTTCAGACGAAAAAGTTTTTCAATCCTGCTAAGATGGCTCTGTGCGTGTATACCGCCCAAGAAATTGCCGATATGTAGAGCGCTATATAAATCATACAGCTCGTAGTGGTCGCTTCTCTATCAACGTGTGGGCATGGATATGTTGCCAAGGAGCAGGTGTTACTTGGAGAATCAGAGAGCGTCTTACTGGTCAAAGCTACGCTCGCATTTTGGAATATGTTATGTTACTTCCCGTTTCCATTTTATATCCCGAGAACTTCACTTTCCAGCAGGAAAATATTTTTATTTCCTCTCCTTTTTCCACATTTCAATTAAATTTATATTTCAGGATATAATTCCTCTATTCACAAATCACGAGTTGTTACTGAATGGCTGAATACAAACCATATTAACACTCTGCCTTGGCCCTCTAAGTCGCCGGATTTAAATCTGATAGAAAATGTATGGACACAAATGGAAAGAGACATGTATAGCAGAAATTTTTGACCAGCGAACGTAGAGAACGTAAGAACTGTGGTTGGCGATTGAAAATGCCTGGGAAAATATTGGCGAGGATTACACCTACTAATATTGTGAGACACTAATATTGTGACACTATGAGAAATAGGCTTCAAAAAGTTATAAACGCGAATGGTGGGTGCTTGGACCAAGTATTAATTCATAGTAATTTTCTTAAGAGTTCAGTTAGTTTCTTAATTTAATGGATTTTTTTACGAGACGTCCTTACCATATAGATTTTCCTTAATAAATACTGTATATAAAATGCTATCACCCTATAACTGACAGATACTTCAACCTAAAATAATTTTGAATGTGATCTGTTTACAAAAGCCTGCTTCACAATGGAAAAATTTCCAAAATTTCAATTTAACGGCACTGTACATTTATCAATTTTGGGAGAAATAAATATAATTTCTAAAGTGAAAGAAGTAAATAGTTTTTCAATACGATGCTTCACGATTATACAAGTATACTATGAACCAATCACAAATTAGGTCCGAATTATTAAAAATATTCATTTTACTCTATTCAAATCATCGAATCGTTCCTTTATTTATCCCACTAGGCATTTGACGTTATAAATTGGTTATTCTTTATTATTATTTATCCTAGTCCATCTCTGTTTACGAAATAGAGTTCCGAATTTACGTAAATATTTTTATACGTGCCAACGTATAAATCGTCTGCGACATACGCATGCTGAATTTGCATTAACGACTCGAGCCCTATTATTAGCCCCGTATTTGGGTTAGACAAAAAAAATAACGTTTTGCTTGTGATACCCTTGTGGCGGCCACTGGAATGATGCAGGGGACCCAGTCTTAATGGCCAGACCACACAGAAAGCCCACCGATGCTCCTTGATTACTGCACCTCCCTGCATCTCAACATGTTAAAGATTGATTACTATATCGCAAAGTTTCGAATTTCTATAACATAGACAGCGACCCGATACATGGTGAAGAATATGGTGTTTTTTCTACTTGCGTGGCGACACCAAGTTTGTTCCATCCTTCATGGTTCCTGATCATGATCGGGTAACTTTATCTACGTATGATACGACGCGATTCGATTTACGAAATGGTTGATGGTAGAAAATGATCGATTTCTTGTAAGGCGAAAGTTATACTGCTAGCTAGCCAATAGGTTTGGATAATTCAAAATTTTAATGTAATTTTGGATGCATATATCATCTGAATAATATGGAATATCAAAATACGGGATTCAGGAAGTTTTTGAAAATTTCATTGGTAATAAATGGTCTGAATATTATGTTTCTATCGTGCTGAAAAAAGGAATATACGAGGTGTAAACTAAACCCCTACAAAAAATCCAAATTTCATTCTTACCGAGAATTTAGGAAAATCAAAATCGAGATAAAAATTGTATACCAGGGTAGGCTATGGAGCAATTCGAGAAAAAAATTTGGCCGTCTTTTGATATCTCGCTTATTTTCGATTATACGGGGGTTTTATTGAAATTAAGACTTTTTTTCAAAATGCATCTCTTACTGTTTAAAAACAAAGTAAGTAATGAATTTTTTTCATATTTTCAAGTAAACTTGCATGCCTCTAACTGTCCGTAGCTAGAATTGTCATTATATTTATATAGATTTTTTATTCCTAAATATTTTAATATTTAAAGCCTTAGGCATAACACTGATTGTATTATAATAATAATAATAATAATAATAATAATTTGCCCTGTCGCAGTTTGAGGTCTTCTGTGGAAGACATCAACAACCAGAGCTCCAAGAACTGCGCCAACCGATAACCCCGGAAGAAGTTCGGAGAGCTCTTGAGGGCTCAAAGAACTTTGCTGCTCCGGGTCCTGATAGGATCCCCACTTATTGGTGGAAGAAATTTAGTCAAATCCACCACCATTTAGCCAGGATTTTTAATGACTGGCTGAATGGAGAGCAGCAGTTCGAGGGGCGAACAGTGCTCATTCCAAAGAACGGAGATTTGTCTGACCCAAAAAACTACAGACCAATAACCTGTCTGAACGCATGTTACAAGATGTTTACACGCATCTTGAACATGCGTGTACTCATGGCAGTTGACGGGGTCTACCAACAGATATACGATCAGAGAGGTTCTAAGAGAGGCGTAGCTGGCTGCAAGGAGAACCTGCTGATTGACAGATGTGTCACGCAGGACTCCAGGCAGTACAAGCGAAACCTTTCTATGGCCTGGATCGACTACCGCAAGGCATTTGATACAACATCGCACGAGCTAATAATTCACTTGCTACTCCATGGGGATTCCCTTAATCCCCTCCTTTTCTGCATCTCACTCCTGCCGTTATCTGTTGCACTTAGAAGAACCCGTGGTTACAACTGCGGCCCACCCGGAAACAGGAGGCATGAGGTCACTCATTTATTTTATATGGATGACCTTAAGCTATATGCCTCCGGGGAAAGGGATTTACAACAGTCCCTTCGAGTGGCGCAAGAGTACACAGCGGATATTGGTATGGAGTTTGGGTTGGATAAATGTGCACTGATTCATCTCAAGAGAGGACGATGCGGGGACTACGAAGATGATGCGCAGCTGGTAGACGGAGGCAACTTACACCACCTTGATACCGGAGAGACGTATACCTACCTGGGTGTGCCACAAAGTCACATCCAGGAGGTAAATATTACAAAAGATGCTCTCCGAGGCAAGTACCGCCACCTGCTTCGACAGATCTGGTCCTCAGAGCTGTCGGGGACCAACAAGGTGGCGGCCACAAATATGCTTGCCGTTCCGGTTCTACTTTACTCCTTTGGAGTAATCAAATGGACACAGGAGGAGCTGCAGCAACTCGACGTAGGTACCCGCAAAATGATGCATCTCTGTCGGAGTTTGCATCCGAGATCGTCCGTTCCGCGGTTATATCTCCCACGACAACAGGGAGGCCGTGGACTCTTGGGATTGGAGTGTCTCCACAACAGAGTAACTCTGGACACGGCCTGTGTTCGGATCCCCTACTCCTCATGGTCAAAGACCATGAAGGAGCTGGCGTAGGAGCTTTTATATATAGGGCAGCACAAAGAGCAGCTAATAGCCTAGGTCTCGACTTCGACATCGAGCAGAATAATCCAAACTCTGTCACCGAGTTGGACCCTGCTCGGTTGAAAGCCCACCTTCGTGCTGCTGGAAATACACTTCGTTTTTAGCAGCACAGGGATAAGCCATAATAGACAGTTGGATGCATTTGAGAGCATAGAAATGTAAAATGTAAAAGTAGTATGAATAGCGACAAGGAACCTATACCGTATAGCCCGCTTTACGCGTTGCTCAGCAACCTATCATTGAAGCGTGACTAATGATTTCACCATAAATAGTATAAATAGGGTAGATTTTTAGTTTAAGATTAGTTTTTAATCGTCTCCGGATGATGCCAACTTGGTTGGCGAAACGCGCGTCGAGCGAAGTGAAAGTGTTTTGGTGTTTGTGGAAACTACTCCGAGTGTTTTACTACCAATGTTAAAGACATCGTAACTGAAAATTACTATCCAAAAAATAGTATTAATATTCATCAATGGAATAAATATGGTTTTTCGCGGGAAACTCAGTGATTGGTTGAGGTCATATCTGTCTAATCGCCAACAGCTAGTAAAAATAAGCGGTATAAGATAAGAAAAATTACTTATATCTAACGTTGTCCCTCAGGGATGTGTTCTGGAATCTCTTCTTTTAATATTATTTATAAATGATCTGCCAAATTTTGCCAAGGATAGTTCATTACTCATGTTTGCAGATGATAATTCTGTTTTGAATTCAAATAATGACATGCATATTCTAATTCAGGATTCACAACTCGTATTAAATCATTTTGTATCAAAATCTTAGTGATAAATTGTTAGTAAATGAAAATAAAATGGTTTCTATTAATTTTACTCCCAGAATTTTAAATTACAACGAATCACATCTACTTATAATAAATGATAAGTCTTTGGAACAAGTCTCATCTACAAAATTCTTGGGAATTTATATTGATAACGCACTAAATTGAACACCTATTAGTGAACTATGTTTGTAACATCGAAATATGAGACATAAAATGTCATGACCACAAACGGTTGCTCATGTTGCCATTGCCATTTATTAGGGCTCAATCTCAAATCATCTCATTACAAGTTGCTGCTATACTTACCATTTCACTTGTATTTGTTCCTCATATGCTGCTTATTTATATTTTACTGCGTGTGTATACTTGTAACAAAGGGTTGGAAACGGACGTGGATGTTTATTATACTCGTATCTTATTCGTAAAGTCCAAGTGTACGCGTCTATTTTCAATCTTTATCGTTTTGAATGTGAGGGATTACGTTTCCGATACTATGAAAGATGTAATAATAATTGTAGTTAATCGGTTCTTAAAGTTTATGGTCGTAACACTTGCCACCAACGAACACAGAGTGCAAAAGTGTTGGTAAGTTTTTTCCACGAAATTTTAAACATCCTATACGAGTGGCACCAGATATAAGAGCGGATGTCTTATCTGCTACAATCAGACCCGAGCGCTTCATCTTTCCTGAATAAATTGTGCTTTGTTTCACGTCGTTATCTTTGTTTTCAAATGAGCTACACAATTGAAGATTAAAGAATTCCAATTTATTGTAAAAACCTCCAAAAATGGGCCGTTTTTTAGTTAAACAGTAAAAATATAATATGGGTGAAGGTGTGAATATATACTATGAGAATTGTTTAAACTACATCGTAGCGGGGAAAGGCTCAGTATTAAAGCGTTCGTTTTGCATGTAAAATGCCCCGGGTTCGATTCGAGATATCACCTAAATTTTGTTATATACCATTCCTGATTAATTAATATCATTTTTAAAACTGCACTTTAATTATTAAACTAAAAAAAAATAAAGAACAGATCAAAATGATAATATTGTATGTCCCTAAAGCTGGAAGAGCAAAGTCAGCAGATTCTTAAAAAAATAAGTGGACAATTAAAAGCTAATTAAAGGCTAGTTAAATGCCCTAATCATGCTCGTAAAAGTGGTTTACACAACAATTACAGTAATTTAATTAGCCCAGTAATTAAAGGCTAATTAAATGCTCCAGGAAAATATCATTCATTAAGCGATTGCTGCATTTCATCAATATGAAAATAGGACTAAACATCAATACTAAACATCAACATCAATATGAAAATAGGATACAAACTTGTTTGTTTCCCTTTTTTTAAATTGAGCTGATATATGCCAAATTCCACTCCCTTGGGATGATTTCTCCTCTAATCAAATATGCGTTAAAAAGCTCTGCTAGAATTTCCAACAGGATATCTGGCCCATGTTTTATTAGTTCAATGGGAATGTTTCCTTTAAATTGTTCTCTATTTTCCGTTAATAATGCCCTATAATGTTATTGCCATTCTTCTTCTCGTATCAAGTTTATATTTCCTGTCTCTTTTCTGTCCTTTCTTAAATATTTTATGGCTTTCCATGCCTGTGTTATTCTAGTTCCCCCTAAGCATCTCTCGATCTCTTCACACTTTTTGTCCCACATTTCGTTCTTATTCTTTACCACCGTCTTTTTTACTTATCTATTGCATCGTGCATATGCCTTTCTGTCTTCCGGGTCCTTGGTAACCACATTTGATACTTCTTCTTTTTATTTTCTATTAGATTCTTCATTTCTCCTGACCACCACTCCGGGTTTTGTTTTTGGTCCGCTTCTTGGTATCCTAACGCTTCTTTGGCTGCTTGATATATGCATTCTTTATTAAGTTGGTATTTATTTTCTGTGTTTACTTCTTCATTTAATATTCCTCGAAGCTTCGTGGCCAATCTTAATTTACATTTTAAAAAGAGATATACTGCTGGTATATTCGGCCTTGGGTCTACAATAGAGCGGCTCTGCCGCTTTTAACTAAATGTTAACTAAACCTTTAACTTTTAACTAAAAAATAAATATTTACGGAATTGCCATAATTAAAGTAGACGAAAATAAATGTAAAAATGGCTAACATCTTTGCCTATACCTACTATATTATTGTGGGCACTATTATTATTTAATAACATTCATAAATAATATATACAACTTTAATATAGTACTGTGGAATTTTATATTTTATTTGATCAGTAGAAGGCCCATAAAGGCACCAGAAGTTACCAGGGCTCAGAAGGTAGCTCGATTACGATTTGCACGAGCACATGAAAATTGGACTATCGATGACTGGAGGAAAGTCCTATTCTCCGATGAAACAAGAATAAGCCTAAAATCTTGTGATGGGCGGCAACGTGTGTATAGAAGACAAGGGGAAAGGGAAGCTGCCTTCAATTTCGTTTTAAACGAACCCTTTGGTCGTGGCTCCAAAATGTTTTGGGCGGGTATTTCTTTCGATGTCCGTACGGAGTTAGTCCCTATTCATGCAAGGGCAATGAATGCGGAATACTACGTAGAGAACATTCTCCAGGAGCATGTAATGCTCCGTTTATTGGTCCTGATTTCATATTCGTGCAAGATAATGTAAGACCACATGTAGCAAGAATTTGTGTTGAGTACTTGAATGAAGTCCATATTGATGTTATGAACTGGCCAGCACGAAGCCCGGATTTAAATCCCATCGAACACCTATGGGACATCATTAAGAGAGCAGTGAGACGACGTCTACCAGCCCCACAGAACCTTCAACAGCTGGAACAGGTTACTCTTCATGAGTGGGATAATATTCCTCAACCCGTCATTCAAAACCTCATTAGAAGTATGCCTCATTAGAAGTATCAGGCTGTAATCCGAACTAGAGGTGGCAACACAACCTACTAGGGATCAGCTCACATAATTTTATTTCTTTGTTTTCCTTTGTTTTCTTGTTAATTAAAAAATGTTTCTTCTCACCCTGAAAGTTTTTTCAATTGATTTCTGTATGGTGCGATAATTTTGAACCAATGCATCTAAAGACATGGACCAAAAAACAAAATGTAGGAAAGGAATGGTTCTGAACAAAAATTGGTATTTCTAAAGAATTTGGTTACGAAATTATTCCACAGAGTGTTTTAAAATTAGGGTTATATAACAACCTTTTAGTTAGCCCTGTATAATACCTAAACCGTCCTCAGTTAACAAAAGACTACCATATGCATGGATATGCAAGTTGAAATTAGTCGTTTTATCTACAGTATTCTAAAAAAAATATCAAAATTGGACTAAAAGTAAAAAAGTTATGAGACCTCAAATTTTAGCAAATATTAACGTGGTGCGATAATTTTGAACAGCAGTTTATATTTGCTGAATTACTTTTGATCACTTTACGATATTTTCATCCGAATGATACAGTTTTACAATGATACTTAGTTTTAAAGTCAAATATTCCAACAATGAGACAAGCGGGCACAAAATGAACACCCGGTATAGTATTTTTGCTCGAAAACTATAGCAGGAATTATTTAGTTTGCTTTTGATAATAACCGACTAAAAAATAAGTCAAATTTAGCTGTTGGGTTTTTTATTCTACACAATTGATCGAATTAAGTCCTTTGAGATTTTCTCTAAATTGACATTTTTTGTCGCCACCATATAGCCTACAACCCACAAGAAAAAGTTTTAATTTAAATTTACTAATATGGAAATATACACAAAATTATACCTTAAATTCAAAAGAATACAAGTTTGACAACTCACAACTCAAAAACTGATTGAGTTTTATCCATGAAAACTTTTAATCAGAACGTCGAGAACTGCAGCATATCAAATTTTCAGAAAATTTGGCCGAAAGCCATTTTCCATAAGAAATATGCGTGGTCTTTTGTCCCTTTTGTGCTTTTTGTTGTTAATTGATCATATTAGTTAGATTATCAAAATCCGGGCGCGAAATTTGAAATGGGTTCCTAAACACACTTCAGCAAATTTGAGTGCCATGTATTTCTTATGGGAGATTCAAAAGTGTGATTTTCAGACGGGAATTTCTCGGGTTTTGGGCATTTCTTAGTATTTAAACCTATTATACGTCAAACTTTAAACATATTTCTCTACAATTCAAGTCCAAATTATTTTTTTAGACCTATGAGAATAAAATAAATGCTTTTAAGTTAAATTGTCTGTTTTCCATAGACGTACGTCGCGTATTAGTTTTAACATTTCTTACGCAAGAGCGCCAGGCCAGCTGTAAAAGTAAGGTTAAGGGTTATGTTATGATGTTATGTTGTCGATGGGCTGTTTATTACTATTTTGGTCAATGTTTATCGATTTCTTACATTAATGATGTAATAATATACCTACTATGTACACTTTTATGAAAGAATAATGGAAAAAATTTGCTCAAATGTGGATTTCTCCATATAAATAATAATCCGTTAAGTACCGATACCGGATTATTATTTATATGGGCATTTTTGTTATGTAAGGTTTTTCATTAACTAACTAAACAGATACCGCACAGCAAACTTGATGATACTAATGGAAAAGCCTTGGAAAAACAATGGTATTGTGCTTTATACCTTTCGATCGAAGTTCTGCAGTTATTCCTATCATATGCACACTCTGTTCAGGTCCGGGCAACCAAGAACAAGATACATCAGTTGATGGTGATACTGAATAATGTACTTTTAATAAATTTAATTAGTCATCAAATGGTTTTAAGTTAACTTAGACTACGTATTCTGGCCTCTAGGAAAAAATCACTTATGGTTCCGAGTTTGTTTAGGTAGGTACTCTATTTTCACCCATTTTCTAACCAACACTCAAAATCAATTATTTGCAATCAGAAAAAAAACAGATGTCTGTGATGAAAGCTGCAAAACGTGAAATAAGTAAATCAAAATAAAATGAGATTAGAAGTTACCTAGGACAAAAATCGCCGTTGGCACGGTAATAGCTGCTATGTGAATTTTTTTCACTTTTTGGTTTAACACGGTTCTGTAATCGCTGCAATGTGTTCTATAAACTTAAATAAATGCTATGTTGAAAGAATAAACAGAAATTTATAAAATTTTATTTGTAATATCTGGCATGTATTTATATGGCAGAGAAATATCTGCTAAGTGCGAGTTATACACATGGCAGTTATTGCATGTTAATATTAATATACTCCCCCCCCTCTAACTCTTGCACATAGCAGATATTGACCTAACCACGGACCTAATATAATGAACCACAGTGAATGCAGTGTTGTGATAATAATAATAAATTATATTATTAATAATAATGTGCTCTCGTGGTGGAAAATTAATGGTGCAACTGGTTGAGATGACGGAAAACAAGTATGGTATGTATGGTATCCATTACCAGATAAAATGAGACTAGTTATATAGAGAATGGAAATGAAAATAGCTATATAGAGACTGAAAAAGAAAGAGGAAAAGACGATGAAGGTGGCATTCGGGAAGAGTATAATGGTGTGTTATTGGAAATACGTGGAAATGAGACTGTTAACGCAGAAAATGGAGGAGACAACTTAAAAGAAACTACAAGAAACTTAAGCGAATTTAGTGAGAATGAATTAAATCGAATTAAATGAAAACAAAAAAAAGACCGAAAAATTTTAGGGAAATATCAAAGTTGAAAAGGCCTCGAGGAAAACAATACACCGGATATACATGATAATCTACTGGTAAAGTGAAACAAAACCAGATTCGGAAAAAAGGGCAGTAAAAAGCAGATGCCATCACATCTAATCAAGTAACGAGTAGAACATTTATGTGTTCTTCTGTGACAGAACAAAACCGTGAAAGGTTGTTTAAATTCTTCTGGGATTTGCCTAATTGGGATGCTAGAAAGGCTTATATCAAAGGACTGGTTACTTCAAGAAAACCCCAACGAAGAAGAAAAACTACTGGTGAAGTATTAGCAAAAAAGAAAGAAAGTCATGATTGTCATTCCTTTAGAAAATGGAGAACGGGTATGTAAAACAATGCTCCTAAATACACTGGATCTTGGCAGGGATACCTTCTTACGTTGGTGTAAAATTGCATTGACGGATAACACTAACTTAAGTGAAAAAGAAAATGACGAGGTAACAGATCGATTGCGTACAGATAAATTTAGGAATAATATGAAAAATAAAGATGGTACACGAGAATGGCTGGAGCAGTTACTCAAAGTTACCAGTCACTACTGTCGCAGTTCCTCGAAAAAAGTCTATGTGGAATCTGTGTTTAGATCAACATTGCACATGTACCTACCATGTTTATGAAAGATATTGCGAAGATCAGAATTTGAGTTACATTATTTAGAAAAATTTTAGGAGAAGGAAACATTGCAATACATAAGCCTAGAAAAGACCAGTGTGATACCTGTTGCGGATGGAAATCTGGTAATGTTTCAGAACAGTTATATTCTGAACACGTTGAAAAAAAAGGAAGTTGCTAAAGCGAAAATTGAAGCAAAGGAATCGGCAGGTGAGAAAAAACTGGTAGTTACTATGGATTTGCAGAGTGTTTTGTTGGTCCCTAAACTAGAGGCCTATCAATCTACTACAAACAAAAGCTGCAAATCCACAATTTCACTGTTTATTCTCTTAATGACGGAAATGTGGATTTATACGTTTGGCATGAGAGTAACGGCGGTGTGACTTCAAATGAGTTTACAAGTTGTATTGTAGATTATATCAGAGCAACTACTCAAGACAGAAATTATGCACATGTAGTACTAATTTTTGTGGGTGTGGTTATCAGAATCGTAACAAAGTATTGTCTAGTGCCTTGTTAAATCTCGCTCAGCAGTTGCAAATTATAATAGAACAGTTGATATTGGGACGGGGTCATACTATGATGGAGGCGGATTCAGTCCATTCCTCATTAGAGGCACATTTTAATCCACCAATGTTTGCCCCCAGTGACTACATTATCAGAATGAGGCAAGCTAGACTTCAGCACCCTTATAACGTCCACAATATTGACTTTACATTATGGCAAGTATTAGGCCAAATCGAATAAAGAATACCCCTTCGGGGTATACTATATTTGCCGTCAGGAAAAATGCAGTATAAGGTCCGTCATATAGATGAATGGACTGATTTTACTGAAGGGCGTACTAGCCATAAAGGTAGAAAAGACAACATACATAGCATTCCAAAGCCTCTATATACACGACCGATAAAAATTAAAAAACAAAAATACAGCACCTGCAAGAATTAAAAGCTTTAATGGAACGAGATTATCACCCTTTTTATGATGGACTGCCACACTAGGCCCCATATTTAACTAACTTTGGTATATCTTTTATTGTAGGTATTTCTATTTCTATTTTCTCTCTAACTCTATGCTGAATTTATAAGAAAAAACCTTGTGTTGATCCTGGTGTTAGAAAATAAACAGTTTTAAACATTTCATATATATTTTTATTACTTTTTATATCATATTTATATTTATTACTGCACTTGAATTTCTAAATTTAGGTAAGTACATAAAAAATTAAGGTAATAATAATAATTAATAAAGTACACAATTAGTAACCAAAGCATTTTTTATATACGTAATATCTGTTAACTGAAAATAAAAAACAGCATTATCTGCCATGTGCACTACCAATCGAAAAAATTAAATAATTATAAATATTGAACATTGTTGAATTCTCAAGTAACAACTAACTTATGTATTCAAATATATCATAATTTAATAACTAATTAGTTTCGAGGTGATCGCAATTTTCTAATTATAATGAAGTTTTAGGCTTATTGTGAAAATTTTATAATTTTTACATAGCAGCTATTACCGTGCCAACGACGAAATATAATACAAATTCAGCGATGTTGCCACAAATATTGCCGGTTTTTAAATTACCACAATGAAATTATAATTTATTATGTAAGAAACTCTTATTAAATATAAGTTTATCCAAAACCTTACAGTACCTACACAGGTACTGTGGTACCTACCTCTCAAGGACCATATTATGTCAAACCCCTTCCTCTCTGAACTATTGGATCAAGCAACAACATACGTTTTTCCTACAAACATCGCCTCCTAAAATTGGTAATATTTTTATTTTGATAATGTTTAATCAATATTGACAATATTGTAACACTCTCTCAGTCAAATAAAATATCAAACAATGTATTTAATCAACTTTTCTCACTAAGAGACTTTCTATGTACAACGCCCTGAACTTGAGTCCCCATAATACATCAATACATTAATTTTTAAACTAGAAACCGGCGCCAATTTGAGATCATAACATAACTAATAATAATGGTCAATTTAACGTAAACCTCAAACAAATCGTTTACTATGTATATATGTAGTATGTAGGTAGAGGGTACGTCAAAGAATGTAATTTATATCCTTGTTTATAGTTCAATGTGCCAACTGAAAGAAAGTAAAGAAACATTTACGCATCTATTAGACAAATGAGATAATATCAATAATCCCTATATGTTAAAAACAAGAAGTATATCTATAAAATCACCATGTTAATAAACATGTAGATTAAACTTTGTTGACAAGAGTCGTGTAATAATCCGTCTTTTATCACTCGTGTAGTGAATCTCCATGCACGTGGCTGAAGTTAGACTGTCCGGCGACAACGAGTTTCATCACGTCAGCGTCACACATTTAATTTGTATTTCAGGATGACACTTAACGGTATGTGCATCATACGAATGCTAATAACCTCTCGATGAAATTGAGAATTCCAAGGAAAGCGAAATCTCCAAACGCGGTGTCATTCGCGGTCAATGATATTATGCTGTAATAAAATATAACGTTAGTTCTTTATGGTAATATAAATAACGCATAAATACGTTATGATACCAATAATCTTTACTCCGTGTGCACTGTAATTCACACAATGAATGATTTGTTAATTGTATATCAAATTGCCGAATAAAATAAATCTACGTATGATCGTGATATAAGAAAATGTACAATTAAATTTAATTTACTGGAAATTATTAAATTAACTGGAATGAACCAGGGGCCAAAACAAAAACCATTGATAATTATAGTAATAATACGTGAGATAACTTTCTTTAATACCGTAAGCAAATTTGGGAAAACTATCAAATCATTGCAATTATTTATTCGTTAATTGTACTTGAGACTCTTTGAATATATTATTATTCAATGGAATTATTATATATTTTTTTTTTGTATACAAACACCAATGGCATTTACTATAATTACAATCTGATCTGAACTTAGATCAATGAGTAATATTTTTCTAACCTAATTTACTACTGCTACAAAACTTATATCTAAGGACTTACTCACTAGTGTTCCTTATATTTTTCTAATACTTAATTACACTAATATTAATGTGTACACAGGCACTGTTCTCTGCTTTTGCACTAACACAAAATTATACTAGCTCGAAGGGTTTGATCCTCCTGAGCCTTCGAATCTGGTTTGTATTGTCGAGGAGCTGGATGACTTCGACATTGACGTGACGATGAAGTCGCTGTTCGTGGCGAATTCGTTGATGGTCTGGATAACGGTGTCCATTCCCATGTCCCTATGGAGGTCACTATTTCTGCAATACCAGGGGGCATTAACAATGCTCCTTAACACTTTGTTTTGGAATCGCTGGATTATATCTAGATTGCTCTTACTGGCACAGCCCCACAGCTGGATGCCATATGTCCATACGGGCTTGAGAATTTGTTTGTACAAAAGTACTTTGTTATATATTGACAGTGTGGAATTTCGTCCAAGCAGCCAATACATTTTTTTAAATCTGATATCTAATTCTTCCTTTTTCTTTTTGACATGTGCTCTCCAGCGTAGCTTGGCGTCCGGTGTTATACCCAAATATTTTGCTGTATCAGCATATGGTACTTGGATATTGTTTAGGCTAACAGGGATACGTCGGTCTCTCTTGTTAGTGAAATTAACATGGGCAGATTTACTCTCATTTAGTTTAATTCTCCATTGCTTAGTCCAGGTGTTGATTTTGTTAACTGATTTTTGCAGATTTATTGCCGCTTCTTGGTGATCCTTTCCCACAGCCATTATAGCAGTGTCATCAGCAAAGGTGGCTATCGTGTCATATTCTAATTCAGGAATATCACTGGTGTATAGTAGATAAAGGACTGGCCCTAATACACTCCCTTGTGGTACTCCCGCCTTGATTTCTTTAAGTTCAGAATAAGCGTCTTCCTGCTTAATTCTAAAAGTTCTATCTGAAATATAAGACTTCATTAATTGTGAGAACTGATTAGGCAGGAGCTTGCTTAATTTATACTGCAGTCCCTCATGCCATACTTTATCAAAAGCCTGTGCTACATCAAGAAAGACGGTAGTACAAACTTTTCTTTCCTCCAGCGACTTTTCAATTACATCTGTGATCCTATGGACCTGATCTATAGTTGAATGACTCTCTCTGAATCCAAACTGATGGTCTGGAATTATGTGTTTGTATTCAATGATTGGTTTTAATCTTTTAAAAAATATTCTTTCGAACAGTTTTGATATTACAGGGAGCAAGGAGATTGGCCTGTAGGACGAAGCTTCATTTGGTGGTTTTCCGGGTTTCAGGATCATTATCATTTCTGCTACTTTCCATGTCTTCGGTACATATTTTAATCTAAAAGATACATTAATAATATAGGTAAGTTTTAGAATGGCTTTACGTGGGAGATGTTTTAGAATTTCCCCCGTAATTAGGTCAAATCCTGAGGCTTTTTTCGGGTTAATGTTTTCTTTAATTTCTTTTGCTATTTCTTTCGGGGTAGCGGGTCTGATTGCACCTTCTTCCTGGATAAGATTATCCCAGTCAATAGTGTTTTCTCCCTCATTCGGCTGGAGAGTCTCTTCAAGATATTCAGCGTACCTGTTGGCTTTTTGCCTATTACTTTTTGCCCACGTACCATCTGTATTTTTAATTGGTGGGTTCTGCTGTATTGGTCTCTTTAGTCTCTTGGTAGCTCTCCACAGTGAATAGTCAGTTGACAGTTCACTTAGGTAGTCAGTAATAGACTTATCTTTGATTTTTTTAATCTCTCATTTGAGTTGTTGTGTGGCATTATTTAATATGGTTTTATCGGCTGGTGATCTCGATTGATGCCAGATTCTTCTGAGCCTTCTTTTCTCGGAAATAAGAGCTCTGATTTCTTTGGGGTAGTTGTTACCTTTAATTCTTGGAGTAATATCTGGAGTATTATCCCATGCAGCTTGTTGGATAACATTAACAAATGATTCTGTTTCATTATCTAGTTGTTCTTCATTTCTTAGAGGCACTGACAAATTGATACTCTCTTCAAGTTCTAATCTGAAGCTTTTCCAATCTGTTAGTTTATTTACTAATCTATGGGCTAATTCACTTTGTATAATGCTGTCACTGAGCGTAAGTAATATGGGAGAATGGTCAGAGTTCAAATCCCAAGCTTCTTCCACATGTATATAGTTTACTGATACATTTCGAGTTATGAAAAAATCAATTAGATCTGGGATTTTGTTGGGATCTGTAGGCCAATATGTTGGCTTGCCAGTTGATAATGTTTCGCACTTTAGTTGATTGGCTGCTTGTAGAAGTTCTTTTCCTTTTGTGTTCGTTAACCTAGATCCCCATTGGACATGTTTGGCATTGAAATCGCCACCTATGATGAATCTATGTCCTTGACTATTTAGAAATCCTACATATTGTTCTTTTTTGAGAGCATGTCTAGGCGGACAGTAAACTGCAGCGACAATGATCTCATAAGTTTTGGTTTTTACCTTTACAGAGGCAGCTTGAAACTGTTCTGTTTTATACCCGGTTTCTTGATGATGCTTAATTGAATCCTTAATTACGATAGCACTACCACCTTTGGCTGCATTTGCTGGATGTATGGTATGATATGTTTTATATCCCTTAAATTTAATGAATGATTAAGGCATATGTCAATGTTCTCTATATCTAGGACTGCTTGCAATTCTTGTTGGTGTTGTAAGAGTCCATTGGCATTCCACTCCATAATCCTAAGGCTACTTAACATTACGAGTTTTTGGAATAGCTCCTTTAGCGCTATGTTCAAGTCTGCTAATACGTTCATCCATTTGTGTTAATTTCTCCATAATTTGTTGGAGAGAGTTTTGTATGAATACATTTTGGTCATTTTGTTTAGTGTCATTTGTATTAATACTCAATTCAGGCTTACCAGTAACTGCTTGACTATACGCTTTTTGTCCTGCACTTATATTCTTTGGAACTTGTTGGTTATTCCTCTGTGGCTGCTTAGGAGGAACTGGTTTCTTAGTGCTGGTTATCTTTTGATTTTTGCACTTCTTTTGCAACCATGCATCCTCTGTAGTTAGCTGGATGCCCTTCACCACAATGAACACATTTTGGTTTTTCATTCTTTGGTTTTTCACACTCCATTGTTAGGTGCTTGCCAGTACATCTGACGCAGCGTGGTTCCATGGCACAGTATTTTTGCGTGTGTCCATATGCTTGGCATTTTTTGCACTGTGGCACAAGCCTGGACTTTCTTAATGGCAGAATTTCAACTCTAACCCCTAGTATATCAGTTATTCCGTAGATTTTGTCAATACTCTCGTCATGTCTGAATGAGAGCATGAACATGTTAAGTGGTTGTTTTGTTTTATATTTTAATTTGGGAGTGCCTTCAATAAGTTTGTAGCCACGTTTTCTCATTTCCTGGACTATTTTTTCTGATTCTATGGAATGATACAGTTTGTTAGCCATAACTTTAATTGGAATTATTATATGACTGCATACTTACCTGACCGTAATACTGTCTGGAATAAATCCTTAAAAATAATATCCGATGATATCATGAGGAATTGAATATTAATATGAATAATTACAAGCAACATAAATAAATAAATAATGCACTTTCCATGTGAAGGTGACAATAAAATAATTAACATGTAAACTATGGTATAATTGTTCACACATATTTAAATAATATTCATATCATATTTTTTTAATGGCTAGATGAGATCAGAGATGAGCTATTTAAATGCAGCAGGACATAAGAAACCGCATGACATGAATTATCGATATATGTTCATATGCATTATATATAGCGGGATTGGGCAGTCTAATATTAGGCATGGATATTATGGTTAAATTAAAATATGATTAATACCTCGTGCCTTACAAGTGATTTTGTTACTCCGATGTTTATAATTAGTGTTTCCCAAAACTGATTATGTTAACTCTGTTATACTGTTAGGGTAAAAAACGGTTTATCTCGATATTTCGAAAAAAAAAGTTAAAGGGCAAAGTTGTAGGTAATAAAAAGATCTACAACTTTTGTACTTACACTTTTTTCGCATAACCTCAAAATTTATGTGAAAAATTCAAATAACCAAGTTTTTGGTTGTTCATTTCTTTTACAAAAAAAATTTCTTTTAGAGAAATTTGGTGAAAACTTACCTAATTATGTCCCAAACACACTGTAATTTTTTTGATTTAAAATATTTATTTTTTCACTTTATTTTGACTTAATATTGAAAAGGCACCCTAATTTTCAATCGAAAATTCTCACGTCAAAATATCTGCTTTTTTAAAAAAGTCAGTAGTCTTTTTATTCGTTGAAATCTCTATTTTCTCATGGTGTAAAAAAATATACATTACTATGTGATAATGCAAAGATACGGAAAAAACTCGAATCCAAAATTTTTTTTTAATCATTAAATCTTTATGTTTTTAGGATTTGTAATTTTTTTGTTTATCAATGTAACATGGAATCTTAAGTTTTTCGAGTAATTAAAGTGTAAATTTTAATAAATAGCTCAAAATAGTACATAATGATTAATGATTTAATAATCAAATAATTAATAAAAATAATAATTAAAAAAAAATCTCGGATGCGAGTTTTTTTTTGTTTCTTCGCATTTTGTGAGAACAGTTATCATAGTAAGGTATATTTTTTTACACCATCAGAAAGTAGAGATTTCAAGGAACAAAGAGCCCACCGACTTTTTTAAAAAAGCAGATATTTTGACGCGAGAATTTTCGTTAGAAAATTAGGGTGCTTTTTCGATATTAAGTTAAAATAAGGTGAAAAAATAAATATTTTAAACCAAAAAAATTACAGTGTGCTTGGGACATAAAAAGGTAAGTTTTCACAAAATTTCTTTAAAAAAAAATTTGTAAAAGAAAAATAAAAAACCAAAAACTGGGTTATTTGAATTTTTCACATAAATTTAGAGGTTATATGAAAAACGTGTAAACACAAACGTTGTAGATCTTTTTATTACCTACAAGTCTGCCATTTATTTTTTTCCATAGGACTTGTAGTTTAATTGAAAATCGAGATAAACCGTTTTTTACTCTTAAAAACTCACCCCCTCCGCTTCCCGACCTCAGATCGCCCGTAAATTATTTTTCCTTTCAGTTTTGTTATATTCTTTTCCAATGGGTTTCATCCTACTATTATTTTTTTGGTTTCAAAAATTATCGACCCCGGTCTATCAAATAAAGTTTAGGTTAATATGCTGAGTGCTGGATTCAAACATTCCTAATAGCTCATAGGATTTATAAAGGCGCGGTTACACGGTCCCTGGTTTGCTAGACCACGGAACTGGTCCGTGGCCTGCCCTGGTCCGCCATTTGACGAACCGACACTGTCAAAACGGTTTGTGTGGTTCGTGGTCTGAAGAGAAATATCCCGGACCTTGAAAATGTAGTTCTATTCGACATGGATGCAAGGCAACAGGCGGTAGCAACTGCTACTTTGTATCGAAGATCTGCACTAGTCGGTGCATCCCTAATTTATACTAATAATTACCCACGCATTATAAATGTAATACTTTGATACTTACCATAGATTTTATTGTCCGTCCTGGCCGATAAATTGAATGAAGAAATCTATCTATTGCATCGTATAAAAACCAGGTAGGCTTTTAAATATCGTAAATATCATAAATTTTCCTTTTTCTTTTTCAGCTCCTTTACTGGAGTATCGAATTTTCGATGCAATGTACACCATGAATCGTGGACAATATTTCGGTCCTTCGGACATGTTTCGGGTTCCATATTGCCTCCTCTAATTCCAGGACTTCAACAAAATGTCGTGGACTCTCATTAGTCTACGACATCTTGACGTTTCTCTTCTGTATGCCACATTCAACTGATTAATATTCCATGTATCGACGATGGTCCGTAATTTGTCGAGGCACCCCGAACCCTCACGGAACGGCACAGTCCATTCCTTTGTTCCCTGACATTTTACCGACAACCGACGGGACTGTCCGCACCACGGATCACGAACCGCGAGCCACAGCGATCCTCCTATGTCACGCGGTCCGAGGTTCGTCGAACCACGGACCGTGTAACCGAGCCTTTAACACATGTTTAAAAGTCAATCAAGATTTTCTTCAATCAATTCACTACTACAAATTCAAGTTCAACATCATCGATAATTCGCATTAGATTAATCGAATAATTCCAATCTCATTGGGTTCAATTGCTCGAACGCATACAATTTTTTTAAAGCTTTCAAAGCAACAATAAAAAAACCATGTGGTCATATCTATTATCTATTCCTTGGTATGTCAGATTTGTCATATGGCTTGTCAACAATGACATGATTAGTAAAAGGACGGATATTAATATTAATCGCTTCATATTTTTTTTTCCTTGGGTGGCTTCAATTCATAGTCAGTACATCTATGTTGCCTGCAGAACTAGATTGATGCATTAATAATTTTTTAACTCAATCATTTGCTGCGAATACGCGAATATCTATTACCCTCCAGAGTACATCCAACAGCGATAAAGTGAGTATTAAAGGTTTGCCTAAGCTAACTCAGCTTAGGCAAAGAATTGCATACAAATCGAATTGTATATTTATACGGACCGGATTTAGAACTAAATCCCATAATGTAGTATTGTACACGTATCTTTTAAACCAATACATATCTTTTATCAAACGAACATCATTTATCTCTAGGTATTTACTATTGTGTCGATGTCAAAGTGCACTACGACCTTCAAACAACCAATATTAATAAGAAATAAGACTATACCTACGTAAATATATTATCAAAATAGCGAAAGTATATAGGTAAATACATATTCAATTAAATTTGGAATAAACATACCATACTATATAAGTATCGGCATCTTTCAGGTACCTATTCGTACATTATGAAAATTAATTTAAGGAAAGCCATGTAGAATGAGAGCTTAATGTGGATACTATTATACACTGACGGACATAAAAAGTGGCGCACGTAGATTTTGTCCCAAATTTGAAGTTCAATAACTTTTAAACCAGCCTGTCGATTTTGATAATTTTTTTTTTATTGAAAGGGCGATTCTTGCGGATGACTATTTTGTAATTGGCTTTCCATAAAAAATGTATTTTTTAATATGTACAGCCTTTAAAAACCGATTATGATTTTGACACGAAATTTGATTGTCACGGTGTTTACCATTCTTCAGCAACGAAGATGCGACATTTTAGATGAAACGGTGTTATTAAGTTTGATATTCAACAAGCTGGCCGTGGAGCTGAAAATGTCTAAAAAGTTCATCGTTTAAGAAATGTTTAGCGTTTTCGATTACGGACGCTGAAATAATTGTTACTTACAAGTACAAACAACATCAAAAAGAAGTAACAAACAAAGAATTATTCGACATTTTAGTAAAACGACTGTAATTATTAATGATTAAAACAATAAACTTAAAAAATAACTGAACAACAAACTAACTAATAACGAGTATTTCCTCCTCTGGCTGCTATAACAGCTTCCATACGCCTAGGCATGCTTTCAATCAAATTTGTGATAGGGATTTGAGGGATATTGTCCCATTCTTCTGTAAGAGCAATCCTCAATTCATTCAGATTCTCTAGGTTGCGTCTACTAACACGTTGTCCCAATTCATCCCATAAATGCTCAATGGGATTCATATCAGGGCTTTTAGCGGGCCACGGCATGCGATTAATTCCGACATCGTTTAAAAATTGTGTTACCATCACTGCTGTATGCGGTCGTGCATTATCTTGCATTAAGAGGAATTCTTCGCCAATGTAAGGTGCAAATGGAACAACATGTTCATTCAAGATCTCTATGTATCTAACTGCATTTAGAGATTGCCGTGGTGGAAACACAAATAATTCTATACGGGCATCGCTGGTAATTCCACCCCATACCATTAATGAACCACCGCCAAAACTCTCCCTTTCACTGAACATACCATCCTCGTATCTTTCCCCACGCCTTCTCCAAACCCCCCGACGCCCGTCTACTGATTCCAACATGAATCTTGATTCGTTAGTGAATAAAACTTGAGACCATTGCAACTCATTCCAAACAAGATGAATTCGAGCAAAATTCAAAGGAGCTACTCGATGTCGTCGAAGTAATCGCATTCCAATAGCAGGTCTTCTTGCGATAAAACCGAGACTCCTGAATCTCCGACAAATTGTTCGATCTGACACAACTGTTCCTCGTGCGTTTGTTAAATTTCGGTTTGTGATCACAGGCTGTTTGATAGGGATTCCTCGATATTTGCAGACCAATAAATCGATCGTCAATATTTTGCATAATCCTGGAACTGCCCGAACCTGGACGTCTGCTGTATTGGCCCGTTTCTCGATAGCGCTGTATCGCTCTTCGGACAGTTGTTTTGGGTAGACCAACAATACGAGCTGCATATCTTTGACTCCTTCCATCTTATACCAAAGCCACAACTCTAGCTACTTGGATTGGACTAATTTGCACTGGCATTTTCTTTTAGAACGTTAACTGATTTTTTTTTTCACGAGAATATCAACTGAATCTTTTGACGTTTCAATGTTAACCGTTACCATAGCCTCCTTGTGAAATATCAAACTTATAACACCGTTTCATCTAAAATGTCGCATCTTCGTTGCTGAAGGGGCTAGAGAGGTGATTCAAAAAAGAGAATATTGAAAAGAGAATGGTAAACACCGTAACCAACCTAAGAATTCCATACAAATAAAATTTCACTCCACAGCGACATTCAAATTTCGTGTCAAAATCATAATCGGTTTTTAAAGGCTGTATATATTTAAAAATACATTTTTTATGGAAAGCCAATTATCAAAATCGATAGGCTGGTTTAAAAGTTATGGAACATCAAATTTGGGACATAATCTAGGTGCGCCACTTTTTATGTCCGATAGTTTAGTAGTATCAAGAATCATTAAAAGGGTACTCTTAAACGAATCTTCTGTGAGTGGCAACAAGTCGTCCAGTAAGGTGGGTGTCTCTATCAAGTCTACGTATGTAGTTGATAGATTTCAACTCGGTGGAGGCAAATCCAACGACGGTTTGAGATGGAGTTAAAGATGAAGTTACCAGGTTACAAGTACCAATGTTACAACAGGGTTATTAGATCTCAAAGTTACTAGGTGTTGAGGTTACTAGATGGAGTGACCTACACTTGAAGTAAAAAGCCGAGTTGATGGAAGCTGCTTCGAAAGTTTGTCTAATGTTAGCTGTCCCTCAATCAACACTAGGAATTTAATGCAATCAAGAAGTTGAAGCCGATATACCATCGAATATGTCGCGTTACCACTCGTTCGCGAAGCAAAGGGAAAAAGGGAAGAAAAGGTGGCCTCGTCCTACATGACCAGACAATTGCCCTGAAATCAGGTCATGTGCCATAAAACTGCAGACAACCTAAACGCGCTCACAGAATAGGGACATAGTGGCTACTATATGCCGACACCAATCAATAATGTTCTAGTGACATTACTGACTAACTTGTGACATACATATGCCGTTAGATCTAATAATAAATGTTAAAGGAAGAGAGTCGTCGATTTCCCTAATAGATTTAACCAGAATATATACCTACAACGACCTTTTGATATCTAAATGGTCAATTGACAAAAGTGGACGTAACAAATCATACCATATACGAGTATGTTAATGTAATATTCACCTTCTGGTGATGGCAGAATTTTATAATTTGCGCTTTAAGTGAAAATTACATCTACTTAAATATTTTCTCAGATTTACTCTCCCTGTATCATTACACTTGTTAGCAATATGAGCTGATATTAAGCGAACTCTGCAATTTCTTCATAAGCGCAGAGATAGTAATCGGAAATTAGTACTATAATCTCGAAATTATAGCGATGGCTTGTTTATATCTCACCGTGATGTGACTTGATCTTAAAATGTAAAATATATCAAATTATATGAGTACTTGTGGCATGTCCATGTATGAAATGATTTTTGTAATAAAAAAATTTTCATCTTATATGCCAATATTGTCAGTGTAATTGTTTTATCAATAGTAAAACCACAAGAGCTTTTTTATCGGATAAATTTATTTTCGTCTAAATTTCCACCAATCACAAACGCGCAATTTTGAATTACAAATGGTTTCTAGATGTAAAAATTGTATGACAGCACCTGTCAGCAGTTTTATCGAGTTACCCGCTGAAAAACTTGACAGCTGTTGTCACCAAAAATTACAATACCTTTGATAACAAGTAATTATGGTCTCCTAGGACACCAGAAAACGACGCCAAACAATTTTTCTGATTTTATTGTCAATAAATTCTGTCATATTGTTTTTAAACAGTGCTAGTCAGCTTATGTAGTAAAAATGAGTCGCTTTGGAAGTGATTATATGACTAATATTGATCTGACGATTGAGAAAAGTGTACCGTACAATACTTTTTAAAATTCTAATGGTTAAACGTTCATCTAGAATAACAACTGATATATTATTCTTAACAGTAAACCCATCATGGAACACAGAACAATCAAGTGGATGGTACAGAAACACTCCAGTGGGAAAAAACGAACTTTCGAAATGGACTAAAGAAGCAGCAGAGAATGCAGGATTAAATACAAAAGAAATAAAAATAACAAGCCACTTTATGCGGTCGACAGCAGTCAGTAACCTGGCTAAAGGAGGAGTGGGTGAACAATAATTAATTAAAATTACTGGCCACAGTTCAGCCAACTCAATTAAGCCTTATCTGCAAATGGATAATGAGCATTATTCCAACATCATAAACACCCTTAGAAGTGGCGCCTCAGAACCTCCAGCTAAATACAGAAAACAGAAGATCCTGCAGTCACTCCTCGAGCTTCTCACTGTACAGCTGGACCCATCAACAGCATTAATGATTTGCCTACACCCAACGTTATCAATGAGTTAACAAAGATTTCAAACAATACCCCTACTGTGTACCAGAAATGCAATTTATTTTTTAATTGTACCATAAATAATTAAGTTTGTAGTATTTTGTGATTAAATAAATTACATGTTTTTCAATAATCAAATTAATACCTACATATTTATTATGTATGCATGTATAATAGGTAATATTTTAACAAAAAAGACGAGGATTTTTGTTGCCACCAGCACTACTCATGCTTCTTATGATGCCCTTATAATATTACGCACGAATATAATTGTGCCAATCAGTGATTTTATAAGAAAAATCGATTTCTATCAACAACAATAATCATTCACTACAATACAACAACCAACAACAATAATTATGTTTATTTAATCAATTATTAGAAGGAGTAGTTATTAAAAACACAGTTGTTTTAAATTGTTTAGTTTGGTGTAGTGATTTCAATATTCTCTTTTTTAGTTTCTTCACATAATATGTCGAATATTCGTTTTGACTTTTTTTATTCGAGGTTCGTAAGTTACTAAGAAGTTTTTCGTGATGTTTAGGATGAATTTGGAGTTAGGGTTTCATTGATTATGAGATGATGATGAAGGTCCGATTATCATTTTAAGTTTTTAGTCACTTACCCCTGCTTTGGCTAAATGGGAAACTGTACTGGCAATTTTGGAATTATTGATGTTTTCCTCCAAAGGGAGATGGAGTTAAAAAAAGTAGTTAGGATGTTATATGTTTTGTTTCTTTCTTCCAATAGTAATTTTAACGATGTAACGGGACAAATACTTTTACCCGTGTAATTTTTTGTCATACATTAACTCTGTGCTAATATTTTAGACCCACCTTGTGCCCTGTTTGATGAAATTTATTTGTATTAAATTCTCCCTGTTCCTGTTGGAGTTCCATCTTCATTTTTTTCTTCATCAAAATGGTAAATATTAGAGTTCACTACTTATCCTCCTCTCCCAGCTAATTCATAAGAAGCCATATGAAATAATCTCTTTTTCCTATCGTCTCCACTTATGCAAACAAGAATTGTATTAAAAATGCCACTCCTTACTATGTTACCACTGTTCAGCCCATTCGTTGAAATTTTCGCTTGTCACTTCTGAATTGTTATGCCCTGTTAAAGCACCATATATATTTTTATTGTATAAAACTAATATAAAAGGCAACTTTACAATATACTCTTAATTGTGAGCCCTCTTTTATGACTGAGGCTTTTATGACCTTATAATTAAATAGCGCATTCTTCCCTCCAGGTAATCCAATCAAGCCGATACTAAAAGCATTTTTATTGGTGCATGTTAAATGCCAGTTTAAGATTTATTGTTATAAAAGAAACAAGTGGATCGCATGTATTTTATTTCGTGATTACAATATTCTAAATACTGGTTGTCCCGGCTCAATTAGTTGATAACGCAAATGTTTGTTGCTTTCCAGATGTTCTGTGTTTATATAAGGGTGTTTATAGAAGGGACGCCAGAAGTATATGTAGACCAGGGTCGATAATTTTTGAAATAAAAAAAATAATAGTATGACGAAACCCATTGTAAAAGGAAGAGAATATGACAAAAATGAAAGGAAAAATAATTTACGGGCGATCTGAGGTCGGGAAGAGGAAGGAGTGAGTTTTTAACGGTAAAAAACGGTTTCCGGCAAAACTACAAGTCCTATGGAAAACAGTTGTAGGTAATAAAAAGATCTACAACTTTTGTATTTACACTTTTTTCATATAACCTCAAAATTTATGTGAAAAATTCAAATAACCAAGTTTTTGGTTTTTTATTTTTCTTTTGTAAATAGAAAAGTTGTAGATCTTTTTATTACCTACACCATTTAACATAATATCAACAGACTTTATATATATTGTCATTTTTTTTTATCTTATACAAATGGATCAGTACATAAGGGACTTTAAAACAACTAATATAGAAACTTTCAATTTACAAAATCACAAAGAATGTAAAGAAATCTTAAATATAAACAACCACATAGAAAACTTTAAAATAATACATAATAACATACGAAGCATAAATAAAAATCTCGATGAATTCAAAATATTTCTAAAGAGCATAGGTACAAAATTTGACTGTATTATTTTGACAGAAACAGGGAACATAAAAGATACAACTTTATATAACCTAGATGAATATGATATGATATGATATGTGGAACGGGTTGATATTAACATAAAAAACGACCACCTTGAAGTAACAAACGTATCGAAAAATCTAGGTCTATATTTAGACTCCAAATTAAAATTTACAGAACATATTAACCATATTATTAAGAAATCTTTTGCTAATCTAAAATTAATTTATGCAAGTAAGGATATGTTAACAAAGAAAACAAAAAGGTTGTTATGTGAAGCTCTTGTGTTGTCGCATATAAATTATGCCTCAATAGTATATTACCCTTTCCTACGTCAAGTCGATGCCCAGCGATTACAACGGTTACAAAATAGTTGTATTAGACTAATTTGTGGAATTAGAAAATACGAATCGGTGTCCTCGAGTCTGAGGGAAACTGGTTGGCTTAATATCAAAACTAGAAACTTTTTCCACAGCTGTTGCTTTTTTCACAAAATGCTATTAACTAAGTCACCCCCTTACTTGTACAATAAAATTACCTACAGAACAGATGTGCATAACATTAATATAAGGCACAAATCAACGCTTGCCATCCCAAAGCACAAAACTAGCGAATTTCGTTCTGGATTCTCATATCGCATAGCTTCTCTTTACAACTCCATTTCTGATGATCTCAAGATACTGCCATACACAAGTTTTAAGATACGCCTTAAAAAAATGCTTTTACAAAACATATAATATGTAATATATAATTTTAGTTAAAGTTTTATCATATAGGTTGTTGCTGCGTCTAAAATGATTAAATTAACTAATTGCTTATATATAAACGTATAACTAAAATAATTATGTCTAGGTTGCATGAATACATTCTCTTTTTTCTGGGTTGAGTGGAAGAACAGAGAACTTTTAAGATTCTCTGAACTCTGCCCTTTATACCCCAACTGTATATAATTGTAATAAATTAAATAACGTAATTGTAAATTGGGTTATAATAAAAACGATTATTATTATTATTATTATTATATACAATCAGGGAGATATAAATCAGAACGATTGTGTTGTTGCATATATTAAATCGAATCTACAATATACATGCAATTGAGTACTTAAACAGATTATTTTCAAGCATGGGCATTAGCAAAACATTAGCTAATAAAATTTCCAAAAACCCCAATTTCATAATAAGAAGAAATATTAGGCCAAATTCTTTTGTCTTAGTTCCTACAGATGCTAATGAAATCAAACATGTAATAATATCAGAATTAAAAAATAAGACATCACCTGGAGTGGACAATATTAATGCTGAAACTCTGAAACTAATAAGTCAATACATCTTGACACCCCTGATATTCATCTTCAACCGATGTATGGAAATTGGTCACTGGCCAACAACTTTTAAGGAATCCATTATTGTCCCTATCTATAAAAAAGGAGATAAAGAGGACGGCAGTAACTATCGACCCATATCTCTTATAACAAATGTAACCAAAGTTTTTGAAAAAATTATAAAAAAGAGACTAAATGCTTATATTACAAGATATAACATAATTTCTGAAAACCAATTTGGATTTAAAGAGAATGTGTCGACTGAAGATGCAATAGTAGCTTTAACAACAAAAATCCACTCTGCACTAAATCAATCAAAACCCTGTCTCTGTACGTTTATTGACTTAACAAAATCGTTTGATACAGTTAGTCATTCCTTACTTTTACAATCACTTGAGGACATGGTATCAGACGGAATAGTTTAAAACTGATTCAAAGTTACCTAACCAACAGACATCAGAGCGTGAAAGTAAATAATGTAATAGGTGATACACTACCTGTAGAATATGGAGTGCCACAAGGTACAGTGTTGGTCCGGTTTTGTTCTCTATCTATAAGGATTCGCGGATGACACTGCAATATTTTTCAAAGCCAATGGGAAGAATTAAAAATAAATGTTGAAAAGGACTTAACGGATATTAAAAACTGGTTCGATCACAAGCTACTAACAATAAATTTCGAAAAAACTAACTACTTACCATTTAGCTGCTACGCTTCTGGTCTTCCTCCATTTTCACAAATAAAAACTGAAATTCATAAGAAAGAACATATCATCATGCCCTCAACAGAAATTAAATATTTAGGAGTTGTCATTGACAGGCACTTACGATGGGATAAACATGTAAAATATACTATAAGGAAACTACAGACGATACTCTATAGATTTAAATACTTACGAAATATCTTTAACATACAACAATTAAGAATACTTTATTCTGCCTTGGTGGAAAGCCATTTGCGCTATAGTATATTAGCATGGGGCAGTGCACTTAAAACTCATTTACGTCCTCTGGAAATTATTCAGAAAAGATTCCTGAGAATATTACTACATAAAGACTTAACACACCCTAGTAATCTATTATATAAATGTCCTATATACAAACAACACAGTAAATCAAACTTTGTTAATCAAACCTACTATAATTATTGAATCTATTAATTCCTAAATAATTCTCTTCCTTTTCCAATGTGTTTCATCTTACTATTATTTTTTTTCACTTTCTACCATTTTCAAAGGCTTCAGCCCTGGTCTAATGATGCAATTTTGTTATAATAAAAATATTATAAAAAAAATAATTCGAATCCGCTTCCATCGACTCAGTGTTATAAGTAGATATATTCACATAACCTTACATTTTTTTTAACCTTTAAAAAAATATGTGACGTTTGAAGGCAGTGCTGCCAGATCTACCGTTTTTACGGTAGATCTACCATTTTCCAACTAGATCTACCGCCCTATCGTTTTAAACTCTGATTTTACCGTAATTTTCATCTTAAAAAATATATATGGATAAACCGAAAAACTATAACATGTTTTCGTATAATATGTCAAAATAATCATTTTATTTCCTCATTGATATTTTCATTTTCTATATACATTAAAAAATGACACTAACCACAAAACAATGGCGTACCGCCATGAGTCCTATGACGTAGGAACATATGTATGTGAGCTGCGAGGTAAGATTGCGATGTGTTTTTCTAATTTTGACATGTAAAGTGACACTTTTACAAGTTTTGCCGCCTTATTACTTTTTATACGGTTTCAATTGAGATCGTATGTACTTTACGTGATCAATGACGATTTTTATTATAGTTTTTTAACGGTTGGCATGATATTATGCTTCGCACACGTAGCATATATACATATAAACGACAACATATATCATCAACATAAATATTAAATTGGTGAAAGATGTCCCGAATAATTCCTTAAAGATACTATCGTTGCATGGATTTCTCTCATTTGACAAAATGGCTAGCAAAGACTTCTTTACCTACCCTTGGTCAAAGCGCCAAAAAGTTGTTGGAGCAGTGGCCCACTAACAAAATAATTTTCAAATTGACTAAATGCCTGAGGACCTATAATTTTTTGTCGGCGACTCACGTCAAAGAGAATGCGCGCACCGCCTAGAGGACTATGATCAAAGCCGCAAATCCCCACTACATAGGCGTCCAGGGATAAATAAATAAGTCACTGGGTGGTAAAAAAACTACATGTGTATAACGGACCTAAATAATTGTATTTTTCATTCAAATCACTATGAAACGTGTAGGTATTTAATTCATATATTTTACATCAGGTACTGTTGATACATTTCAATATAATTTAAGAAGTTTATTAAGAGTTTTATTAATAAAACTTTTGAAAGGACATAACGGTATTTCTCCTCAATGGAGAGAATGAAGGATTATTATTTAAATAATTGTTAATTATGTGCCCATTTGTTAAAATATACGCCGTTTTTAATAGTACGCCCATGTAAGTGCAGTATGCATTTAAATGTTATTCTCAAGCGATTGTTCACCTGTGATAACCGACCTGAAATTCGCCTTGTTACCTTGCTTATTTTTTATTTAAATATCTATAATACTCCTGCAAAACTATTACCGCCTTAAATTATACCTTTGAGCATGATTGACGTAGCCTAAGGTCAGCCAAAGGTTAACAGCCGACAGAGAACGCTGTGTTATAGTTCTAAGATAAGTATTCTCACATAAAATCGCCTTCTCCTAATTTGGTTCTATTATGGCTCTACTAGGTATTGCATTAAATTTAAAAGAGCAAAATGATTACTTGAGAATCCTAAATAATGTCTCAGTAAGAAAGTAAAAACTGTTTTTCTAAAAAAATACACATAACATTGATTTTCTGATTTCTGACAAGAAATTGAACATTTATTGGATTTTTTTTGTTAATTATATGTGTACACTGTACAGGGGAAGTATCTTAAGATTGACACCCCCCTTTGCCGATTTAACTCATTCAAAAAAGGAGTGGACGCGGTTTTCGATGAATTTTTATAATCTGAGTACGGATATTAAAAATCTCGTAATATGTACAGGGTGGAAAATAAAACATGATTTTTTTAAATGGAACTTTCCTTAATTTTCTGAATAAAAATAAAATATCTAAAAAATAAAATATCTAAAAAATAAAAATATCTAATTGTTATATAATCACTCCACCTGTTTGTGAGATATAACTAAAAACTTATCACATTACGGGTGTCAATTATAAAACAAAAAACATATCTTGATACCTCTGGAAACAATGCCATTTATTGAGATAATAAATAAATAATATATAGGTGACAATAACAGTAACGAGTAATAACAATAAACAACACAAGCCTAATAAAAACAAATAAAAGTCAATATTAATACAGTAACACAATAGAGTAACACAATTTTATTTATTTACACGTAACGTAATTAAATATTTTCCACGTAACCACCACCATTCTGAATACACATTTGGCATCGCTTTATAAAATTGCTTCTCACCCTTTGAAATATATCACCATTTTGGTTTAATTCCTCAATTTTTACACGTATTCATTCTTTTAACTCATTCATATTATTAAAACCCCCAGTTTCGTATATATCTTGTTTTATCGTAACCCAGAGAAAAAAATCCATAGGGGTTAAGTCCGGACTTTTAGCGGGCCAATGTATAACACCGTGTCTTCCTATCCAAATAGGATATTTTCTGTTTAGGTATTTGGTGACGTTCCTTGCAGAGTGTGGTGGTGCTCCATCCTGCTGCCAAATAACAGATCTGTTGTCCACTAAATTAATATTATCTAAATAATTTTCAACTGGATGTTGAAGAATATCCACATAACGTTGTGCATTTAAGGGCCCATTTATAAATACAGGACCTACAATAGCATCCTTGTGGATGCCACACCACACGTTTACAGTTTGGTATCCTTGTTTTTTTATTTTTTTTACAATATGTGGATTTTCCGCTGCCCAGTAATGTGCATTTTTTCTGTTAAAAATTCCCGCAGTAGAAAACCTGCTTTCGTCAGTCCAAAAGACATGACTTAGAAACTCATCATCTTCCTCTATTCTATCAAGTATGTCTCTGCAGAAGGTTAACCTGTCTTAAAGGTTGTCGTCGTCTAAATATTGAACCGGCAAAATACTATATGGTTTAAAATTATGGCGATGTAATATTTTTATCACACTTCTTTGTGATATATCCAATTCTATTGGTGCGGCATAGGATGATTTGGATGGATTTTCAGCAAAATATAATAAGGCGGTGAGTTCTGTGTCTTCTCCTGTTTTTGTTCTTCGCCTTTGCCTTTTCTTGTCTCTCAGAGATTCGGTATTCCTAAACTTTGCATAAATGTTTTTAAAACTATTTTTGGAAGGAGGTAGCCTTTCTCGAAATAACCTAACATACTCCCTCCGAGCAAAAGACTTATTCTTGTTGCACTGAATATAAATTTCAAGTAACTCTTTTCGCTCTTCCAATAAATATACCATTTTCAAAATAACTTGCTTCTTTACGAACACTACGTATTTTTTTCGCTAATATCTAAGAGAGTGAACTACTATCTCACAAAAAACTTGATGACATCTGTCAACAAATAAACAATGCAAATATGCATTGTTTCCAGAGGTATCTTGATGTTCTTTATTTTATAATTGACACCCGTAATGTGATAAGTTTTTAGTAATATCTCACGAACAGGTGGAGTGATTATATAACAATTACACATTTTTAGATTCAGAAAATTAAGGACATTATTTTGGTCTAAAAATATACGGGGTGTTCCATTTAAAAAAAACATGTTTTATTTTCCACCCTGTATATTTTACGAAATTTTTAATATCTGTTCTCAGATTATAAAAATTCATCAATAACCGTGTCTACTTCTTTTTTGAATGAGTTAAATCGGCAAAGGATAAGTGAGATAAGGGGGGTGTCAATCTTAAGAGACTTACCCGGTACATGGATTCCCATATTAACTAAGTATTTAAATCCCCAGCTGAAGCGCTTCACCCTACATAAATTCTTTAGGAATCGAGGACTTAATGTAAATTTCCTTAATCTAATTGTGGGCTCGTTCAAAGGACTCTTGATGGAAATGGACCCTCGATAAACCCGATAAAGGAAACTGAGCTAATTGTTTTCACAAAATGATGGTTGGCTTAAAGCGTTGATTGAAAGTGTAAGTCATTCAATCAACGCTTTAAGGCAGCAACCGTCCAAGGTTTACCTCTATTTCCTCCACGCAGACCTCAGTATCTGAAAATCAGTGCTGATCTGATCCTTGTGAAAATAGATAGACCAGGGTCGATAATTTTTGAAACCAAAAAAAATAATAGTAGGATTAAACCCATTGGAAAAGGAAGAGATAATAACGAAAATGAAAGGAAAAATTATTTACGGGCGATCTGAGGTCGGGAAGTGGACGGGGTGAGTTTTTAAAGGTAAAAAACGGTTTATCTCGATTTCCGGAAAAACTGCAAGTCCTATGGAAGAAAGTTAAATGGCAAAGTTGTAGGTAATAAAAAGATCTACAACTTTTGTATATACACTTTTTTCACATAACGTCAAAAACTTATGTGAAAAATTCAAATAACCAAGTTTTTGGTTTTTTATTTTACAAAAAAAAAAAATTTTAAAGAAATTTGGTGAAAACTTACCTTTTTATGTCCCAAATACGCTGTAATTTTTTTGATTTAAAATATTTATTTTTTCACCTTATTTTGACGTAATATCAAAAACGCACCCTAATTTTCAATCAAAAATTCTCGCGTCAAAAATATCTGCTTTTTTAAAAAAGTCGGTGAGCTTTTTGTTCGTTGAAATCTCTACTTTCTGATGGTGTAAAAAAATATACATTACTATTATAAATGTTCTCAGAAAATGCAAAGAAACGAAAAAACCTCGATTCCGAAAAAAAATTTTTTCCTCAACTGTCAAGAAAACCACATTTCTGCATCTCTATTGATGCGCAAATATTTACTTTTCTTTCACCGTGAAAAAGTTTTTTTTTCACCGTGAAAAAAAGACCTTTTCACTGCCAAAATAGTTCACAAAATAAACATGGAATATTACTTTTTGAGGGACTTATTTTTAACAGTGTCAATTATTAATTGATTAATCATAACACTGGAGTAGTTTCCACAAACACCGAAACACTTTCACTTCGCTCGACGCGCGTTCGCCAACCAAGTTGGCATCATCCGGAGACGATTAAAACTAATCTTAAACTACAAAAATCTACCATATTTATACTATTTTCATGGTGACGTCACTAATGATATCACCGTGAAATTTACGCGTGACTAATCACGCTTCAATTATCGGTTGCTAAGCAACGCGTAAAGCGGGCTATACGGTATAGGTCCCTTGTCACTATTCATACTACTTTTACATTTTACAATTTCTATGCTCTCAAATGCATCCAACTGTCTATTATTGGTCACATTTCTAACTACATAATCTTAAATTACCAATATCTATTCTATGATTGTTGTCAAAAGCATGATCTGGTGTTAATTGATCGTCTCGTTTGTCCAACATATTTTCGATCACAATCATTACAACTAATTTCGTAATCCCAGACCCTTCATTTGGAACAATTTTGTCCTTTGGATTGTCTAAAAGTTGTTATAATTTATTTCTCGACGAATGAATCGCTGTTATACCCATGTTTCTGAAGACCTTACTCAAACCACGAGTAAACCGGGGTTCGTACGGGATGGATACATATTTTGGAGTCTCTATATCCTTTTCAAAGGTCGTCGAATTACGAAGTGTGTCTTTAAATTTACGCTTCCCAATTAGTTTTTCAACTATATCTCTAGGATAACCATTACTCACAGCTATATCTTTAATTAATTCTTTTTCTTTTTCAAACCTCTCATTACTGAGAGGAAACTTAGTAAATGATGGACAAGAAAATTAAAACTTGCCATTTTATGTTGATTATTCATCATAAAACAATTTCATTGATCGGAATAATAATTGATAGTAAAGTTTGAACAATTACTTCCAACATAAAATCCCGAAGATGTTCCATGTTGCTGCTGATCAGAAACGTTAGATATTTCTTGAAGAGTTGATTCCAAAATGTTATCAGATATATACTAGCAGATATACTTGCGGTATATCTCAATATAATCAGAATTTGAAACAGTAAACGTTCTTGCGCAATAGGTCTTCGTATCAGGTATTTTAACAATCAATATAGATCCGCATCGTCAATGGCATCAATAGTTATATGTAATAATTCTTCATGGCGATAAGCATTGCTGATACCCAAAACTAGGACAACCTACAAATAAAAAATTTTGAAATTACTACTAATCTTACAAAATTATGATTATATCTGTACCTTATATAGTAAATTTGTTTCGTTATCAGCATCTTGAATAAATTTATTGATATCAGCCCTTGATAAAACTTTGTTCTTAATGAGCGGGACCAATTTTGAAAACGTCCTTATATCAATATTTTCCTTAACATTCAATGTACTTTTCAACATTAAGTAGACACTCCATAACGTAAGAGGTTTTATATTTTTTTTATTTTTCCTCAAAATAGCATATAAGCCATTTTCAGAAACCTTTTTTACATGTGTAACCACTGGGGTTTTTACCAGATTGACCGATGTTAAAATGAAAGGGAGCGTCGGGGTTTGCAAAAATATGTATACATACATAAATATATACACACAAGATCTCATCGTCCTGGGTTCGTCGCGTATGCTCATATGCTCTCATGATGTCGATGTTAATCCTGTATGGCTAAAACCTCACATCATCACTAAGATTCACGAACTAACTTTGTCGGATAATATTGAATTTCGTTGGTCAAGAGACTAATTCAAATAACTTCAAACCAAGATATATATTTAATATTTAACAGAATAAATTACGGTGACAATAAAACATTTACACTAAACAAACTATAAATTTGGACACAACCAGATGCGTCGCGCAAATAATAAATCTGATCCATATGAAAACGAAGCTAATCACTAGGGTTAAGTAGACCTGACTCTAATAGAACACTTTTGAGTGCCTTTTCGCTTATTAAACTATTTGACTTTAAACCCGAATTTACTATGTGAAAACCTGCCGGAAACTGCATAATTTTGGCTAAGATTGTTGCTCCAGTCCTCGCTGGGCGGGACCAAAGTCGATCTTTCATCCCCTTTAAGTAATACCGCTTACTGGGGGTGAAATCTCCACCAATCCTACGGGACCTACTTTACCCCTTACATAATCTTAGGAAACTATCCCCGTACGCTAACGACATCTGGTTGCAAAATATGAACTAAACATTTTACATGACATTTCTGAGATTACTCTTTCTGCATCAATTAGTTAGCTGTTTGGCCATTTTTTCCATACCCGGAAACATAAATTAACTGACGCTTCTAACGGACAACTATTATTTATGGTCGAATCTTTTCGTGTCCCTTTTATGGATAGACCCTGTTAATTTTACAATTGATTTGAGATATTTTACTTTTTGGTAGTTACACATCTGTTTACGATTACGAAGTTATGCATTTTTTGCTAAGACCGTACTTAAAGAAAACACACTATACAAGATGAATTACTCATTTAATGTGGACCTTCTTAGAATTCTCTAAATAATAAACAAAGGACTTCTTGGGTCGCTATTCCCTTTCCGAGCAGAATTATGACCTACACTTTACCATTTTGTTACACATGTTTCTTGTCGCACCATTCACGAAATTGGTCATATGTTTTCTCATAATACTAACTTGGATTTGACCGGTAACATATTAGATACTATTGCATTTGCTTTCTCAGATATATCTGATAAGGTATCACTATACCACTATCATAATCAACATCCATCTTCTTGAAAATAACTTGAAATTGAAGCAGCTACGAGCAAACACAGTCAAACACGCGGCGTGCCTACAAACCGTTTCTATAGTAACGACACAGAAAGACCAGTGGATGCTGCGAAATTGTATTGGAAGTATTGATAACATTAAGGATAACATGTATGGAAAAGAGAAGTATTATTTAGTTATTTTGGACTTATTTGTTTCAGACAGGAAACATTTTTGAATACGATTTTACTGAAAACATTGAATAATATTTTCAAGACAACAGTCGTTTAAAAGCGATAACTTATCGGGACAAAAAACCACGTCAAGTTGTATTGGAAGTATTTATTTTTAATATATTTCAGACGATGTAAATTCACATTAACAGTTGTACAAAAAATGTTGTCTGTATTTCGTGTATAAATTTCGTGTTTTCATGGCACATTCGAGAGAATTTTTAACACCAAAAATTAACACTCATGTGCCATTGAAAAGACACTCATTTTACGCACTTAAAACAAAAATAACTATTTCCCTTTATTTTTGTTATATTCTCTTCCTTTTCCAATGAGTTTCATCACATCATACTATTATTTTTTTCACTTTTTACCTTTTTCAAAGCCTTCAGAGGCCATAAACATAAACAATATTATATGCCATAACAAAGGCGATAAACATATGACAATATTATATGCCATTCACTGAAGACAAAAACGTATGAATTACCCAATTCAATTCAAAAGGTTTATTTTTAAATTGATACAACAACAAGCACATCTCGGATGATCCCAAGCCCCGGTCCAGCCAAACATCCACGCGCAGCAAGCGCCGCGGCAACTGAGAGGCTGGGCGTCGTTGTGGGTCCGGGACGTTTGAAGAAAATTTAGGAAGCTATGTTAACAGCTCTTTACTCCATGGGACGTGTCATCTGTCATTGTTTAATGACATTGTCTAATGGGCATCCAATGTCCAATGGGCAAATTAGTCAGTGGTTGATCTTTAAATAAGATCTTTGTCATAGATTGTGCAAATAATTGGTGTCAAATAATAATTGGTCAATAATAGGTGTGTCGTGACGTGTCGTCTGGACCGAAGAAGCCTCTTAGGCTTCTTCGGTCCAGATTTTAGAGAATAACATAAATAGGATAAAATTTGATAAAACAATGTAAACGATCGGGATTATTTTATAGAAAAAGTGGAAATATGGAAACCATATTTTCACTTTTTCCAAAGAGATGAACATTTATATTACTTACAGATACTTATAGCATATTATCTCCCATGTTCAGTATGGTCTAATAAAAAAATGTACACACATAAATATGTGTAGTGTAGTAAAAATCCTAATAGTCATTTTTTTTTCAGGTAAGTTGGAATTATACACTAACGCAGGCTTAGAATGAAGTTTGAGTACATGAAGTAGGTGGAGAGCCGGTATGGTAAGAAAGTCTATAGGTACATCAGCTTTCGTGTAGTCAATTATAAAATTAAAAAGTGCGCACATAAAGGGAGACCCCTCAGACATTGCAAATGCCACGCTGAAGGTCATGAAGGCGGCAAACTCCAGACGCGGTCTGGACACTTTTCTTTGTAACGGAATAAATAATAATTGGTACTGGTACATTTTAATAGATAAATGTTTATGGCCAATATACTTACAAAAGCCGTTTAAAACTTAATGATTATTTTATAAACAGCGACATTAACAAACGCCATTAAATGTATTGGAAGACTGCATGCGGTACTTGTTCTATAGATCCAAAGATATTCCCTCATGTGTGTCAGTCTGGAAGGCATCATTTTGCTATATTTAAAAGGGACCATTGGGTATGTGAATAACACCTCGAGGAATTTTTTATTTCATTCATTTCTGTCATAGAGTCTTTTATAGGTGAAGAGTTTTCCAAAAACAAGGACATGATTTTAAAATTATATGAATTAAAAATTATTTCAGATACAACCAAACTTTGTATATTATTTTAAAGTGCAATCGGTAACATTGATGTTTTGAATAATACATCGTTTAAATGTCCACCTCGACTTCGCGTACACGAATTCGACGAACCTAATTTTCGATTACTTGTGCAATAAATCGGGCGTGATTTATGGTCTGTTTGATTAGGCCTTAGATTTCAAATAGTCCCACAAGAAGTACATAATCTAAAGGAATAATATCAGTAATTTAATAAAGTAATAATATCAGATGTAATACCGATACTTTCACCTTTAAAATGGTTACCGAAATGGTACCAAATATACCTAGCACTAAAATCTGTTAAATCTGAGGCAGTTGGTGTCGACGGTATTAGAGTTGGACTGCTTTTATATCTGTGTCCGTATGTTCTGCCGCTGTTAACGCATATGATCAATTGCTGTTTTGAGAATGATGTTTATCCATCTATTTGGAAAAGTTCTAAAATAATACCATTACCAAAAACTAATAATGTCTCAGATTTAACAGACCTAAGACCAATCAGTATATTACCAGCTATGTCTAAAGTAAGTGAAATAATTATGAACCAACAAATTAGGGAGCACGTGGCATTGAATAATATATTACCTTCAAATCAGTTTGGTTTTCGCAAAGGGTATAGTACGACAAGCTCATTGCTTAAAGTAGTAGATCGCATAGATCAACGGCTACTGCTGGAGATATTATATTACTTTGGATTTTGTCCAAAATCAATTGAGTTAATGAAACAATACATTACTGGCAGATGTCAAAAAGTTACTGTTAATAATAAAAACTCCTATATATTACAAGTAAGTCAAGGTGTCCCACAAGGATCGATATTGGGCCCTCTCATGTTTATTTTATACACAGCTGAGTTTCAAAATGCTCTCAAGACTTGCAAATCACATTTCTATGCTGATGATACTCAGCTGTATTATTCATTTAAAGAAGATGACATTGAAAATGCTTCTAACCGAGTTAATCTAGATTTATCATCACTCATTGAGTTATCAAATGATTTTTGTTTATCAATAAATTCATCGAAATCCAAAGTAATGATATTTGGTAGGAAACAAGCCAGAGAAAGGTGTGTGGAACGGGTTGATATTAATATAAAAAACGACCACCTTGAAGTAACAAATGTATCAAAAAATCTAGGTCTATATTTAGATTCAAAATTAAAATTTACAGAACATCTAATCTAAAATCTAAATTTAATCTAAAATTAATGCTAATCTAAAATTAATTTATGCAAGCAAGGATATGTTTACAAAGAAAACAAAAAGGTTGTTATGTGAAGCTCTTGTGTTGTCGCATATAAATTATGCCTCAATTGTATATTACCCTTTCCTACGTCAAGTCGATGCCCAGCGATTACAACGGTTACAAAATAGTTGTATTAGACTAATTTGTGGAATTAGAAAATAGGAATCGGTGTCCTCGAGTCTGAGGGAAACTGGTTGGCTTAATATCAAAACTAGAAACTTTTTCCACAGCTGTTGCTTTTTTCATAAAATGCTATTAACTAAGTCACCCCCTTACTTGTACAATAAAATTACCTACAGAACAGATAACACTCGGAGTAGTTTCCACAAACACCAAAACACTTTCACTTCGCTCGACGCGCGTTTCGCCAACCAAGTTGGCATCATCCGGAGACGATTAAAACTGTTAAAACTCAGTTTGGTTGGCGAAACGCGCGTCGAGCGAAGTGAAAGTGTTTTGGTGTTTGTGGAAACTACTCCGAGTGTTACAGTTACATCAAAGGTTCCAGTCCTATCCAGTAGTACAGAACAGATGTGCATAACATTAATATAAGGCACAAATCAACACTTACCATCCCAAAGCACAAGACTAGCGAATTTCGTTCTGGATTCTCATATCGCATAGCTTCTCTTTACAAGTCCATTTCTGATGATCTGAAGATACTGCCATACACAAGTTTTAAGATACGCCTTAAAAAATGCTTTTTACAAAACATAATACAATATATAATTTTAGGAAAAGTTTTTAGTAAGAAAAGGAAAAATAGGAAAAGTTTTATCATATAGGTTGTTGCTGCGTCTAAAATGATTAAATTAACTAATTGCTTATATACACTGCGCAACTTATTTAACGCACAACCAAAAAGTTAACTCAAATTTGACGTTATGTATTTTCGACAATTTTTGTTCGTTTTGGTCGATTTTTTATTCAAATTGTAGGTTTTTCTCTTAGGAATATCACTGTCTTAGTTGTTTTGGTAAAACGAATGATTTAATACTATACCAGGTGCTATAAAAATGTTTTTTTCAAAACGTCCTGTGGGCTATACAAGGTATTGCAAGTTATTGAAATTATAGCCAATTTAAAGCCTCGTGTTTTTTCTACATTTTCTTTTTTTATTCATTTGTTTATCTCTGTTACTTCATAAAATATCCAATTTTTGAGTTGACGTGATTTTTATTAAATTTATTAACTTTCTTTTTTGTCAAGTGCTCATTATTTATTACTCATTATACTGGTTCAATGCCTCATTTTGCGTTCTGTTTTCCTTGATATCTTATAATTTATTGAGAGATGCAAGGTGTTTTAGAAGAGAAAAAGGTCTTAAAATGACAAAAACTCAAAAAACATACCTAGAAAAATGGATTGCTTTAATCAATAAAACAACGAATAACAGGAAACAAAACAAAAGTAAATAGAGAATTAGTATCTGGTGTTTCCACCCCTTCCGCGAATGACCTCCCGACATCTTTGGTTCATACTTAAAACCAAAGTTCTGATTAGGTTCTGATCTAGGCCATTCCATAATTCGACTAGGCGTCCTTCCAATTCTTGTAAATTTTGGGGTTGTCGTTCCTCACTTCGTAACCGCCGACCGATAAAATCCCAAACATGTTCAATGGGGTTAAGGTCGGGGCTACGGGCTGGCCAGTCTATGTGATCAATTCCTACTTCTTCAAGATAATTTCTCACGATAAGACTCGTGTGGGGACGCGCATTGTCTTGCATAAGTAAAAAATTGGGTCCTATATAGGGGGCATAAAGCAAAACATGTGCTTCAAGAATGTCTGTGATGTATCTGTCAGAATTGAGATTCCCATTCACAGTTACCAAGTCCGTTCGCCCAGTCAAAGATATTCCGCCCCACACCATGACGGATCCACCTCCATATAAAGTTGTGTGCAAAAAATTGCATTGACTGTATCGCTCATCGGGTCTTCGGTAGACGCGATTACGTCGTCTCTCAATTATACAAACTGAACCTTGACTCATCAGTCCAAAGAATACGTTCCCAATCTGCTTCCATCCAATTAACATGCTCATTGGAAAAATTCAATCTGGCTCTTCGATGATCTACTGTTAATGCGGATCCTCGAGCAGCAATCCTGGGTCTTAAATTTGCCTCCCTCAGTCGTCGGCGTACAGTTTGAACGCATATGAGTGGACCACCTGCGTCTTGAAGTTATGCTCTTAAATGTGTTGCAGTTATAAATCGTTGTCTTACAGCATTTACTCTTAAAAAGCGATCCTGGATAGCAGAGGTAACACGAGATCTACCTTGACCGGCCCGTCTGGAATGTTCTCCTGTTTCCGCGTACCTTTGAATTGCTCTCGCTATAGTTGTGTGAGACACTCCCAACCTTCCAGCTATGCGGTTGTAACTCCACCCTTCACCATGTAATGTAGCTGCCTCAACACATTCATCACGAGTTAAATTTCTGGTTTGGCGTTCCATTATTCACTAATTATTGCTGGACTGTCAACAAAAAACTAATGACACAGTTGTCAGTTTATGACGTGTAATCTTCGATTTCCATAGTTTGCTAGCTGTTTGAGTTGTGCGATAAATGCATTTCATGTGAATAAAAGCATATGGTGTTTCAAAACGGTGTATTTCATGAAGTAACAGAGATAAACAAATGAATAAAAAAAGAAAATGTAGAAAAAACATGAGGCTTTAAATTGGCTATAATTGCAATAACTTGCAATACCTTGTATAGCCCACAGGACGTTTTGAAATTTCGGAAAAAAACATAACATTTTTATAGCACCTGGTATAATATCAAAATCATTCGTTTTACCAAAACACTAAGACAGTGATATTCCTAAGAGAAAAACCTACAATTTGAAAAAAAAATCGACCAAAACGAACAAAAATTGTCGAAAATACATACATATATATATATATATATATATATATATATATATATATATATATATATATATATATATATATATATATATATATATATATATATATATATATATATATATATATATATATATATATACACGGTGAGCCAAATTAATTTGGAACAGTTTTTGGTCTTGTATAGTTTTTTTTTGGTTTTAGTCCGATTTTAATGAAATTCGAAACACAAGAACAGAACATAATAATGTGAGAAAATTATTCACCAGTGGTGGAAACTCACCCTATCTTCCACTTTTTGGGAAATAACGAAAACCTTGAATTGCTACGATTTAAAAAAAATTACCTGTCTATGTAATATGTAGTTAATTATCCCCAATGTTATCATAGGAAAGAACAGTCAAGAAACCCTACGAACTTGGGCTATTTTATATTTTATTATTACTCTAATTTTAGTTTTATTAATATTATGTAGATCTATATTTATAGTAAGCAGGTATGTATGTACGTATATAAGTTTATATGTAGAGATAATGTTTTTTGTTAATTTATTTAATATTTTTATATTAACAAATTGTAGAGAGACGATACTAATTCCCTATGATACTAACCGAACAGTCTAATTAATTAAAACTGTCATTTTGCCTATGTCAAATATGTCATAAATAAAATCCTCTTTTGAAAAAGTCCAAAAAAGGGACGGAAACGTTAGGTTAGGTTATATAATCAGTCGTTTTATTGCTACCATTCCAAGATAAACCGTCTAAAAATAAATAACCAAGTCAACAAAGGAAAAGGATCTGCAATGTAAACCATACTTCATACTTCAAAGTTCGATACTTTCGAAGTGGAAAATCAGTTCTAGTTTTTTTCGGAAGCGATCACTTGTTTGTTATAACTATCTTCAATTGGGATCTATCTAATTTAAATCAGAGTTTGTCTAAACATTGATAGGCAAAAGCATATAAAATACTCTACTGAGTATAGTCTTTGGTTTTTTTACTATCAGTTATTGCAACAGCAACATATGAAAGGAGGGACCTATTGTCACAAGGATATCCTAACCGATTAGCATTTAGAGGCTCGCATTGATACGCAGACACATGCTTATAAAATATAAGAATACGACGGCCAGTTTACATGTTGCCGTCATATAACCATTGTTTAGTATTCGCATTTATACTTAAAAAACATGCGGACCGGGATCAAAATAAAATGTTCAAGAGAATTGTCTTTTATATACGTTGATTGATACACGTCTGGCATCCTATCTGATAAGTCTGCTATATTCTACAATAAATGAAAGTTCTACTTGACAGTCAAACAATGCCATTTAAATTAGCCTGGTGTAATACATAATTATCGGTAATTTTTAACGGATCTGGTTTAGTATATCCGAACGCGCTCTTTTATTTTTTTAGAGCTATATTAGCATTGATCATAATTATTATCAATTAAGTAGGCATGAAAGAGTTGCATATATTATAAAATGAATAAGATTGCATTAAAACAAAATGTACAATTACGTTTTAGATCAGGGTCGATAATTTTTGAAACCAACAAAAATAATAGTAGGATGAAACCCATTGTAAAAGGAAGAAAATATGACAAAAATGAACAGAAAAATAATTTAAGGGCGATCTGAGGTCGAGAAGTAGAGTGGGTGAGTTTTTAAGGGTAAAAAACGATTTCCGGCAATACTACAAGTTCTATGGAAAAAGTTAAACGGTAAAGTGTAGGCAATAAAAAGTTTTACAACTTTTGTATTCACACTTTTTTCATATTTCTTATTTCATTTTCTAACCTCAAAATTTATGTGAAAAATTCAAATAACCAAGTTTTTGGATTTTATTAAAAAAAAAATTTTAAAGAAATTTGTTGAAAACTAAAAAAAACGCTCTAGCAAACTTAAAACTCAGACAGCACTAAAAATTTGCTGCCTTAATTGATAAAAATCATAACTCAGTTGATATTTGAAATAACGATATGGGACAAGAAGCAAATTAAAGATAATTACATGATCTAAATCTGTTACCCTTGAATGAAATAACCTTTATCTGAACAATTTATTCATATAGGTAATATAAAACTACAATTTGTAGTTTCGATCGGTGTGATAAAATTTGAAAAATGTTTTTTTTGTCTTTATTTTTTTTATATATCCTCAAATAGTTTTACCGCCTTGGGTTACACGATATGGCAAAATCATGAATGTATCAAGGAAACCTGATATATCATATGCCAATTAAGGATACAAGACATTAGCTCAAATATCCTTGAGGATTGGTCATGAATTGAGAACATTATCAAAATGTGCTTCAACGCCCCATTGAATATTTCAGCAGAAATATTTATGAAGCCTTAAAAAATGGCACAGAGCAGACATAATTCGCAGAAAATACTTATATATGTTACTCCCTATCAATGGTATTATAATATGTCTGTTTATGGTGTATAACTTTACTAATATAGTGAAAATAATTGATGGCGTTTATAACACAGTTTTTTTTATTGAATTACTGAGACAACGGTTGATATAATACTTAGATCAAAGAGAAACCTTGAAAACAGTAAATAAATACTAAAAACTGGTAACCAGTGAATACATAGGTATTTACTTTTTCCCTACATTAAAACAAACAGAATATAATACAACACACTATATCGATACCATCTTCTTTCTACTGTATACTTAATTTTCATTATGTGTATGCTCGTTAGACGTTAGACCACGTTGTAATTACTTTTCCCCGATGGATGGACCATAATGCATAGATTTAATTAAGATATTTTTAGATGGATGGAGAAAATACCAGTTTGGTAAGGTTGTTATTAATTAACATGTTAGTTTTATACATGTATTACAATGGGTCGTTATCAATAGCAGGAGTACGATACCATATTTTTTATTGGCTAGAGTATTTAAAAACTTTTAGTTTTAGACGTATTCGCTGTACTGAGGGACCTTGGAAATATATTTATAAAATATGCAACTCTTACTGACATTATCTTCCAATTTACCTATAGCCTCGCTTTTGTAAATTTATAATAAATTGTACATAGAACAACAGTACAATCCTGACATCACAATATAACGACTTGCCAAATATTACCTTAGTAAAATGTTGATAATAACCGAGATACAAAAAGGGCGGCAACTTTTTCAAGTACCCTTTTAAAAATCGAACATTTTGGGCAAAACTTGATGTTGCTACGTTTTTTGAGTCCACTATTTCCCTCGTCTTAATTTCCACGAATCACAAATGGTTTCTAGATGGAAAAACTGTATGACAGCTCCTGTCAGCAGTTTTTCGAGTTTACCCGCTACAAAACTTGACAGCGGTCGTCACCAAAAATTACAATACCTTTGATAACAAGTAATTATGGCCTCCTAGGGCACCAGAAAACGCGGATAAGCTATTTTTCTTATTTCATTGTCAATAGATATTGTAATACTGTTTTTAAACAGTGCTAGTCAGCTTATGGAGTGAAGATGAGTCGCTTTGGAAGTGATTCTATGACTAATATTGATTGATTTTAGATTTGTTTTAAGCGTCTCCGGATGATGCCAACTTGGTTGGCGAAACGCGCGTCGAGCGAAGTGAAAGTGTTTTGGTGTTTGTGGAAACTACTCCGAGTGTTATAGTTACATCGAAGGTTCCAGCCCTATCTAGTAGTAATATTGATCTGACGATTGAGAAAAGTGTACCGTCATTGATTGATCAACGGTACCGTACAATACCGTTAAAACCCATTAATTTTGCGAATAAAAAATCTTTTCAAATGAAGCTCTTCTTCGGTTAAGTGAATATCTTAACAAGTAAAATTTGCGTTTTTGGTGTGAGTACAATCCAGAACAGAATCAGGAGAAGCCTTTATATCCTTTATAACTACTTTTTCCAAAATGAGGTAGGAGATGCAGTTACAGTGAATGGTAAACCCAAATTTAGATGTACTTGATGATTTAGAGGATATATGGTTCCAGCAAGGCTGTGCCGCATTGCTCGCTCGTGAAACTATCGTTTTGCAATAAAAAGATAATTTCAAGGAATGTAGCTGGCCTCCAAGAACTTGTGATTTAATTAATAATAATAATAATAATAGTTTTTATTATAACTCAAATTACATAAGTGATTTATTTTATTATAATTATATTGGGGTATAAAGGGCAGAGTTCAGAGAATCTTAAAGGTTCTCTTTTCTTCCACTCAACCCAGAAAAAGAGAATGTATTCATGCAACCTAGACATAATTAATTTAGTTATAGGTTAATACACTGCGCAACTTATTTAACGCACAACCAAAAAGTTAACTCAAATTTGACGTTATGTATTTTCGACAATTTTTGTTCGATTTGGTCGATTTTTTTTTCAAATTGTAGCTTTTTCTCTTAGGAATATCACTGTCTTAGTTGTTTTGGTAAAACGAATGATTTTGATATTATACCAGGTGCTATAAAAATGTTATATTTTTTTCCGAAATTTCAAAACGTCCTGTGGGCTATACAAGGTATTGCAAGTTATTGCATTTATAGCCAATTTAAAGCCTCATGTTTTTTCTACATTTTCTTTTTTTATTCATTTGTTTATCTCTGTTACTTCATGAAATACACCGTTTTGAAACACCATATGCTTTTATTCACATGAAATGCATTTATCGGACAACTCAAACAGCTAGCAAGCTATGGAAATCGAAGATTACACGTCATAAACTGACAACTCTGTCAAGTTTTTTGTTGACAGTCCAGCAATAATTAGTGAATAATGGAACGCCAAACCAGAAATTTTACTGGTGATGAATGTGTTGCGGCAGCTACATTATATGGTGAAGGGTGAAGTTACAACCGCATAGCTGGAAGGTTGGGAGTGTCTCACACAACTATAGCGAGAGCAATTCAAAGGTACGCGGAAACAGGAGAACATTCCAGACGGGCCGGTCAAGGTAGATCTCGTGTTACCTCTGCTATCCAGGATCGCTTTTTAAGAGTAAGTGCTGTAAGACAACGATTTATAACTGCAATACATTTAAGAGCACAACCTTAAGACGCAGGTGGTTCACTCATATGCGTTCAAACTGTACGCCGACGACTGAGGGAGGCAAATTTAAGACCCAGGATTGCTGCTCAAGGACCCGCATTAACAGTAGATCATCGAAGAGCCAAATTGAATTTTGCCAATGAGCATGTTATTTGGATGGAAGCAGATTGGGAACGTATTCTTTGGACTGATGAGTCAAGTTTCAGTTTGTATAATTGGGACAGACGTCATCGCGTCTACCGAAGACCCGATGAGCGATACAGTCAATGCAATTTTTTGCACACAACTTTATATGGAGGTGGATCCGTCATGGTGTGGGGCGGAATATCTTTGACTGGGCGAACGGACTTGGTAACTGTGAATGGAAATCTCAATTCTGACAGATACATCACAGACATTCTTGAAGCACATGTTTTGCCTTATGCCCCCTATATAGGACCCAATTTTTTACTTATGCAAGACAATGCGCGTCCCCACACGAGTCTTATCGTGAGAAATTATCTTGAAGAAGTAGGAATTGATCACATAGACTGGCCAGCCCGTAGCCCCGACCTTAACCCCATTGAACATGTTTGGGATTTTACCGGTCGGCGGTTACGAAGTGAGGGACGACAACCCCAAAATTTACAAGAATTGGAAGGACGCCTAGTCGAATTATGGAATGGCCTAGATCAGAACCTAATCAGAACTTTGGTTTTAAGTATGAACCAAAGATGTCGGGAGGTCATTCGCGGATGGGGTGGAAACACCAGATACAAATTCTCTATTTACTTTTGTTTTGTTTCCTGTTTCGTTGTTTTATTGATTAAAGCAATCCATTTTTCTAGGTATGTTTTTTGAGTTTTTGTCCTTTTAAGACCTTTTTCTCTTCTAAAACACCTTGCATCTCTCAATAAATTATAAGATATCAAGGAAAACAGAACGCAAAATGAGGCATTGAACCAGTATAATGAGTAATAAATAATGAGCACTTGACAAAAAAGAAAGTTAATAAATTTAAAAAAAATCACGTCAACTCAAAAATTGGATATTTTATGAAGTAACAGAGATAAACAAATGAATAAAAAAAGGAAATGTAGAAAAAACATGAGGCTTTAAATTGGCTATAATTGCAATAACTTGCAATACCTTGTATAGCCCACAGGACGTTTTGAAATTTCGGAAAAAACAACATTTTTATAGCACCTGGTATAATATCAAAATCATTCGTTTTACCAAAACAACTAAGACAATGATATTCCTAAGAGAAAAACCTACAATTTGAAAAGAAAATCGACCAAAACGAACAAAAATTGTCGAAAACACATAACGTCAAATTTGAGTTAACTTTTTTGTTGTGCGTTAAAAAAGTACACTGCGCAACTTTTTTAACATTCACTTTCCAAACTCCAGCCAATTCCAAATATAATAACAAATATTGAAATTATAATAGAAACTGAACCAAATATTATAAAAAATGGAATTAGAAATTAATAATGTAATTACTAATGTAGTATATTAATAAAATTGATAATGTAGTATATAATTTTAAAAATAAATCAAATAATAAAAATGAATCGACAAAAAAATTAAAAAAACAAATAAAGGATACTCAACAATTTTTTAAAATTAACCCTCAAATTACTATTCTCAAACCAGATAAATCAAACAAAACTGTAATCATGGACACAAGTGATTACAAAGAAAAAAATTAAACATATGCCAAATGATAATACAACATATCAACGTTTGACAAATAACCCAACAAAAAATATCAAACTGAAAATAATAATTTAATAAAATAGGGGAAACTAAAAAATATATCACAAAAAATATAGCTAATACTTTAAAAATTAATAATTCTCTTGCCCCTAAATTTTATGGTCTACCAAAATTACGTATACCAAATGTTCCATTAACACCTATTGTTTGATATGTTCAAAGTCCATTTTATAATTCAGCAAAATTTTTATCAAATATTCTAAACAACGTTGTTAGAAAAACACACCATTATATAAAAGACTCTTGGACATTCAAAACATTTATTGATACAATAAAACTTAATAACCAAGAAAAACTTTTCTCTTTAGATATAATTTCACTATATACCAATATAGACCTGGTAAAAAATATAACAAATAAACGTTGAAACAAAATAAAAAATTATACTTCTTTACCAATAGAAGAGTTCTTATATGCCTTAGAACTCACGTTAAATTTCACATTTTTTCAATGCAATAATACATAGTACAAACAAACATATAGCTGTGCAATAGGTTCACCAATATCCAGTACAATCGCAGAATTAGTACTAGAAGATTTAAAAAAAAACATAATTCCAACATTAAACTATAAAATACCATTTTTCAAGCGTTATGTTGATGATTGCATAACTGCAATTCCGACTGAACAAAAAAATCTATCCTAAATAAATTTAATAGTTATCATCCAAAAAATACAATTTACAATTTAAATCGAATCAGAAAATACAATAAATTTCTTAGACTTTACTCTTATAAATAATAAAACTGAAATATTAACAAAATGGAATACAAAAACAACATGGTCTGGTAGAAAAAACTGTAATAATTGGTATTGCAGACAGATCCCTAACATCTGCCTTTTTTAGAAAAGAATGCATAGAAAAAGCAAAAAATATTTAATAAATAATAACTATCCTTTTTGTCTAATCAATAAAATTTTCAAAAACAGAATTCACAAATACTACAATTCCCCACCACCACTAATCAATGCAACTAATAATAATTAAACATATATTGCCTTACCATATATACCACAACTATCAAATATTTTACAATTTTACACATTTTAAAAACATATGATATTCATACAGCACACAAAAATCAAAACAACTTAAAATTCCTTTACATTAAAAGTCAAAAATCCACTTGAAAGAACTACACACTGTATATACGAAATTCCATGTAAACAATGTGATGAAGTCTACATTGGTCAAACAATGCAACTCCTTGAAGAACGTTTAAAAGGTCACAAATATTCAGCTAATATTACAGCTCTAAAAAAACATTCTAATGAAACAGGTCATCAATTTAACTACGAAAATACTAAAGTTATGAATAAAGAGCAAAATTATAAAACACGGCTAATTATGGAATCAATTTATATTCAAAAAAATCCTAATGTATGTAATAACAAGAAAAATACAGAACATCTTTCTACAATCTACAATTTGTTAATATAAAAGTATTAAATAAATTCTCAAAAACATTCTCTCTATATATAAACTTAGATACGTACATATATACCTACTTACTATAAATATACATCTACATAATATTAACATAACCAAAATTAGAATAATAATGAAATATTAAATAGCCAAAGTTTCCCTATGATACTAATCGAACAGTCTAGTAACCTTAAAAATTAATTAAAACTGTCATTTTTGCCTATGTCAAATATGTCATAAATAAAATATATATATATATATATATATATATATATATATATATATATATATATATATATATATATATATATATATATATATATATATATATATATAGATATATAGATATATATATATATATATATATATATATATATATATATATATATATATATATATATATATACAGACGATTTATTTAGACCAATAAACATTACATAAAAGTGTATGTAGACATGAATCAATTTTTCTCTGCATCTTCCGGTCTCGCCTCCTTTTATTCTAGCCGACTGCAGATTTGCATATTTATGTAAGTAACATGTTTCACTGATTATATACAGAAACACAGAAAACAGTAAATTGTATTGTTACCAGGAATTCAAAGTTATTGCACACACGCTCATAATAGAACTATGTATTTTTAATGTCCCAATGCAGCCTTAAGAAAATAAACTTTGTGATAATATCACAATTCGGTTACTTTCCTTATTGCTTACGCTTTTATAGTGAAATTGTTAAATCAAAGAATGTTCTTCTTCTTCTTTTCATCCCTTTGGACATCACGTATTAATTTCGCATCATTTCATTTTACATATCAGATAGTTTTCAACCCCAATTTCATTGGAGCATTCTCGCATTTGAGGATATAAAAAATTCCCAGCAGCATCAAGAAGGGCTTCAAATTTCGATCAATGCTTATAATAATACCAATTGCGTTATTAATTTCAACAAATAATTGTCAGTATTAAACATTATTACAAATAAAATGGTTTGATTTTGTTTACTTTAAATAAATAGGAATTAGTTTTCAATAAATACACACCTATCTAGATTTTTGTTTCACTTTTATAATAATATCCATTAGTTTTACATTACATAAATTAAATTCACCGATTAATCCTTGTATGCGGTAGAGAAATCGAGCAGGGGAAGTCGAGCAGGGTAAAGGATGTCTCAAAATTAACGCAAGATTTGAACTAAATATAAAACACAGTTGTTAATCTTTTGATTGTTATTTTTTTATTGATTCAAAAAGTACATAGGATAGCCTCCACGGCTTTGCATGCACATACGCACTCGTTTGTCGAAATTTCCCATGACCATTCTGCTTGTCACCTGGGAATGTGAGGTTATATGATTTAGTTTATGTTTATGTAAAGCCATAACAACGTTTTGTGTACATAATTCCCTTCATTTATTTCCTTTACCTACATTTACACATTACCACTTTGTAGGTACCTACTTGCACATTGGTAAATACTTTCTAAATTACATACCTACATGTTATAGGTACCTATAAGATGACTGATCATTTTGCATCGTCTTATGACGATTTAGAGGAGGTTATCAGGGTTTTAAAAGTACCTAAACAAAATATTTCGAATAAACTATACTATAATATAACATGCAACAAAATTTTATTATTTTAAAAACCCAGTTTGTGTATTAATCTAACAGATCACTGACAAAACGACTAAAATGCTAACTCTATGGAATGACACAGAACACCAAAAGAACTGAACAGGGAACACGTTCATAAAACGTTCGCAGACTAGCAAAAATCTAGGGCTGATTCATAATATGACATGAGCATTTGAATTGTACGGGATAAATTCAGTATTAATTTTAGATATGCTTAGGATTCCTACCCTAACATAGCTATAATAATTATGAATAATTCTCAAAATATATTATTAATCTTTCTCGTGTACACTTTTAATTTAGAGCTTTTGTTGCCATTACACAATTAAAGAAAGCCAAAAATTTAACCAAATGTGGCTGAATTTCGTTGATGCAGCGTTGAATCCCCACCTTTAATGCACGGCTGGTTGTGGGCCTGTTGACATAGACCTGTGATTTCAAATAACCCCATAAAAAGAAATCTAATGGTCTTAAATCGCACGATCTAGGGGGCCAATTCTGATCACCGAAACGAGAGAGTAACGGCCTGGAAATGTCTCATGCAGTAATTGAGTTGTTTCACGGGCTGTATGGCATGTGGCACCGTCTTGTTGAAACCACATATTGGCCACATCGATATCATCCAATTTCGGAAGAAAGAACTGTGTTATCATGTCGCGATATCGAACCAGTAACAGTCACTGCTTGACCAGCCTGACTTTCAAAAAAATATGGTCCAATTATGCCTGCAGCCCAAAGTCCACACCAAACAGTGACACGTTGTGGCGATTAACAAAGTCATCAAGGTGAAAATGTGCTTCATCGCTTAAGATGATGTTATAATAATGGAATCTTTATTTTTGAAATATTGTTCAATAATGAAGACACGTCGTTCTATCGTGTAACGCTCCATTTTTACTAACCCTAAACTGTCAGCTATCGAATTGCTTTTTGTTTAGTGTTGCCAACACTTTACTGCACAAATGGCGGCAAATTAAAATCTTGCGTTAATTTTGAGACACTAATGTGATACTTCAGCAAAAGTCAGGAATGTCATTAATACGCGTATATGTCAAACCAAACGAGCGACGTTATGCAGAAGGTATTGTGATCAGTGTTGCCAACTGCTGGGAACGGGTCCCCGCTAGAATTAACTTTCAATACCGCCAGAATACCACCAGAATTTTATGAATCCGATAACACTAGAAAAACCACTAAATATATTTTATTTTATACATTTTTAGTAATATATCATCTATCACCTGAAAACACTAGAAAAACCACTATATATATTTTATTTTACCTACACATTTTTAATAATATTTTTTTTATTAATATTTTATGAAATAAGTAAAAGGATTTAAAGAAAAAAATAATAATAAATTCTGAAAAACAAACAAAAAATAATAAATTATTGAAGCACAACTTCAAAGTCGTCGTCTTCAATTTCAATAGCATCAGTCTCTTCCTCTTCAGCATAGGTTTCTGCCGTTTTTATTTTGGTTAGAAGCTCTTTGGTAATTTCAAAATCTGAACAGCACTTATTTTCTCTCTTCATTCCGTGCCGAATGGATAGTATTGCATTTAATGTTTTCAAACACAACCTATTTCTGAGTTTGTTCTTAACAACATTCATTTGACTGAAGAGTCGTTCCACATCTGCATTCGAATGTGGTAATGTGAGGAAAGCTAGCACAAATTCTGCTAATTCCTTAAATACCGGGTGTCCTTCAGAATCCTTGTAAGTCAAAACTTCTGACCAAAATTTAGTTGTATTGCTATTATAGTCCCATTTAATAAGATGGATTTTGTACCATTGATTTTCAATCACAGCAATTTCCTCAGTCGATTTCTTAAAATGTATTAAAATTTCAACAAAACTGGATTTTTGGGCTTTTAGTGTATTTGTTACAGAGAAATTTGAGATCTTCTTCAGCATTTCTACATTATCAGGCACACGATTGGTAATCTCTTTAATTAGGGATTTTAAAAACGAATGGCAGCGATGCCTCACTAAATCTTCTTGTCGATATCCAGAGTCCCGCATTTTTTTCATTTGTGCCTCAAACAAATATCCAAGATAGCAATTTCTGTCGAAAAAGTCGTCAATGTTGTCCTTAAACAACACAAATTTGGATTGAGGTGTTGTAACTTTGGCCACCAAACTCGTCAACAAGTTCAATAAATCATCTAATAGCTTAGTTTGATCAGCTGATTTTGCTTCAAAATTCTTGTTTACTTTATTCACTTCAGACACAATCGGTTTCAAAAAGCATATGTAGGCATAGTTTACTTCATCATTAAACATCTGATATAAAAGTTCTGCAGAATAACACTTCTCATTGAGTCTTGCAATTTGAAAGTGAGTTTTTAATTCTATCCACTGGGAATAAATTCTTGAAACAACACTATCAATAGAGAGCCAGCGGGTTGCACAAGCCTGTGTAATTTTACAAGGATCTTCACCATCATTTATGGTTTTGTACAAGGTTTTGTAGGCTAATTTACGACCTGAAGATCTAGCAAACCAATCATATGTTTCCTTGATCAGAACATCCAAATTTCTTGGCAGTTCCTTTACTGCCGCCGACATTGCCAACTGGAGTGAGTGGTAGACGCACCTAATTAATAATAAGTTTGGACAGAAAGCTTTCAGTTTCTGATATACCCCATTATTTATTCCAACCATTACTGACGCGTTATCTGTACCAATTCCCTGCAATTTATTAAGAGGTATCCAGTTTATAATTTGCTAAAGCTTGGTAACACAATTTGTGATGCCTTCTGCATCATAGCTTTCGAGTTCAACTAAATCTAATGCAGTTGTAACAATTTCTGCTTTATGCATACTGAAATATATGATCGACATCCCTAAATATTTCTGGATAGATATATCGGTCGATTCATCGAATAATATACAGAACGGCGAATCAGAAATATCATTTTTCAAGAGGATTCTGAAATATGGCCCAATTACATTCTTCAAAAGTGATGTACATTTTGTTCTGTGCATCTTAAGGTATAAAGCTGCGTCCCCTGAAACATGGAAGATCGTAAATTGTAAAAAAGAAATAGAAAGGATGCAATAGATTTTACCTTCAAAACAACATTTGCAGACTGACACCAAGTGATCTGCACTTAAAATACACGTGTGACATGTAATAAATAAACTTAATCTGCATTCAGCTCGTTTTGCACAATCCAATGTCGCTTCTTTAACAAACGGAATTTTAGGTTGAGCATGTCGCAATATTAATTTTATATTTGATTTGTGTTTTTTAGTTTGTGCATGGTTCCTCAGATCCACATATTTGCTTGCTAATACCCAGTGACACAACTTACATTTAGCCACTGAACCGTTTGTGCTGCTTACAGTGCTTACTTCCACCAACCAGTCTTTTAAGAATGGATCTTTTAGCCAGGCGCACAGTGGTCATTTTTTAAAATCTAGGTGGAAATTAATACTATACATGAGCACCTCTCTGTCTAATAATAATAAAATTTACTATTATCATTTAGAATGATGAATATAGTCAATATACATATAATTTTGATATTTTAATTGTTCTACAAATTGATCAGTTTAATTAAAACTCAAATTAAAAGATACGAGACAATGATTATCATGCGAAAAGTTCCCACCCTATACTTTTATTTATTTATTTTTAGAGTTAAAAAGGCTTCCAAGAAAAGGATTAGTAGGCGTTTTATTATAGGTTCCTGTACTGTTCAAGGGAAATACACAGAGGGTTTCATAAAAGAAACTTTTAAATGTTTTTTTAATGAAAAATAATGATTTTAATTTTTTAATAAATAGACATCTTATATTTTCTTATGTTTTTGAAACCTACATTTCATGGTGAATACCATGATACATATTATATATTTATTTATATTTATTTATATTATATTTTATGTTATATATTTTCATTACCTATTTGGGAGATATATGATGTTAAATTATTGAAATAAATTTTTATGAAATATTTATGAAATATTCGGTATAATTCCTTTAAAAAATAGTACAATGAGAAAGTACAATAAACCCTAGAAATCCTTTTTAGTTTTAAAAATAAACAAGAAAAATGGGTCGGGAGCTTTTGCGTGATTACTCTGTACCTACTCACGTTAAAAATATATATGAGATTCAGCTTACTTTTTATTACAAGTAGAACTTATCACAAAAAAAAACATTATTACTGTAGAAAAGTATAATTCAAACTCTTGCTCAGCACAACTTTGAGGTCATGGATAGGGTTAATAAAACGTGTCTAATTTTTGGAAAAAATCAAATATACAAATACAAAAAACAAAACTTACGTAAACAACAACAACAACAACAAATAATAACAAAAAAATATTAACAAATTATTTCTCTTAATTAATGTGTTATTGAATTAATTAATATTCATGAGATCACAACCCCAAGATCAATGCCGCGATCCACGCTATAGTTTAATGATTATTCATCATCATCATCTTCTATATCATCGTTATTATCTAAAGAAGTTTTAGATAAGTGAGGCTCTCTGAGCAATCGTAGCACATCTTCAACTAAAGGTTCTTTGTCGGAACGAGTACCCACACATTTAGATAATGATGAAATATAAGGATCAGACGATAACAAGAGCCCACAAAACACATCCTTCATTGTCTTATCTCTGGAAAACTTCCTAAAATGATGCTCTCGGTATCTTCTGAAATCTTTATTACGAGATTCCAGAGCCTCCTCTGAGAACATTCCTATAGGAAGAGGTGCAGATTTTACGATTTCAGGTCCGTGAACTAGTATTCCGTGAATACTCGAAGGCATATTGTACCATGGATAAAGTTCCACAAACATTACCGCTGTGCCTTTGCAATACTCAGCAAATGCCTCAGAATTTACTTCATATCCAGAACACATTGTTGTAAGGATTACGTATAGACGTTTCAGAAACTCTTCGTTCATCCCTGTAATAGTATTAATTAAATTTATAAACGGATTATAAACCGATAATACAAAAAATGGAGTTTTGAAAATTAAAAGGAAATGAAAAAAATACCTGTTATTGATGCTGTGACCTGATATTTACGGAAGAATATTCGGGCTGTATTCCCATCATTAGTTGTGCCATAACCCTGCTTTGGAATATTGACCAGCAAAGACAACTTTTCTCTTAGCTTTTTAATTATTTCTTCTTTTCGTTCTTTTACAATCTTTTTTTCGTTCTCGCTCCGTATCTGCCATTTTTTTAACACCAGCCTATAAGAAATATGGAGACAACACTCTAAACATCGTATCTAAGCATGGAGCGTGGAGATCCCATAATCGTACAATGTTTCGTCTGGTGGAAGAGTCATTATTAGTTCTAAGTTATTCATAATTTTTGGTGTTGCACCACAAATGCCACAAGTTTGCGTTGAAGATTTAGAAATCACACCAAACATCTTTCCATCTATCATGGTCATTTTAAAGGAATGGTTAATAATTATTACACCTTCTTCAACAAAACATTCAGTTGGTTTAATATTTTCGATCTGGCTTTTTATATTTTCAATTTCATTCTTTGATAGTTCTGTTGTTTCCTTTTCAAAGATCAATTTTATTGGTCTGCAAAACCGGGTAGAGGATGGTCGAAGATTTTGCCAGAATATACTATTATTTTCTGCAACCATTTGCAATGGAACTAAACATATGGAAAACAAACCATGGAATCATTTTTTGAAGAAATATTTTCATCGCTAAATTGCTGCTTGTAGGTAGAGTGTCCAGCACTGCCATTACATCCCCATTTATATATAAGATTGAATTTATTTGACAAATTTAATGGAAAAGTAGAAACAACAGGTTTTTGCGACTCGACAATTCTCTTTGCCGTGTTGTTGACCAGTTCTTGCAGATTTACTTCCGCGGATATATCTGTGATTAAAATAGAATCTTCAGCTGGAAAGCATTTTTTCTTAGCATCAAGAAGAATATTATAGTTAAGGTAAATGTTAGCATGTCGGTTTTTCGCTCCCTGCTGCATTAAAATATAAGATTTTTTCGTGAAACGCCCATCAACGTAAAGGGCAAGAGCTTCCTCAGGGGTATATTTAAGAGGCTTATAACTTGAAGCATTAAATGCTTTTTTGATTTTGGCAGCTCTCTCTGGTGAACATTCTGAGACTTACTGAACTATTTTTGACGCATTTCTACGGCCTAACAACTCAAGACTTTTTCGAGTTGCAAACGACAGCTCCTCAGCAGAATAAGTCTCCAACAAGGAACAAGTCTCCAATTATCTTCTGTTTTTGCGTTTATCACAAAGATCCATGAAAAATTTAGAGGGTCTACCTTTGCTGGGACCTGGTTCTTGTAGATCTGCTTTAAAAAACTCTATATTTACGTTCAGCCAGTTATGATGTCTATTTTCAAAAACTGTCTGAGTGCGATTGCTGTTTTTCCACATTTTAGCGACAGAACTATTAAAGGAATTCAGCAATTTCTTTATCAAATTATATCTGACATCCTGAGATTGGTCTAAATGGTCTAAATTAAGCCTATTCAAAACAAATTTCAAAACAGAACCGTTTTTGTCGTCTAACGATTTTTTCTCGCACCATACGGTAAACATGTCATATCTTCTTACTGACATAGTCTCTGAAAAAAAGTTTTTTCAACTCTTGGCGATTCTTGGCAGCCAAATTTGGCATAACTCGAAAGGTAATGAAACGGATTAACGATAAAAAACGCTATCGGAACAAACATGCATAAACACCATAATCTGCAGCCCTATAATTACCTATCACGATTTTTACGTAAAAATGGTTTCATATAATGTTTATTTTTTTAATAAGACCACAGAAATTATATAATTTGACAAATATTTTCGAGATTTTTTTCCAACTATAATTTAAAAAGTGACCTCTGTGAGGCGGGGCGAAACTTTTGTGTGTACTGTGGTTTTCTAGGCATATTTCTAAAAGGTGCTATATTGAATATCAAGCAAATAATCTAATATTTAATCATTTGCAATCAACTTACAACGGGCCAAAATGAAAACAAAACCATAACCTATATTTGACATGTTTGACAACTGAGTACTGACTTATTCTATCTGTCTCATCAACTGACTGCTGCCAACCGAAAAGTCAAATGTCGCTTACAACTACAGAACATTGAATAAAAATAGACCACCAACTGTCGAGCACAGAATTGTGATCTTCTCAACTCAACTAAATATTTAAAGAACAAAACCCACCAGATTTTCCACTAAATGGAATCTAATAACACTAGAATTACCGCTAGCCACCAGAACGGATATTTATGCCACTAGATTGCAACTTAATCCGCCAGATTTAGCGGCAGAACCGCTAAGTTGGCAACACTGATTGTGATGTGTCGTCTTTCTTCTCGAAATATGCTTCTTTTAAGAGGAAGGTTCTTCTTGCGCGGGTAGTTATCAGCTACGAAGTCATTTTACTGACCGTTTTGCCAAGGAATGCGTTCTGAAGCGGCAAGGAGAAACAAATTTGATGTTTAACGTTTGCGTGAAAGAAGTAAGAAGAGACAGCGTTGAAATTAACTTTTGGATATAGACTAACAAATATACGTATAGATACATATCTGCCATCCACGGAGTTTGTCTGTTTGTTTAATGCTCGGGAATATAGAAACTAAAGAAATCGTATCTTCCAAAATATAGTGTCCTTTGTATGTGGATAAATATTTCAATTTAAATTGACTTCACGTCATCGGATATGGATATGAATGTGTGGATAACTTCCCTCAAACAGTATTGTGAACCATAATATATAAATCCAATCAAATTAGGTTCCTTTCCCTAAAGTATTACCTACTGAAACTCAACGTTAAAGCTTAGAGTATAGTCCGCTGTAATATTAATCTCCAATATTTTGTTAACGTCGTATAAGATATGTGAGCCACGAGATCCCGAAACGTCTTCCTAAATAGTTTATAGACGTGTCAATGGTTCCATCAGCATCAGTCAATTAACAGCAGGCCACGGAGTACACGGCCCTTCTCCCATGCTGGGCTAGAAAGCCCTAACCCATCGTGACGACTGACAAAGAAAGTAAACACTTGAAAACCTTGCCGGCAAGTTTCACTTATTAAAGCAACCGTATTTTTTATGGAGATATGTCAGCCGCTTATTTTTTTGATGGATTGCCTTACCACTTCATTTTTTTATGTAGGCAATAACTTCATTCAAACTGTTACCTAGCTCGGATTCAAGAGAATGACGATGTAGATTATGTTAAAATTTAATCATTTCACAAAAAATACGTGGGTAATTTATCTCATATAAGACGTAGACTTAGTAATATTGATCGAATGCTCATTGATAAAATCATGTATTTTTTAAAACATGAAAAATCAAAAATATCAACAAAAATTTACTCTTCACAAAGCTTATGCTTGTATCCTATCCTAGTTGTAAAAATCATATTTTATTTCATTATTCTGGTTGGAGAAAAGTTGGTGGTCAATGCTTATTATTGGGGACACCACTTAAAAAACGCGTCTTGTATACGGCGTACAATATGTATGTATAGTTCAACGACCGGCAACCCTGACCTACACAATGTTTTTCATTGGCGTAGACATTTTTTTTTCTTAGGGGGGTGAAAGTAGAAGGTGATCTAGGATGGTAAGTACCTACATAAAAATAAAGTCCATGAACAATAGGTACCTACTTACAAGGGGTTAAACTACTTACAGGGGGTTAAAGTAGTAGGTTTTTATATGTAGATTTTCAACACTACAGCTGATATTGAATGCAAGTTTCCACACCACTCATGAAGTATTGCTTTCAGCGCGTTACCATTTTTCAGTGGGTGGTTCGCCAGTAGCCATATTTCCCACAAGAAACAAAAATAATATGTACAAAACAGCTAAGTAGCCGTGAAAAATAAACTTTAAAACGGAAAAATGAAATAAATATATACCTATTCCAAAATAGAGCAAAAAATGTTTAACAAAAAATTAAACAATAAAATAAATATATATTTCAAAAACATTCTCAACAAAAAATAAAAACAATAAAATAAATATACTTCCCCATATTCCAAAATAAAGCAAAAAATTCTCAACAAAAAATAAAAACAATAAGAGAAATAAAATAAATCACCTGTATCCAAAAACGCCGGCCGGCAAAACCTGTACGCCGGCAAACCATTTCTCATATACTTCGGAATTCATTTCCTCGTGGTAGTCTCCGGTCTTCTTAGATTGAAATATCAGTTCTCCATTACGCAAAAATCCACTATCACTTCCAATATGCGTTATGATTAAACGGCGACCTTTTCCAGACGGCATTTTTAAACCAGTTGTCCAGCCTTCAATCGCAGCTTGCCGTGCATTTTTCACTTTTCCATCCTGCCAGACTCTCTTCATAGTATGTCCTTCGTTGACCCACGTTTCGTCAGTGTAAAAAATTTTCCGCCCCTCGTTTCAAAACTTTTATTTTTCGAAGATAATCCATCAGCCAAGCAACTATTTCATATCTTTCTATGATAATACTCTTTCTGTCTACTTTTCCAGAAGTAAAATTCATGCCTTTCAAAATTTTTGCCAGACTACTCCTGCGCATTTTAGGTATAATATCATTTTCACTTATACCTTGCAGCACCTTATCTAAAGTGTGCAATTCGTTATTTCTAAAGAAACCGTGGACCGTTCTACGTATCGCATTTTTTGCATCATCGTCCACTACAATCTTATTTCGACCGCTTTTTGGTTTCGGTGGCTGTACACTTCCATGTACCTTTTCTTCTCTTAAAAGTGTGTATATGCTTGCCTTTGATGCTTCTGTATAATCCGAACACATATCCATCAATTCATCCTTGTCGCGATGAGGGTGATCTCTCTGTATGCAGTAAAATACTCGTAAAATTATTCTTTCTTTTCTCACCTACCGATCGGTACTGCCTACGTTTTGGAATATTTTCCATCCTTCGCCGACATTATATTGTATCACAAATCACATTAAAACAGCACTATATATATATATATATATATATATATATATATATATATATATATATATATATATATATATATATATATATATATATATATATATATATATATATATATATATATATATATATATATATATATATATATATATATATATATATATATATATATATATATATATATATATATATATATATATATATATATATATATATATATATATATATATATATATATATATATATATATATATATATATATATATATATATATATATATATATATATATATATATATATATATATATATATATATATATATATATATATATATATATATATATATATATATATATATATATATATATATATATATATATATATATATATATATATATATATATATATATATATATATATATATATATATATATATATATATATATATATATATATATATATATATATATATATATATATATATATATATATATATATATATATATATATATATATATATATATATATATATATATATATATATATATATATATATATATATATATATATATATATATATATATATTTTGTGAAAAGTAATCTTGGGTTTGTAGCATTTCATTACATAGAAATAAGCAACTAGACGAATAAGAAAGAAAACACACTTACCAGTACTATATCTGGACACACATACGGAAATGAATCACTATGCATATGAAAACGAACCACTTAGAAGTTGTACAAGTTCTTTCACCTTTCTTGAGGATCTTCAGAGCAGTATACGATTTATTTCATTGATCATTCATACTTGAATTTAAATTACCAATACACCAACACTTGCAGTGACGTTTTATGACATTAGTTTTTGACGGAACTCATTCTTAGAATACACAACCCTAGTCTACTATTTATATTTGTTCTATTTGAACATATTATATATAAAAGCATTAGGCATACAGTTATCCAGAAGATGTTAAACTTTAAAATGCATAAAATCTTGTTGAACCTATTGAAAAACAACTACTTTTTCCAACTATATGCGGGAAAATATTGAATTATATATACAATAGAGTTCTGAAGCATTCAAAGAGGGAGTGATACAGAAATTGCTTGCTTAGTCAAAACTAAAATCATTTGTTGGTTGTATGTATTAATTGTTTCTTCGAAAATTCTCGAAAAAAGTCCAATTTTCACTCCCTCTTTGAATGCTTACTGCACTATATATATATACAGCACTATATATACAGCACTATATATATATATATATATATATATATATATATATATATATATATATATATATATATATATATATATATATATATATATATATATATATATATATATATATATATATATATATATATATATATATATATATATATATATATATATATATATATATATATATATATATATATATATATATATATATATATATATATATATATATATATATATATATATATATATATATATATATATATATATATATATATATATATATATTTTGTGAAAAGTAATCTTGGGTTTGTAGCATTTCATTACATAGAAATAAGCAACTAGACGAATAAGAAAGAAAACACACTTACCAGTACTATATCTGGACACACATACGGAAATGAATCACTATGCATATGAAAACGAACCACTTAGAAGTTGTACAAGTTCTTTCACCTTTCTTGAGGATCTTCAGAGCAGTATACGATTTATTTCATTGATCATTCATACTTGAATTTAAATTACCAATACACCAACACTTGCAGTGACGTTTTATGACATTAGTTTTTGACGGAACTCATTCTTAGAATACACAACCCTAGTCTACTATTTATATTTGTTCTATTTGAACATATTATATATAAAAGCATTAGGCATACAGTTATCCAGAAGATGTTAAACTTTAAAATGCATAAAATCTTGTTGAACCTATTGAAAAACAACTACTTTTTCCAACTATATGCGGGAAAATATTGAATTATATATACAATAGAGTTCTGAAGCATTCAAAGAGGGAGTGATACAGAAATTGCTTGCTTAGTCAAAACTAAAATCATTTGTTGGTTGTATGTATTAATTGTTTCTTCGAAAATTCTCGAAAAAAGTCCAATTTTCACTCCCTCTTTGAATGCTTCAGAACTCTATTGTATATATAATTCAATATTTTCCCGCATATAGTTGGAAAAAGTAGTTGTTTTTCAATAGGTTCAACAAGATTTTATGCATTTTAAAGTTTAACATCTTCTGGATAACTGTATGCCTAATGCTTTTATATATAATATGTTCAAATAGAACAAATATAAATAGTAGACTAGGTTTGTGTATTCTAAGAATGAGTTCCGTCAAAAACTAATGTCATAAAACGTCACTGCAAGTGTTGGTGTATTGGTAATTTAAATTCAAGTATGAATGATCAATGAAATAAATCGTATACTGCTCTGAAGATCCTCAAGAAAGGTGAAAGAACTTGTACAACTTCTAAGTGGTTCGTTTTCATATGCATAGTGATTCATTTCCGTATGTGTGTCCAGATATAGTACTGGTAAGTGTGTTTTCTTTCTTATTCGTCTAGTTGCTTATTTCTATGTAATGAAATGCTACAAACCCAAGATTACTTTTCACAAAATAAATATGAATAGCAAAGAATTTCAAAGCTAATATATATATATATATATATATATATATATATATATATATATATATATATATATATATATATATATATATATATATATATATATACGCGAATATCTTAACCAACGCACTACGCTATCGCGAATGAACGTTACAATTTACGTGCGTATGACCCATGGATCCTCTGTAAGAGAGGGGACATTTGCTACTCCGTTCGCTAAACACAGACGGCGCGTCATTTCGATGTATACCTACATAGGTAGGTATATAAATAATATATTAGCAATACCCGCAAACCCGCCACTGTAAGAGATCCGAACGTTCCGAGAGTCCATGGGGACTGTCAAACTAACACAGACGGCGCGTCATTCCAATAAGTTAAAAAGAGATATACCGCTTGAATATTCGTTATTGGAGAGGTCGTGGATCGGCGTTGCCGCTTTTAACTATAAAAATAAATGTTTACGTGATTGTCATATTTAAAGTAGACGTACGTATGTAGTAGAAGAATTACATGTGGTAACTGCGCGGTATCTTATATGGGGTCAGTTAACTATAAGGACATATTGAATGAAGTATAGGTACTCTACCTCAAACATGGTGTCGACCGTTAGTCCTGCGAAAAAAGCAAAAATGTTTTAGGAAATTTTCTAAGCCTCAAATTTGATAACCACTATTTTTTCGATAAAAGTAACCGTTAACGGAATAATCGCGGAAAATTGTTTATCTGAAAAGTTCCTGCAAGAATCCAATTGCCCCTAATTTTTCTTCTAAAGAATGTCTCTACTCCCCGTATGAATAATTAATTATATAATTTTACCGTTCGTTACGTAATTTTAGGATTATAAATATGCTGCGTATTCATGTTTATAGGTCTGATTTACACGTTCAGTCTATAGAACCTGGCGCCAAACTATCTGATACACATCCAGAAGCCCATGCATTTGGACATTTTAAAAAATACTCCACCAATAATTCATCCAGTCATCCACAGTGTATTTTGTGTAGGACTGCTTCTTAAAATAGGTTGAAGAAGATACAAATCAAAGTAAAAGCAATCGTTATAAAAAAGTGTCGTCCTACACACTTCTAAAAACCAGTTCAGTATTACATTACAGGCGGCCACATAATATTCAACTGGTTTAACCTTATATGGAGGAATTTCTCGTAACTTGGTCACTGGATCTTCATTGACGATAAAAGCTATACCTCAGTCCACTTCTTATATATAGGATATATTACTCATTTTTAGAGGTCTATTAGACCAATTTAGGTCGCATGTGAGTTGATAAGAAAGCAATTAACGCTTTTGTGTAATAAGCGTTTATATAAATTAGTTTTAGGAGTGCCCACATTCGAAACGATATCAGGTACAGTTTATTTACCATTTATGGCAATGAATCACCCATTTTCTCGGCCGTGCATGTGATGTATCTATCGGTTATCTATATCATTTATTTATATTGCTCCTCGTTCAATTTTACATTAAAAACTGTCAAAATATTATATTCATGTTCATATCAACTTCTAAAAAACTCAAGTAATACCATCAAAACCTTGACTTGACTTAAATATAAACTTTTTTGGTAAAGAAATGGACATCTGAGTAGGGTGAGTATCTGAAAATTAAAATTCGAAATTATCTCGGGGACCATAGATATATGTTTTTGTAAAAATATTATTATATTATTGTATGAATAAAATATGTTCGATTGGAATTGATCATTCTCAGTTTAGAAATGAAAATACATGCATTAAAAAATCACTACGTATTTTTTTATGTTAATTATTATGTATCATTGTTCTATAGAACTTATTTAGTAGGTATATTTTACTATTTTGTTAGTATCCAGCGTAAATGTCAGTGTCCCTCAAAATTGGATTCGAAATGTCATCTTTGAGTTTATACGAACTGAAGAAACCTTAAAGTTACAATATACCTACATGGAAGGCAAATTGCTTACAATCAGAACTTCTTTCTATATTATACCCAAGTCGTATTTAATATGATTAAGGATTAAAGGATCACTAATAGTGATTTATTACCGATTAATGATTTAGACAAAAATCCAGTAAATACGTTTCAGGGCTCGTTGGCTATATAATTCCGACTTAAAATACTAAAACCTTCATAGACCTAAGAATTAAGATCCGAATGAACGACCCAGGCTTAGAAATCTTCTTATGCACAATGAATATGTATAAATGGTTGATTTGTGGTTAATAATATACATGTTATAATATGCTATTGTGCTTTATATCTTTATAATCAGTTTATGTATAAGGAAGGTAGGCCTGATATCCACTCAAACTACAATATTAGTTTGTATATATTATGTAGGTAGGTACAAGTCCCATTTTCACAGTTGGATGCATCAGAATTGCGGATTATGTATAATTTTAATTATGGATTATGGTGATATTTTCACGGGAACTATCAAAGACAATATTAATTTTTTTCGGGCATATATTTTGCGAAGGAAGTTAATAGCTAATATTTCCAGGCTGTGCGGAACAAGGTGAAACGAGAGAAACAAAACCATCAAGAGTTTTTGAGCAGAATTTCCTCTTATAGTGCGACTAGAAAAAAGACTTATCAGCTGTGCGGCTGCTTCTATAGTTTCCTTTATTCTCATACTTATTAACCGACTTCCAAAAAGGATGAGGTTCTCCATTCGACTGTATGTTTTTTTTCTATGTTTGATACCCGATTATTTCGCCAATTGTAAATTGATTTTGATGATTCTTTTGTCGTTTGATAGGTCATACTTCAGAGGTGGTCCCATATATTATTTTATCGAAACTGATTCGGCGCTTTTTGAGAAAATCAGAAACAAAATAAACTGCTGTTCAAAATTATCGCACCACGTTAATATTTGCTAAAATTTGAGGTCTCATAACTTTTTTACTTTTAGTCCAATTTTGATAATTTTTTTAGAATACTGTAGATGAAACGACTAATTTCAACTTGCATATCCAGTCTTTTGTTAACTGAGGACGGTTTAGGTATTATACAGGGCTAACTAAAAGGTTGTTATATAACCCTAATTTTAAAACGCTCTGTGGAATAATTTCGTAACCAAATTCTTTAAAAATACCTATTTTTGTTAAGAACCATTCCTTTCCTACATTTTGTTTTTTGGTCCATGTCTTTAGATGCATTGGTTCAAAATTATCGCACCATACAGAAATCAATTGAAAAAACTTTCAGGGTGAGAAGAAACATTTTTTTATTAACAAGAAAACAAAGGAAAACAAAGAAATAAAATTATGTGAGCTGATCCCTAGTAGGTTGTGTTGCCACCTCTAGCTCGGATTACAGCCTGAATCCGCCGTGGCATACTTCTAATGAGGTTTTGAACGACTGGTTGAGGAATATTATCCCACTCATGAAGAGTAACCTGTTCCAGCTGTTGAAGGTTCTGTGGGGCTGGTAGACGTCGTCTCACTGCTCTCTTAATGATGTCCCATAGGTGTTCGATGGGATTTTAATCCGGGCTTCGTGCTGGCCAGTTCATAACATCAATATGGACTTCATTCAAGTACTCAACACAAATTCTTGCTACATGTGGTCTTGCATTATCTTGCATGAATCAGGACATGAATCAGGACCAATAAACGGAGCATAGGGCATTACATGCTCCTGGAGAATGTTCTCTACGTAGTATTCCGCATTCATTGCCCTTGCATGAATAGGGACTAAGTCCGTACGGCCATCGAAAGAAATACCCGCCCAAAACATTTTGGAGCCACGACCAATGGGTTCGTTTACAACGAAATTGAAGGCAGCTTCCCTTTCCCCTTGTCTTCTATACACACGTTGCCGCCCATCACAAGATTTTAGGCTTATTCTTGTTTCATCGGAGAATAGGACTTTCCTCCAGTCATCGATAGTCCAATTTTCATGTGCTCGTGCAAATCGTACGTGAGCTACCTTCTGAGCCCTGGTAAGTTCTGGTGCCTTTATGGGCCTTCTACTGATCAAACCTGCCTCCCGTAGTCTTCTCCTTACAGTAAGAGCAGAAACTTGAACATTTCTAACCATCTCAAGTTCACTCTTCAATTGCGAACTTGTTACTGTCCGTTTTCTTAAAGCATTTTGGCGGAGAAAATGGTCATCCCGAACATTCGTCGCCCTTTTTCTACCCTGCCCATGTCTCCTGGTGTGAGAACCAGTTGCCCTGTGACGTTCTAACATTCGACTTATAACACCCAGAATTCGAGAGACATATCGCATACTTCTACCCTCTTCAACCAAAGTTTGCGCTCTTACACATTCCAATGCTGTCAAATGTCTCACACGATTCATTATTTTAAATTGCTGAATATTCCTCAACACCGTATTGTTTTTAAAAATGTGTCAAAATGAGATTGCATACACCCAATCATTGTTTTTTGGTTGACATACGCCGCCTACGTTTTACATATCACTTGTAACAGCAGAGTAAATTAACAGTAAACTGTTGGTGACAAATTCATTTTGCTCTTAAAAATGAATCAATGTATCTAAAGACATGGATCAAAAAAAGAAAATGTAGGAAAGGAATGGTTCTTAACAAAAATTGGTATTTTTAAAGAATTTGGTTACGAAATTATTCCACCGAGTGTTTTAAAATTAGGGTTATATAACAACCTTTTAGTTAGCCCTGTATAATACCTAAACCGTCCTCAGTTAACAAAAGACTGGATATGCAAGTTGAAATTAGTCGTTTTATCTACAGTATTCTAAAAAAATTATCAAAATTGGACTAAAAGTAAAAAAGTTATGAGACCCCAAATTTTAGCAAATATTAACGTGGTGCGATAATTTTGAACAGCAGTTTATATGCACAGATAATGAATGTTCTGGTTTGTGGTTCCTTTCAGCAAAACTTTTGATGAGGAATTTCAATCTCTGTTTTAACTTCCATCACAGAAACATTAGCCAAGAACAAAGATGATTGTATGTATTTGTAACGAGCCGTCATGATATTTATACATTAATACATATTCTTAAATAAGAGGAGAAACCACTTATAAACTATCGGACATAAAAAGTGGCGCACCTAGATTTTATCCCAAATTTGATGTTCAATAACTTTTAAACCCGCTTATAGATTTTCATAATTTTTTTTTGTTTGGCTTTCCATAAAAAAATGTATTTTTTAAAAACTGATTATGATTTTGACACGAAATTTGAATGTCGCTGTGGAGTGAAATTTTATTTGTATTGAATTCTTAGGTTGGTCACGGTGTTTACCATTCTTTTTTCAATATTCTCTTTTGTGGATCACCTCTCTAGCCCCTTCAGCAACGAAGATGCGACATTTTAGATGAAACGGTGTTATTAAGTTTGATATTTAACAAGGAGGCTATGGTAACGGTTAACACTGAAACGTCAAAAGATTCAGTTGAAATTCTCGTTAAAAAAAATCAATTAACGTTCTAAAACAAAATGCCAGTGCAAATTAGTCCAATTCGAGTAGCTAGAGTTGTGGCTTTAGTAGAAGATGGAAGGAGTCAAAGATATGCAGCTCGTATTGTTGGTCTACCAGAAACAACTGTCCGAAGAGCGATCCAGCGCTACCGAGAAACGGGCCAATACAGCAGACGTCCAGGTTCGGGTAGTTCCAGGATTATGCAAAATATTGACGATCGATTTATTGGTCTGCAAATATCGAGGAATCCCTATCAAACAGCTGTGATCACAAACCGAAATTTAAGAAACGCACGAGGAACAGTTGTGTCAGATCGAACAATTTGTCGGAGATTCAGGAGTCTCGGTTTTATCGCAAGAAGACCTGCTATTGGAATGCGATTACTTCGACGACATCGAGTAGCTCCTTTGGATTTTGCTCGAATTCATCTTGTTTGGAATGAGTTGCAATGGTCTCAAGTTTTATTCACTGACGAATCAAGATTCATGTTGAGATCAGTAGACGGGCGTCGGAGGGTTTGGAGAAGGCGTGGGGAAAGGATGGTATACGAAGATGGTATGTTCAGTGAAGTTTTGGCGGTGGTTCACTAATGGTATGGGGTGGAATTACCAGCGATGCCCGTACAGAATTATTTGTGTTTCCACCACGGCAATCTCTAAATGCAGTTAGATACATAGAGATCTTGAATGAACATGTTGTCCCATTTACACCTTACATTGGCGAAGAATTCCTCTTAATGCAAGATAATGCACGACCGCATACAGCAGTGATGATAACACAATTTTTAAACGATGTCGGAATTAATCGTATGCCGTGGCCCGCTAAAAGCCCTGATATGAATCCCATTGAGCATTTATAGGATGAATTGGGACAACGTGTTAGTAGACGCAACCCAGAGAATCTGAATGAATTGAGGATTGCTCTTACAGAAGAATGGGTCAATACACCTCAAATCACTATCACAAATTTGATTGAAAGCATGCCTAGGCGTATGGAAGCTGTTATAGCAGCCAGAGGAGGAAATACTCGTTATTAGTTAGTTTGTTGTTCAGTTATTTTTTTAAGTTTATTGTTTTAATCATTAATAATTACAGTCGTTTTACTAAAATGTCGAATAATTCTTTGTTCGTTATTTCTTTTTGATGTAGTTTGAACTTGTAAGTAACAATTATTTCAGCGTCCGTAATCGAAAACGCTAAACATTTCTTAAACGATGAACTTTGTAGACATTTTCAACTCCACGTCCTCCTTGTTGAATATCAAACTTAACAGGTAACACCGTTTCATCTAAAATGTCGCATCTTCGTTGCTGAAGGGGCTAGGGATGTGATTCAAAAAAGAGAATACTGAAAAAAGAATGGTAAACACCGTGACCAACCTAAGAATTGAATACAAATAAAATTTCACTCCAAAGCGACATTCAAATTTCGTGTCAAAATCATAATCGGTTTTTAAAAGCTGTACATATTAAAAAATACATTTTTAATGGAAAGCCAATTACAAAATAGTCATCCGCAAGAATCTCCCTTTCAAACAAAAAAAAATTATCAAAATTTGGGACAAAATCTAGGTGCGCCACTTTTTATGTCCGTGAGTGTAGTTGTTACATATTGTTGTTACATATTATATATCAAAGCATTAGGCATACAGTTATCCAAAAGATGTTAAACTTTAAAATGCAGAAAATATTGCAGAATCTAATAAAACAACTACTTTTCCTAGCAGCTATATGCTAGAAAATATTGAATTACTATTATAATAGAATTCTGAAGCATTTCAAAAACTCAAAAATATGTCCTGACTGCAGCTTGTATGTATTTTGGTCCGTATGCAAAATCAAAAAGGTAGCATTACGTACAAGCAATGTACAAAGGTACATTCGACGATGGGCCATGTAGAAATCTAATAACTGCAGTCAGTTCATGACTTGAAATATTTATTTTTTAATGTTTTGTAATAAGTATAAAGCGAATAACAATATTCTATATACATGACTCGTCGCATTAACCTTAACCTAATTATAAGCATCATATAATTTGATATCTGCACTAAATCTGCTATACAGGCGCTGATTTTAATCATTGGCATGTCGACAATCTGGTTGAGCTTTATGGTTTATGTTTACATTTATGTGATGTAATGCTGTATAGAAGCAGACAGTTAAAAAATGTAGACTAAATAGTACGCGATGATGCAATATTTGTCTAGTCGCTGCACATTAGAATAGAACTATTTTTGGCCAATTATGTCACCTTCACTGATTCTGATTCCTGCCAATTCCGAATGCAAAATTGTATGTGATCCGACATGACCAATTCTAGCAGTGTACCAACGATAATTTGTCAAATACTCCCTGAAGAAAAATCATGTACTGTTGTACCATACAATCGTAAGAAAGTTCTCGCAGATATCTCGTATTCAGTTTCTAGCTGGTATTTCATCTTGTTGGAACAACAGACCGCCATTCATAGTGGAGGCATTGAAGCGTTTTGGGACCGTTTTTTTTTACTGTGCACCGAATTGCATGAAATTTTGGAATTAGGCTCATCTTACCCTGAACTTCAAAAGTGAAAATGTCCCGAACTGAGCCGGCACCCTGGGGAGGGTTGCCACCCCTTCTCGGTGGTGTACATTTTTTTTAACAAAACCTCAGATATTGATAGAAGGCCGGCCTCATTTTAAGCAAAAAATGTTCTATAAAGTTTTTCAAAAAACTCAATACTTTTCAACTTATTCGAAATTGAAAATTCGAAATTTTTTCACGTTTTTCATTGGTTTTTTGCAAATATCTCCAAAAATATGCATTTTAACAAAAATTTTTTTTTTAAATCGATGGGTTTCATAAGTGCCATTTCCACCAAAATTAAAATTAATCGTATTCCGTCTAGAATTAACTTTAGTATAAAGAGTTTGATGAATTCTAGCAGTTTGACTGCTTTAAAATACGTATTTTTCAAAAAAAAATGACGATTTTAGAAAAAAAGAATTTTTCGAATTTTTAAAAAAATCACCTTTTTTTCATAATATCTCAAAAATTATGAAATATACGTGAAAAAGTGTGGTGATAAAAAATGTAGGTCTTTTTCTGACAAAAAATTTGGTTTTTTTTTTATTTCTGCCACACAAAAATTGACGGAGACATGACCATATCCACTTTCATTATTTGACGATATTGGGATGCGAAAGACAAACAAATCTACCTTATACTCATTATTCGAAACTCAGGACGTTGTAATTAACAAGGAAGCATCAGTGTACTTTATTGATTGAGGAATGTTATTATATAGAGTAAAATGACCTGCAAATTGTAATTATGCAGACGTTTTTGACAGTTACATTGCATATTTAACAAATCATTTTGGCAATAATATTACGGTAGTTTTTGATTGTTACGATGGAGAAAGTAATAAAGCATCAGAGAGAAACCGTCGAGCACTGAAAGTTGCTTCAAAGGAATATCAATTTACAAAAGATATGCCAGTAACTATCAGCCAAGATAAATTCTTATCGAATTATAAAAACAAAAGACGTTTTATTAAATTTCTTATGGAAGAACTTGAAAAAAAATCTATTAAATGCTGCCAAGGTGAAGGTGAAGCTGACGAACTAATTGTTGATACAGCAGTATCATTTAGTACTGACTTGACAAAAGTTATTGTTGCAGAAGATATCGATATTTTGGTGATTTTAACTGCCCGGGCTGTAGATGACGAAGAAATTTTATTTTTAAAATTAGGCAGACAAAACGTGCAAACAGTAATATATTCATCGAAAAGTTTAGAAAAAAACTACCCAAACAGCTGGAAATTGATTCTATTTGCACATTCTTTCACTGGGTGTGACTCAACTTCGGCGGCATATAATAAAGGCAAAAAAAAATTCATGGATCTTTTAGAACGAAGGGAAGATTTGAGAAATAAGGCACAGATATTTCTGAATAATAATACATCTGGACTTGAAGATATTTTAGAGGCTGGTAGATATTGCATGGTATGTTTATATGGACTTGCTAAAGACATACAACCAAATAAGCTGAGTCGAGTAGAAAACTTATCAGAATATCTCGAAAAGATGCGGTATGAAAGTTTCGTTAAAGCTGCCACAAAAACATTGCCGTGAAATTATCATCCTTAGTCCCGACTGTTGGTGCCATAAATGAGCATACAAAGAGGGTTTATCTTCAAACACAGATTTGGCTTGGCAACAAAAACATTCATCCAACAGATTGGGGATGGGACATGAATGAAGGTTTATTAAATCCAATTAAATCTGTAGGATCCACCTGCACCTCAAGAACTACTGAAAATGATTTTTTGCAACTGCAAAAAAGGTTGTGGAGCCTCTTGCGGATGCCGAAGAGTTGGTCTGTTTTGCAATACTACTTGTGGAACGTGCAGTGGAGATAGCTGCCAGAATAGCCCTCCAATTCAGCCAGAAGAAGATATCGATTCTGACAGCGACTCCGAAATTGAATCATAAAGGATAATGTTTTTTTTTATAAATTATATGAAAATTATGACTATGGAATTTTTACGTATCGTCATGCTTTTATTGTAAAATATTTTAAAATTTATTACTAATTCAATCTGGTACAGTTTCAGACCACTTGTAAGTTTGTTTTATTCAATAAATGGTGATTTTTTACTCTATAATTAAATTTTTTTTAAATGTGTAATTCAATGTTTTAATTTAGGGTCGTTTTAAGGGTTGAAAAGATTGAGAATATGATAGTCATTTTCGAGAACGTGGAATAACATTTAATTCCTTTTTATTTCATCAAAAGTAATTTTTTTAAACAATTTTTTATCAAGGGGTTGATTTGAAGGGTCGAAAGGGGGTTGACAATTCGATAATTAAAATAGAGAACATAAAATATCATTTACTCTATACTTAATGTTTTTATGTCATACCAAATTAATTTTTTGTGATTTTTTCAATTTAGGGGTTGTTCGCAAGGGTAGTAAGGTTTTCAAGGGGTTGGAAATGATTTTAATATGAAGTGATTGTGTTAGAAAATACTTTACAATTTCACCCCTTAATATTAGATGCGTTTTCTAGCGATAAAATGGCTCAATGTGAATTTTTCCATTAAAGGGTTGTTTTTACCCCTTAAAAATCATAGGCGCAGTTCGGGTCATTTTCACTTTTGAAGTTAAGGGTAAGATGAGCTTAATTCCAAAATTTCATGCAAATCGGTGCACAGTTAAAAAAATCCTAGGTAAGACCCTATTTTACGCTTCAATGCCTCCACTATCAGGCTTTGCCTATTAAATTCTGGGACGAGAATCGCAAGAAACTTGACCTCCCGTTAAAACTACCATGTACACTAATATAACTATTTATATGGCATGGAATAAATAAAAGTAAATGTTAGAGTACCATTTTTTCCTGAATGGAAATTACCCGGTAAATACATTCTATGATTGTCGCTACCTCTTGATTACAGAGTCAGGCATGAATATATTTATATTTGAATTGCCGGAACAAAATGTAAGAAACAAAGAAAGCATCCATAAAATCAGTGATTTATTAACAAAAGCCCAGTCCATTCAGATTTTCTCAAGCGCAGCAAGTCGAGCCTACATACATTTTACCTGCAGTGTTGTGCTATCATATTATAAGGAGACCAGAACACCTCAAGGATTACTTTACGTACCTGTATCGAGAATTTACCTGTTTCAGCACGGGGACTGATATAGCACACATTTGCACCACTAATCAATTCATTTCTACAGTTCATTCAATATGTATGTGTAGTTAACTGACCGCATATAAGATACCGCGCAGTTGCCACATGTAATTCTCAAATTTCTCAGTATTCAATAAAAATATCAAATTTCACAATACTATATTAAAGTTGTATATATTATTTATGAATGTTATTAAATAATAATTGTGCACACAACAATATATTATAGGCCAAGATGTTACGTTTTTACATTTATTTTCGTCTACTTTAAATATGGTAATTACAAACTAGATGTTTAATCTAGTTTTATAGTTAAAAGCGGCTACGCCGCTCTATTCTTCTGCGTGAACTCGAGTAACGTATGGTCCGAAAGTTTTGGGAAAAAATTACCCGGTTTGATTGAATGACAAAATGCATTTATAATGAAGTAGGTCATTGGATTAAAATGTCACTATTTATGTCATTTAAATAAACAAAGCAAAAGATTTTGGTTTCGCTTCGCAAAATGTCTTATAAAATTGATCTTCGTCGAGGTGTTTATAACCTGGTTGGGCGAATGTCGAAACGAGACATTGTCGATATTTATCGAGATCACAACATAAGCAAATCGACAATTTATCGCACAATTAAAGAATGTCAAGAAGGGATACCATGTGTAAACTAAACTTGCCTATATGCGGTCGGCCGCGGGTTTTGAACCAATTAAGAGAGGGAAGACTGATTGAAGCAGCTAAACACAAAATTGGGATCTCACAGCGAAAACTGGCCAGGAGGTTTAATGTTGGAAAGACTACGGTGTTTAGGACCCTATCAAGTAAGAATATTGTCTTCCGGAAAAGGAGGAAAGCTCCAAAATACACAGAGGCTCAGTTAGAGAGAATTCCGAGATGTTGCCGCGCTTTGAGGCGAGTGCATTTCGTCAACAAGTTGATCGTGATGGACGATGAAAAATATTTCACGTTGTCCAACTCTGAGATGAAGGGCACTGATGGTTTCTATACTGACGATTACGAGAATGTCCCCGATGATGTGAGATTAAAAAGCAAAAAAAAGTTTGAGGACAAAATTTTGGTGTGGTGTGCAATTTCTGAGGCTGGCTTCATCTCGCAGCCCTACATTGGCGTTGTTCGGGGCAAAGCCTTAAATGCAGAGCTTTATATCCAGAGATGTCCCTCTAAACTGCCTCAGTTTTTGAACAGACATCATGCGGATGATGAAATAATGTTTTGGCCAGATCTTGCTTCATGCCATTACGCGAGAATCACAAGGGACTGGTATGAGGCCAACAACATTAACTTTGTACCGAAAGTAGACAATCCCCCTAACCTACCTCAGGCTCGCTCAATTGAAGAGTTCTGGGCAACATTGAGTCGGAAAGTCTATAATAACGGATGGGAAGCACAAAATGAAGAACAATTGCGACGCCGTATATCCAGAAAAATTAGAGAAATTAACGCTGAGGTCGTTCAAAGGATGATGTAACCCGTCAGGATAATACTTAGGCAAATCGAAAATAACGGTCCCTTGTCGATTATTTGAATTTTGTTTTATAATAAAAGATAGATTGTTTAAGAATGTGATTAAAATATAAAACTATTTTTATAAGAGTTATCAGCCTCTGAATTTTTTCCCAAAACTTTCGGACCATACGTTATATCTCTTTTCTACTTATTGAAATGACGCGCCGTCTGTATTTAGTGAACGGAGTAGCAAATGTTCCCCTCTCTTACATAGGCGGATCCATGGGTTATACGCCTTATTAGTAGGTAGGTTACTTACACAATAAATATGACTGTATTTCGATTGAAAGTATATTTATTTTATTTTTTCGTTTTAAAGTTTATTTTTCTCGACTATATGTAGATTTTTATATGTAGATTTTCAACACCACAGCTGATATTTACTGCAAGTTTCCACACAACTCATAAAGTATTGCTTTCAGCGCGTTACCATTTTTTAGTGGGTGGTTCGCCAGTAGCAATATTTCCCACAAGAAACAAAAATAAATATGTACAAAACAGCTAAGTAGTCGAGAAAAATAAACTTTAAAACGGAAAAATAAAATAAATATACTTTCAATTGAAATACAGTCATATTTATTGTGTAAGTAGGCACCTACCTACTAATTTTTAATTTTGCCCACTGATGTAAATTATTAATTTGTAATCTAGGATGGTAAGTACCTACATAAAAATAAAGTCAATGAACAATAGGTACCTACTTACAAGGGGTTAATTAAAGGGGTTAAACTACCGACAGGAGGTTGTGGAAACTTGTACAAGTTCTTTCACCTTTATTGAGGATCTTCAGAGCAGTATACGATTTATTTCATTGATCATTTATTTTAAATTCAAGTATAAATGATCAATGAAATAAATCGTATACTGCTCTGAAGATCCTCAATAAAGGTGAAAGAACTTGTACAACTTCTAAGTGGTTCGTTTCGGTGTATATAGTGGTTCATTTCCGTATGTATGTCTAGATATAGCACTGGTAAGTGTATCTTTCCTCTTATTCGCCTATTTGCTTATTTCTCTATGTAATGAAATGCAACAAACCCAAGATTACTTTTCACAAATATATATATATATATATACAGGGTGAGTCAGTTTTTTGTAGACAAACTTTAACAGGGGATAGAACGCACGTTTTTAAAAAGAAAAGTGCCTATAAAGATATGACCGATCTAGCTTCCTAAGGAAGATACAGGGTGTTAAAATTTATTTTTTTTTTACATTAATGTGTAATATTTTCTGAACGGAATGATATATTCACTAAATATTTTACACATATCTTAACCTGCATAGGATCAACATGTTGTATTGTTCCTGTCGAAAATACTATAGTGGATGTTACTTTTTTCGGGTACTTCGACTATTCTGCATAATAGAACTTTTTTTTCGTACGCCACTGACATTATCTGATACATATTTCTAAAATAACGGCCCCTTAGTAACAATATTGATCTCTTGTAATTTTGCTCTAACTATGACAGTTTTCGAGATATTGGCCGTTGTTTCTCTGACAGTGTAATGTCGTTATTATAATTTTTTTTTCTCGAATTTTCTTTATGACTTATAAACGAACGCTTAGATTTTTTCATGTTTGGGAGATAATGCCTATTAATTAAGGCGCATAAAACAAGCGGTAAGAATGTTCAAAAACTTGCACAGTGGCGGGGTGGAAGGGGTGCTCCACCCCTTTCGTAAACAGAACTTCTACGCCAAAGACTATTTAAAAAAAACTGTTATTTTCATTATCTACATACAGTTTAACAAAAATAATGTTCTTCTGTTTCGAAATTCCTGTGCGTTTCCTAGTTATTTTGATTTTTAGTGTTTGATGTGGTACTAAATTAAGTAATTTATTTATTAGCAATAATAATTATCGGCTAAATATTTAATTCTTTCAACGAAACCTACCTAAATATGGTTTGTTAAGGATTCTAAAAAGCCGAAATCTCTTTATCTCTTTCCAAGTAATTACAATTACAAAAAAAACATTAGATGAACATTGATGTTAATGTTTATGGAGATATAAACATTTTTGAATTTATAGCAATATTTAATTAACAATAATAATTGTGGAATAAATAACAATTGTTAGCAATAATGATTTATAAATAACAATTACAAGAATTAATAACAATAACACTAGTTAGTACCTACATACATAAAATTAGATACTTTATTCAAAATGTAAACCGTTCTTCTCAATACACATTTCACTGCGACGTATCATAGAACGTCTTAAGTTAACTAAATGATGCACCCTTATTTCATTGCAAGCATCTCTAATGCGATTTTGAAGTTCCTCAAGTGTATTAACCGGAGTGGTATACACTATTTCCTTAATGAATCCCCACACAAAAAAGTCAAGTGGTGTTAAATCGGGGGATCTGGGAGGCCACGTCACTGGACCTCCACGACCTATCCACCTCCCTGGATAGTTATTGTTTAGCCAATTTCTTACATTTCTGCCATAATGGGCCGGGCACCCATCAAGTTGAATGGAAGACTGTCTTCTTAAATTCAAAGGAATGACTTCCCATATATTACCATGGTGTTCTTCTAAAAATTGTAGGAAATTTTCTGAATTTACACGTTGTGGCAAGAAATAAGGTCCAAACACGTGGTTGCCGTAAATTCCAATCCAGACATTTGTACTAAATTCATGTTGAAAACTTCGTGGTCGAATGGCATGTGGGTTTTCATGTGCCCATACATGCAGATTGTGAAAATTTACTATATCACGACGAGTAAAACAAGATTCATCAGTCCACAGTATATTGGATAAGAAATCCCTATTATTTTGAATGGAGTTAAGAACCCACCTACAATAAGTAAGTCTTCGTTCAGCGTCACCTGGACATAAACCTTGAACAGGTTGAAAATGATATGGGCGTCTGTGATCCCGTTTTAAAACCCGGGAAATTTTACTTTGGGAAATACCAAGAGCGTCGAGTACTTGTCGTTGGGTTCCTATTAAATTCCCGCAATATACGGTCTCTATCTCGTCCACGGTTGTTCTGTCGGCCCCCGGGTACATTTTTCAAACCCTGGTTAACAAATCGACGGTGGATACTCACAAAAACGGAATGATGAGGTTGTCGTCTATTTTGAAATCTTCTTCGATGCTCCCTAGCTGCGTATCTTGAATTCCCATTTGCGAACCCATAAATAAAATGAATGTCGGCTTGTTCGCTATTTGTAAATGTAAACGGCATGTTACACTAATTAAAATCTGGCAAATCACATAAAATAACTTTTTAATCTTAAAAATAATAATTAATAACAGTGAAAATATTCAAGATGAAGCAAAATTGTTTATAGATAAACTTGTAATACGTCAAACTGTCGTTTCAAAATATGACATAATGCTTACTTGTTTTCCAAGGAGTATAATATTTTGTTGCAATTATTACGTACAGTTACAAATACGCTAGTTTTAAATGGAAATTATTTAGCAAACAACAACAAAAATTGAAACAGAAATTGGTACATGCACAAGTTTAATAAAACTTAAAGGACATTTTTAAGACTTTTGGCAACTGCACAATAATCTATTGTATTGTAAGTACATTTGTAATTTAACAGATTTCAACATATAAAAGTATTGTATTTGAGTAAGGCTTGATATAACAAATATTTATTTTGACTACATTGGAAAAAGATAAAGAATAAGAGATTTCGGCTTTTTAGAATCCTTAACACACCATATTTAGGTAGGTTTCGTTGAAAGAATTAAATATTTAGCCGATAATTATTATTGCTAATAAATAAATTACTTAATTTAGTACCACATCAAACACTAAAAATCAAAATAACTAGGAACCGCACAGGAATTTCGAAACAGAAGAAGGGACATTATTTTTGTTAAACTGTATGTAGATAATGAAAATAACAGTTTTTTTTAAATAGTCTTTGGCGTAGATGTTCTGTTTACGAAAGGGGTGGAGCATCCTTTCCACCCCGCCACTGTGCAAGTTTTTGAACATTCTTACTGCTTGTTTTATGTGCCTTAATTAATAGGCATTATCCCCCAAACATGAAAAAATCTAAGCGTTCGTTTATAAGTCATAAAGAAAATTCGAGAAAAAAAATATAATAACGACATTACACTGTCAGAGAAACAACGGCCAATATCTCTAAAACTGTCGTAGTTAGAGCAAAATTACAAGAGATCAAAATTGTTACTAAGGGGCCGTTATTTTAGAAATATGTATCAGATAATGTCAGTGGCGTACGAAAAAAAAGTTCCATTATGCAGAATATCCGAAGTACCCGAAAAAAGTAACATCCACTATAGTATTTTCGACAGGAACAATACAACATGTTGATCCTATGCAGGTTAAGATATGTGTAAAATATTTAGTGAATATATCATTCCGTTCAGAAAATATTACAAATTAATGTAAAAAAAAATGAAACTTTAACACCTTGTATCTTCCTTAGGAAGCTAGATCGGCCATATCTTTATAGGCACTTTTCTTTTTAAAAACGTGCGTTCTATCCCCTGTTAAAGTTTGTCTACAAAAAACTGACTCACCCTGTATATATATATATATATATATATATATATATATATATATATATATATATATATATATATATATATATATATATATATATATATATATATATATATATACAGGGTACATCACGGTGAGTGGCCTATTAGATGTTTCTGGCAAACCACATATATTTTGGAACTGAAAATATGCACACAGAGGTTTTCAGGGGTGTTCTATTCAATGAAAATATTGCCATGTATGTGCCACTTCCGGTTATACCGGAACAATTCGACAACAATTTCCTTATTTTAAATGGCATGCTATATTTTTTATGCCAGATTCGCATTCTACTCGTTATTTTAAGGTAACTTTCAATACTACAATACCCAATACCAATACTCAATACCCTATCCCTAAAAGCAATAGTTTTTGAGATATTTCGATTTTAATAAAACCTTTTGCGAAAACAACCCGTACATTAGAAATTAATAACTTTCGTTATGGTAACCTTTCAAGGACCAATTTTTGTTCCACATACTAAAAAGACATGGAGCTTATGTATGTATAAACTACAAATGCTCCAAAATACACAGGGTGTCCAATAACTGATGTCAAACTTTGCCTACTTCGACCTTCAATAAGTGTTTTATTTTAAATGGGACATACGGTATTTTATAATCCAATTCGGTTCCTTTTTTTAATACCTTTCGCCCCATATGTAGTTTGGTTTAGCTAAATTGGGCGGTTCTTGAGTTATTTAGAGATATTTGAAAATATTGTTGAATTAAAATTAACATGGAGTGCAGTGTGCCATGGAAAACAATTATAGTTCAAAATCATAAAGTTCACATTCAAGTTGAAAACTTTAATAAAAGATAGAAAATTATTACAGATCAGAAAATTAACAAACCTATTAAAAATTAATTACCTATAATATCCTCGAAGAATATTACAATATGAGTGACAAAAGGGAAACACATCTTTTAAACTGGCAACTGCTCGAAATGTTGTCCATTAACGCTCAAACATTTTAATATTCGGATCATAACACCACTAGTGGTTGCTGATCGAATTTCTTTTGCATCTAATTCTTCAAACGCCCTTCTTACTCTGATTTCCTTATAGCGTGAGGGTTTTGATTTGCCCAAATATGACAGTTATGTCTATTAAATATTCCTTCACGAGAAAACTTCGACTCGTCAGTCCAGATAATTTTTTTTAAGAAAAAGTTATCTTCTTGAATACGAGTTAATATCATTTCACAAAATTTAACTCTATTTCCAACATCTTCTGAATGCAGGGCTTGAACTTTAGTAAACTTATAATTATGCATTTTGTGGTTCCACAAGATTCTTTCTATAGAGGAATAAGAAATACCTATGTCATACACTGTAGTGTAAATAGAAGCTCGTGGATATGCCTCAAAATAAGCCAGGACAGTTATTTCGTTATTTTCATTTCCATTCCAGTGACTGGGCTAGGATTAATTTTAGTTGCTTTAAAAGTACCAAATTCTAGAAAATTATTGTAAATTCTTCTAAGCTTCTTTACGTTTATTGGTGGCAGATTAGGATTTAATTCGTTAAACCTTCTGCACGTTCTGCTAATAATTCTGTTACATTCACCATGGATAAAAAATATGTTGAAATAATCTGCATTGGAGTAATGATTTTGCATATTAACTGACCACTAACAACAATAATACGTTGACACTTACAGAATAATTTAGAATGACAAGACGAACATAACATGGCACAACCGATGTTAATTTTTATTCAACAATATTTTTAAATATCTCTATATAACTCAAGAACCGTCCAATTTAGCTAAACCAAACTATATATGGGTCGAAAGGTAATTAAAAAAGGAACCGAATTGGATTATAAAATACCGTATGTCCCATTTAAAATAAGACACTTATTGAAGGTCGAAGTAAGCAAAGTTTGACATCAGTTATTGGACACCCTGTATATTTTGGAGCATTTGTAGTTTATACATACTTAAGCTCCATGTCTTTTTAGTATGTGGAACAAAAATTGGTTCTTGAAAGGTTACCATAGCGAAAGTTATTAATTTCTAATGTACGGGTTGTTTTCGCATATGATTTTATTAAAATCGAAATATCTCAAAAACTATTGGCTTTAGGGATACGGAATAGTATTGAAAGTTACCTTAAAATAACGAGTAGAATTCGAATCTGGCATAAAAAATATAGCATGCCATTTAAGATAAGGAAGTTGTTGTCGACTTCCGGTATAACCGGAAGTGGCACATACACGGCAATATTTTCATTGAATAGAGCACCCCTGAAAACCCATGTGTGCAAATTTTCAATTCCAAAATATATGTGGTTTCCCAGAAACGTCTAATGGGCCACTCACCGTGATGTACCCTGTATATAAATATATATATATATATATATATATATATATATATATATATATATATATATATATATATATATATATATATATTAATATGGGTCGAAAGGTAATCAAAAAAGGAACCGAATTGGATTATAAAATACCGTATGTCCCATTTAAAATAAGACACTTATTGAAGGTCGAAGTAGTCAAAGTTTGACATAGGTTATTGGACATCCTGTGTATTTTGGAGCATTTGTAGTTTATACATACTTAAGCTCCATGTCTTTTTAGTATGTGGAACAAAAATTGGTTCTTGAAAGGTTACCATAGCGAAAGTTATTAATTTCTAATGTACGGGTTGTTTTCGCATATGATTTTATTAAAATCGAAATATCTCAAAAACTATTGGCTTTAGGGATACGGAATAGTATTGAAAGTTACCTTAAAATAACGAGTAGAATTCGAATCTGGCATAAAAAATATAGTATGCCATCTAAGATAAGGAAGTTGTTGTCGACTTCCGGTATAACCGGAAGTGGCACATACACGGCAATATTTTCATTGAATAGAGCACCCCTGAAAACCCATGTGTGCAAATTTTCAATTCCAAAATATATGTGGTTTCCCAGAAACGTCTAATGGGCCACTCACCGTGATGTACCCTGTATATAAATATATATATATATATATATATATATATATATATATATATATATATATATATATATATATATATATATATATATATATATATATATATATATATATATATATATATATATATATATATATATATATATATATATTAATATGGGTCGAAAGGTAATCAAAAAAGGAACCGAATTGGATTATAAAATACCGTATGTCCCATTTAAAATAAGACACTTATTGAAGGTCGAAGTAGTCAAAGTTTGACAGGTTATTGGACATCCTGTGTATTTTGGAGCATTTGTAGTTTATACATACATAAACTCCATTTCTTTTTAGTATGTGGAATAAAAATTGGTTCTTGAAAGTTACCATAGCGAAAGTTATTAATTTCTAACGCAGGGGTTGTTTTCGCATAAGATTTTATTAAAATCGAAGCATGCCATTTAAAATAAGGAAGTTGTTGTCGACTTCCGGTATAACCGGAAGTGGCACATACACGGCAATATTTTCATTGAATAGAGCACCCCTGAAAACCCATGTGTGCAAATTTTCAGTTCCAAAATATATGTGGTTTCCCAGAAACGTCTAATGGGCCACTCACCGTGATGTACCCTGTATATATATATATATATATATATATATATATATATATATATATATATATATATATATATATATATATATATATATATATATATATATATATATATATATATATATATATATATATATATATATATATATATATATATATATATATATATATATATATATATATATATATATATATATATATATATATATATATATATATATATATATATATATATATATATATATATATATATATATATATATATATATATATATATATATATATATATATATATATATATATATATATATATATATATATATATATATATATATATATATATATATATATATATATATATATATATATATATATATATATATATATATATATATATATATATATATATATATATATATATATATATATATATATATATATATATATATATATATATATATATATATATATATATATATATATATATATATATATATATATATATATATATATATATATTGTGACACTAAATAGGTGTTGCAGGCAATGTCACAGAGGCCGGCTGCTCGTCTTTACGGAGGCGGTCGTGAGTTCGGAATTCGTATTTAAAATAAACTCCGAACAACTTACAATTGTCACAATTATCACAATTTGGAACAACCAAGACAGTGTGTGAATATCTGTGGTGACAGATTAGTCTGACACTAATGTTAACCTACAAATGCCTAAAAGTCGCGCTCTTTTGCAATGTACAACAGAGACAAGTTGAAATCTAATATAAATGGTGGTACTTGTAATAATGAAACCTACAATACTAATACAATATACTACCTAGGAAAGTAGGTAGTGATCAGGCCACCGATCGACAAATGACCAAATAAAGAAGCTAAAGGCACACCATCTAAATTGTAGTTTTTACAGGTATAATGCCCTTATGAACAGCTGTCCCTAAGTTTACAAAATCAAAAAATTATGAAATAATCACAAACGCAAAGCTTACGGTAAGAGGTATGACTTACAAGGATTTTATCACCATCCATACACTTTGTCCTGGAAGTGTCGTGACCATAACGTGAGACAAAGGTGTCCTCCACAACGCTATCATAAATAAAGAAAGTGGTACTCACAGTTGGGACTAAGTACACAAACCGTCTTTGACTGCTCTCGGATATCATTCCAGAGAATACTGCTAGCGAACCAATGTCCAACTTTGAGGGGCTCCGATACACTCTGTGAAGGGTAAAGGTGGCTTACAGGCTTCTCTGACCCACCGCAGCTCTCTTCAGATCTAACTAAAGGCTGCGCCTCATGGACCTCAAACTTTATAACAAGCTGCTCGAAATAGCAAAAATAGAGGAAACCAGTGGTTGAGTCCACCGTACAATGCTCGCTGCTTTTGTCAAGTGTTACTAGAGTCAATATTGGCGTGCAGAAAGTAAGGACAAACGGGAGAGAACAGTAAGAGACGAGAGGCCTGAAAATGTTCCGTTTTTCAGTCTCACATATGAAATTTATATCAAAACAAAGAGGAGATGTTAGTTGTTACATACCTTAGCTCTTATTAGGCCTCCTTACACTTTGAACCAGGATAATGTAGAAAATAGCTGTTAAAATTCACTATCCTGTCATGGCTTCCAATTATACACAAAAAAAGGACTTCTTTTTTTGTCTCCTTGATAAAACTGATCTGATTAGCCAAATTGAAATAATTAAAATTACTAGATTTGAATTTGAATGTAAAATGTTATTTCTTACTTCAAGCAGTTGTTAATAAAGTAAATTCTCAAACAACCCTCTCTCTTATTTATTGTTATAATTTGTGTACTTAGTCTGTCTGTGTGGATAAATACCACTCCTTAAATTAATAGCTGTAAAATATGCTGAAGCCAAATACAATGGCCCTGAGGGTATTTACCGGCGTGACAAAGGCAATTAATATATGTAGGTAAGTGCATACAGGGTGCTGAAATTATGACTGTTACAATATATATATATATATATATATATATATATATATATATATATATATATATATATATATATATATATATATATATATATATATATATATATATATATATATATGTATGTGTATAAGTATATGTATGTATGTATATATGTATATATGTGTATATCTATGTATATATATATATATATATATATATATATATATATATATATATATATATATATATATATATATATATATATATATATATATATGTTTAAACTTTTTAGTTGAAGAACTAGACAAGGGTAATTCATATACAATATTACATTCTTATAGATCCGCTCTAAATATAATTTGCTAAATTCAATAAAAATGACTAAATAATAGTAAATAGATTTCTCAAGGATATACCATCGATAGATATACCATCAACGCCCACCTAATACAAAATATGACTACGTGGAACCCAGATATGCTTATAAATCAAATCACAAGTTACTTGGTGAAATAGTGTCCGCTAGAGTCTGCAAAATTTAACGTACAAACATACGTATATTACTATACCTATATGAATGAAGATATAAATAAATAAATAAAAATAAAGGTTACGTCCTTCAGGTTACAGGAAATCGCCTAATTATGCTCTGAACATCTACAACGTAATTATATCAAGGACAAGCGAAGGAAAATTGTAAGATTAAATGGCGTACCTTAAGGATAATTAATCTAAATTTTCCGAGCTTGTCCGAAGACATAATTACCCAACCCACCCAAAGATCTCAGATTCCCATTGGTTAGGCGATTTCACGACCGATTTCACGGATTGAGTAATACATTTCTTTTAGGCACTCTAAAAAACTGAGTGCTGACGAGTAGATTTCACGGAAACTACAACGTAATTATATCTTCTCCTACAAGCTCGAAAAATTTAGATTAATTTTCCTTAATGTAAGTCAATTAATCTTGCAATAAAATGTGTTTTAATATTAAATAATACTACTTTTAGATATATTTTATATATCCTTTAGTATTGAGATGGCTTAAGGCAAGGCATGGTTTTATATTTAGGCTAAATATAAATATTTTCAAGTAAGTAAATAAAGTGTTATTATAAAATAACAATAAGGGAATCAGATTTCGAAGAATAATATTAGGAATCTCGGATTTAGTAAATTCTGACTCAATTCGTAAACTACGTAACGTATTAATTGGTGCAAATGACGATCGCCCTCACGGAATACAGGTGAAAGCAAACACGATAATATATCAAGTTTCTTGCCCGATTTGGTACTCATTTTCATTTGCTATTTTCAGCCTACGTGCACTGCTGCTGTCCTGCTACGTATAACCTAACGTTGAAAGCGAATTAATTCTAACAGGTAAATTTTTTGATCTTATGTAATTTTATTACGACTCGGACGTCACACATCATGTAGGTTAGCGGGTCCATTCATGAATTTTGTGTGAAAGTGAGTTTGGTTTGGTTCGTATTCAGGTTTTATGAATGGGTATGGATCGAATATCAATTAAAAAATACTACGAAGTGTGACGGCGAACGTAAAAACATAATTAATCGTCATTCATAATTAGTTGGTTAAATCACCGATATAGGTACTTTATCACAGATATAGGTACATATATGAGGGAGAGGGAGAAACAGATATAGCTAACGCAGCGATATTTATATATTGGATGCCATAAATTCCATGAAATGTCACTTACTGACTGACACTGCAGGGCTGCCATATGAATCTGTGTTTGTCGAAGGTGTGTTTTATATGATAACAACAAATATTGATGGTTTAGCAAACGGTGGAGTGGGAAAACTAGTGCATATTGATTGTGAAGTCACGATCGCATGGTTAGATTTTCCGGATTCGCCGAAATTTGGTGAAAAAAAAATAGGAAAACAAGTTGCAGGGTATGTAAACGCTAATCAAATTAGTAAAACAGCTGTACCAATCTGTATTATCTGTACCATGCCAAACATCACATGCAAATGTTCTAGAGCGGAAAGCAATTTTGATATAATTTATAATCCATCATGGCAGATTCGGAATTAATCAGAATACAATATTACTTATGCATATCCTGCTGGATATATCTGGATTGGGCTTTGGAATCTGATCCAAGTGGATGATGATCTGTATGCGGAGGATGCGTCCTTGCCACTACTTCACTTTCTTCGTGAGAAATTCGGTTTAGATATGAATAACGCCCGGAACATTGCCACGACTAAATCAGGAACAACCCCCCTCTCTCTCTCTCTCTCTCTCTCTCTCTCTCTCTCTTCTCGCTTTCTCTCTCTCTCTCTTCTCTCTCTCTTTCTTCTCTCTCTCTCTCTCTCTATATATATATATATATATATATATATATATATATATATATATATATATATATATATATATATATATATATATATATATATATATATATATATATATATATATACACTGCGCAACTTATTTAACGCACAACCAAAAAGTTAACTCAAATTTGACGTTATGTATTTTCGACAATTTTTGTTCGTTTTGGTCGATTTTTTTTTCAAATTATAGGTTTTTCTCTTAGGAATATCACTGTCTTAGTTGTTTTGGTAAAACGAATGATTTTGATATTATACCAGGTGCTATAAAAATGTTATATTTTTTTCCGAAATTTCAAAACGTCCTGTGGGCTATACAAGGTATTGCAAGTTATTGCAATTATAGCCAATTTAAAGCCTCATGTTTTTTCTACATTTTCTTTTTTTATTCATTTGTTTATCTCTGTTACTTCATGAAATACACCGTTTTGAAACACCATATGCTTTTATTCACATAAAATGCATTTATCGGACAACTCAAACAGCTAGCAAGCTATGGAAATCGATGATTACACGTCATAAACTGACAACTGTGTCATTAGTTTTTTGTTGACATTCCAGCAATAATTAGTGAATAATGGAACGCCAAACCAGAAATTTAACTCGTGATGAATGTGTTGAGGCAGCTACATTACATGGTGAAGGGTGGAATTACAACCGCATAGCTGGAAGGTTGGGAGTGTCTCACACAACTATAGCGAGAGCAATTCAAAGGTACGCGGAAACAGGAGAACATTCCAGACGGGCAGGTCAAGGTAGATCTCGTGTTACCTCTGCTATTTAAGAGTAAATGCTGTAAGACAACGATTTATAACTGCAACACATTTAAGAGCACAACTTCAGTCTTCAAGACGCAGGTGGTCCACTCATATGCATTCAAACTATACGCCGACGACTGAGGGAGGCAAATTTAAGACCCAGGATTGCTGCTCGAGGACCCGCATTAACAGTAGATCATCTAAGAGCCAGATTGACTTTTGCCAATGAGCATGTTAATTGGATGGAAGCAGATTGGGAATTGGGAGTGACAGACGTAATCACGTCTACCGAAGACCCGATGAGCGATACAGTCAATGCAATTTTTTGCACACAACTTTATATGGAGGTGGATCCGTCATGGTGTGGGGCGGAATATCTTTGACTGGGCGAACGGACTTGGTAACTGTGAATGGAAATCTCAATTCTGACAGATAGATCACAGACATTCTTGAAGCACATGTTTTGCCTTATGCCCCCTATATAGGACCCAATTTTTTACTTATGCAAGACAATGCGCGTCCCCACACGAGTCTTATCGTGAGAAATTATCTTGAAGAAGTAGGAATTGATCACATAGACTGGCCAGCCCGTAGCCCCGACCTTAACCCCATTGAACATGTTTGGGATTTTATCGGTCGGCGGTTACGAAGTGAGGGACGACAACCCCAAAATTTACAAGAATTGGAAGGACGCCTAGTCGAATTATGGAATGGCCTAGATCAGAACCTAATCAGAACTTTGGTTTTAAGTATGAACCAAAGATGTCGGGAGGTCATTCGCGGAAGGGGTGGAAACACCAGATACTAATTCTCTGTTTACTTTTGTTTTGTTTCCTGTTATTCGTTGTTTTATTGATTAAAGCAATCCATTTTTCTAGGTATGTTTTTTGAGTTTTTGTCCTTTTAAGACCTTTTTCTCTTCTAAAACACCTTGCATCTCTCAATCAATTTCCTTGATATAAGATATCAAGGAAAACAGAACGCAAAGTGAGGCATTGAACCAGTATAATGAGTAATAAATAATGAGCACTTGACAAAAAAGAAAGTTAATAAATTTAATAAAAATCACGTCAACTCAAAAATTGGATATTTTATGAAGTAACAGAGATAAACAAATGAATAAAAAAAGAAAATGTAGAAAAAACATGAAGCTTTAAATTGGCTATAATTGCAATAACTTGCAATACCTTGTATAGCCCACAGGACGTTTTGCAATTTCGGAAAAAAACATAACATTTTTATAGCACCTGGTATAATATCAAAATCATTCGTTTTACCAAAACAACTAAGACAGTGATATTCCTAAGAGAAAAACCTACAATTTGAAAAAAAAATCGACCAAAACGAACAAAAATTGTCGAAAATACATAACGTCAAATTTGAGTTAACTTTTTGGTTGTGCGTTAAATAAGTTGCGCAATGTATATATATATATATATATATATATATATATATATATATATATATATATATATATATATATATATATATATATATATATATATATATATATATATATATATATTGTAATGTTTGGTTATGTGAAGAAAATATGCCCCACGTTGTGGAGACAAAATGTCTTGTTTGGTATTAGGAATAATATGAAAATAGGAATATTTTATATATGAATATTTTTTTTAATAATGTCTCACGTTGGAGATAATTGAGAAGATTTAAAAAGTATAAATATTATATATGGATAAGATTTTTATATATAAGTTATGCAGTGAAAACACAGAGTATAAACACCTGACAAGTCTGCTATACTGTCACGATCTTGATACTACTGCTAAATTTCCCTAGCCAGTTCTTTGAACATTTATTTTTATTAAATATTAAAGTTCACTGCTGAGCATGATTCCTCTATAGTTTCCCAATCTTACATGAGAGTAATAATAACTATTAAATATAGAAACTTGGTTGTTTTATTATCAAAAGGAAAGTAAATATGTCTATCAGACAGGAAGTTTAACATACAAAAGTAAATATGTCTATAAGACAGGAAATTGAATACAAAAGTAAATATGTCTGTAAGACAGGAAGTTTAAGACACAAATTGTAATATGTGGTTACCAAAATTGAAAGTAGCAGCATGCTTAAATGCAGACATGAAAATCATAAAACTCTGCACTCTTAATACTAAAATTATTTGAAAATGTTGTTACCTTGTTACGTTTATCTTTATATAATCCATTCAGTTTCGAAGCACCACAATTTTATTTACACCGAACTTCACTTTTATTTATCACCACATTCATTCCATCTGTCGGAATCACCATCTACCGGAAGAAACTCGTACTGACCAATTATAAAACTGCTTCTCCTGGTTCACGATGCTGCCATCTATCGGAATCACCTTTTACTATGGGTACCTACTCACTACATTTGACCGTAGGTAGGTATCAATTTAACACGGAAATATTTGGATAACCTTTATCCTCTGCTTACTGTATTTTCTTGGAACGATTTCTCCTCCTTTTACTTTCCACGTACACACTATTTTCGCCTCGTACACTTTCCCTGGAGACGTCGTGCTTGAAATAACTTATTTCCAAGTCGGAACACTATAAATCTTGACAATTTTCTTCTCTACTTGTTTACTGTTGATAATTGAATACTGTAGCACAAATTTTCTTATTTTACTATTGTCTAATTAATTATAATTTATAAATTTTAACAGACACATTAAGCGTAGCTGCCGCTTGTTAAAGGACGCTATTGCAACTCCTCTAGTTTGTTACTCATTTCTATGGAAGTTTATCCATTAGAAACAATCGAAGTTCCTTGACAACGAGTGTTATGTTATGTTACTCTCATATAATGTGACTAATCATATTGCAGCTAATTATTTAATTTATTTAGTTTACCTTAAATGTTGTTGAATTTTGGTTTAAACAGTTTAATTCTACATTCTATATAGGATTCACACATCAGATTATCTTTCCACAAATCCGTTCCAATGTTCACAATACAGTGACCTGTACCCATTTGTACCTCAAACGTTTTGCTTCAGATTATAATCCCGAACCCCTATTCTGACTTGATGCTTTTACAATTTTACGTCCAAATATACCGAGTTTATGTAAGTGTGATATACCATAATGTTTGTTAGGATTTGTCTTTTCCGATTAAGTTGGATTTAAAATTTTGCGCTGATAAATGGCTTCAATATTATTTAATTTACATACTGGCCAATCAGATGATTCCTGATGGGATGGATTTACAGGTAACAACAAAGGGTCGCTGCTCTAGGTGCCTGCATTGCAGGGCGCTGCTTGTCAAAGACTTTACTTAGTAATGTCTGATGAGTAGTAGCAACTGACCGCTAGAGGGGTCTGGTATCCCTCGCTTGCACAGTATTAGTTATATTGATTAGTGGTGGTTAAGAATTGTAGTATTTGTGAATTCTGTTTTTGAAAATTTTGTCAAAGCCACACATTTTATGAAAACTGTTGTATTCGACAATTATAACAATTATTATAAATCTCTATGGTTACGGCAAAGTTATTAGATGTGTCCAAATGTGTCTCTACATTATCTACGCTTTATATAATATAAGTGCTTTTTAAAATCAACACCTTAAAAAAACTTAAATTTCGCTTAATCAAAAGCTTATAAAACAAATTAGCTTATGGGTCTCAAAATTAAAGTAAGATTTGGATTTGCCGCCATTTGTGCAGTAAAGTGTTGGCAACCCTAAACAAAAAACAATTCGATAGCTGACAGTTTAGGGTTAGTAAAAATGGAGCGTTACACGATAGAACAACGTGTCTTCATTATTGAACAATATTTCAAAAATAATGAAAGCATGGCGGCCGCAGTTCGAAAATTTCATACAAAATATGGTCGGAATAATGTTTTAACTTCGTCAACTGTGAAGAGATTAATTGAAAAATTCAGGGAGACTGGATCCGTTGGAGACGCCAAAAACACTGGTCGTCCAAGAACTAGCCGTTCGAATGTCAATATCGAATATCGCTCTCTATAGGGTTAAGCCCACTAAAGGTCTGTGTCTCCATGCTTACAAAATTCAATTAACGCAACAACTGAAGCCTAATGACCATGCACAGCGAAGAGAGTTCGTTGAATGGATTATTGAACATCAACAAATGGATGCTGATTTTTCGAGCAACATCATCCTAAGTGATGAGGCACATTTTCACCTTGATGGCTTTGTTAATCGCCAAAATTGCCGCTTTTAGGGTTCTGAGAACCCACATGTGATTGTCTAAAAACAAATGCATCCACAACGTGTCACTGTTTGGTGTGGATATTTTTTTGAAAATGAGGCTGCTCAAGCAGTGACTGTTACTAGTGCTCGATATCGCGACACGATAACACAGTTCTTTCTGCCGAAATTGAATGATATTGATGTGGCCAATATATGGTTTCAACAAGACGGTGCCACATGCCATACAGCCAGCCCGTGAAACAAAGACTAACAACTGTGTTTTCTATTTAATTCAAATCTTGCGTTAATTTTGAGACAGCCCTATATTTCTGGACGAATATTTTCATATTTATATTTATGGCGGAGGTTCTGGGTAAAATATATTGCAGCTCTATTAAGGCGGGTATCCATATGAGCCAATGCCCCGTAACGTGACACCGAACATGTTACAGAGTGTTGCAAGATGACACGACACGTATTTTGACTATTTTTAATTTTTGGCCGTGTCAATCACCTCGTAACGTAACCGAGCGGGGTTACGCCACGTACGTGGACATGTCCTGGACGCACATCAAGGCCCTCAGTCTTTTAATCTGACTTCAGCAATATGAATGCCGCTCTGCAGTTACAGTTAGCAGCAGCTTCATATATTCTTATTCACCACCAGATTTTGAGCAAGAAAAAACGAAGATCTCCGCGATGATGGATCTCGAAATTATATCAAAGTAGGAAGATCTACAGTGGATCAAACTTGATGGCGGATTTAAAATTCCAGCATATCAAGATGCAGACAAAAATATGCAGACAATCAAGATCAAGATGGAGACAAAAAAGATGCAGACAAAAAAAAATGCAGACAAAAGCCAGACCACAACACAAGACTAAACTATACAATAACACAGATGAATGACGACTGAAAAATAAGTATGGAAATTTCGAATGCAACAGTAAACGACACACAACTCTAGCTCCCGTCCCAACTTGTTGCTGCGCGGAACTGTGTCCTTTCTTTGATGCGACGGGTAAAAACCGACAAATGGTGGTTCGGGTTGTAACGGTTACGCGTGTCTAGTTGGTTAGGGGTAATATGCAAGTTTTTCGTCTCCACTAGCCTTATCGTAACATGTTCGTGGTTACGTTACGAGTCATTTGTTACAAGTAGATACCGGCCTTTAGACTCTATCCATTGTGAAGAACTAAAACGAGCTTAGCTTTCTGGCTATTAAGTAGTTATGAAAATAATTATCCATCGCACGGAAAGAGAATACACAATTAAAAGTATATATAGGTAAAACCTCCTAGGTATATGTTACTTATTTATAAGATATGTCATGCTCTCTACTGATATTACGCGCATTAATTAAATATGCATATACATACATATATCAAACGTCTACAGATATAGTACATTATGGAACTTTGTTGTAGCTTTTTGTCGCGTAAAACTTTTTTACTTGCTACCTAACCTTGTGCGGGGTCGAAATACGGGTTATTACTGCGTCCGCGTGACCAGGAGAGTTGAGAAACGCAGAGGTTTTTGACACATATTTCCCCTGTCTATCGATATTTTACCGCAGCAGCAACGCCATGGACGAACAAAGCTCACACTCCGGGCAATACCTGAGCAAGGAATTATGGAATGTCAAGAGCAAGGCGGAATGTATAGATATAATTCAAGAGAAATAGCAGGAGGTCATGAAAAATATGATGTACATCATTCACGAGTGCTTTTCAGCGTTGCTTTTCAGCCTGATATAAATAGTCGTCCCGATAATTAATAATTCACTTCTTCATTTTCAAGTGATATCATGAGTGTTTAAAATAGTCAACGACGTTTTTGTTTTATTTAGTGTCACAGCGAAAGTAATAACTAGAAACTATTTAACATTTTCCAGTGAGATTTTAATTTTTTCTGAATCATTAGCTCAAGCTTAAGGTGGCCATGATATGGGTTAAAATATCTATTGGATTTGTTAGGGCTCACAAATATTAATTGTAAAAAAATAATGAAAGCCTATGTATATAGTACATAGCGTATAATTATCGTATATACCTACCTTATGCGAGGGCAACAGTCCATGTGTATAAACTAAAGCCGATTTTTATTTACCTACACGTTTCTCTCACCTAGCATTTTAATAAATATTTTGAATTTTATTGGGTTAAGAAGGTTTACAGTGAACATTTTTTAAGTTCCATTTTTAAGTTTCATAAACAAACGTAACCCCATTTAATACATCAACTGCAACTTACTTAACGCATTAAGTAATCACGTTTGATTGGGAATTTATTTTACAAAATAATCATAACTATATAACCCAAGAGATGTATATTTAGAATCTAGCAGCTCATACGTATTATTTATCCCAAATTATGCACGATTTGTACATATATACTTTCGAAAGAGTGGAATCATGTTGAAAATTTCACACCGCCATTTCTAAGCCTTTAAATAAGAAGCTTTCATTTCAGCTCGTTACTATAGCAATCACATTACATTCGGATGTTTTTTCCTCGTGGTTACCCTGGGTGTGATTACAGCGATAGTTATTCTGTCAAATGCACATCCATCTATACGCTTTTTAAATAATTATTGTTATCTTCATTAATTTATTAATTATTGTCCTTTATCTTTACAAAGCAAAAATGCTATTAATAAGTTTTTTCTATCTCTCCTTACTTGGTATAATATAAAATAATCAAAATTTATAAATATAGTGTAAAAAGGCGATTTATATTTCTTAAAAATATATTTAAATTTTAATCAACTTGCCTTATAATATTTAAACGTTATTGAAAATCTTTTAGCAGTTCTCGTTTTTTTAATGGTAAATAACTATATATATATATATATATATATATATATATATATATATATATATATATATATATATATATATATATATATATATATATACTCATTTTCAATGCAACCTGAGATCCTTACATATTGTAGACTACCTGCGATCCACTATATAAAATTCGTATATTTGTAATATGCTTATGGAACATACCTTAAAAGTTAATTTTCTTTAAGGGCACAAACAAAGGGGTAAAGTATTTCAATTTTAATTTTTATGTGAAACATCTCTGTCACTCAGAGATGCTTTATAAATATAGGTAAGGTGATATCCCTTCATGTATATAATAATGTAAATAGCGCAAGACGAGATCCCGCGATGTTGCCGCTTTTCTTATTATTGTTAGCGGGTTATTTATCCGAGAAATGAATTTCAATCATCTTTTGTTAACTAATACTCACAGTGATGAACTAAGAAATTCATTTTAGATCGCAGAATGCTACCGTTTATTTACAAGGTATTTCATCAGCATGAGAGCAAAATTTACAGAAAATTTAAACCTTCCCAAGAAAATATTTTTTTTCAGAGAAACTTCATTATCGTTTCAATTTACACAGAAAATTTTAACAAAAAATCAAAACGTAAAAAATTGTGTAGAAAAAGTTACCTACGCATTTTTAGTTTTTAGTATTTTTTCAGTTTCATATTTTTTGCATTAGTTTAGTGTATTTGTATTAAATTGAATTAAAATAAAATTAGTATTTGGAAATTATTATTGAGTAATAATGCGGTTTTTTAAAACAATATTTATAAAGTCATCACATCGCACCCTGCGGCACCTACCGTGACCGATGCATTGCATCATATATATCATACTATATTTAGGAGTTATCTTAAAGTTTAAACTAATAAAAATAAAAATGGTGGAACGGGCAGTTTTAGTGTACCTACTATATAATTTACATACATATATAAAATATCTATTCGAAATCTAATTCAAATTCTCATAAAAGGTACCTACTTATGTAATAAAAATTTGAAAGGGCTATTTAGCGACAAATCGGCTATGAATGCAAAAAAAATGTTGTTTAAAGGGTTCCGTACTAATAAAATGTTTTTAGGTTTCCGTACCTAGGGTACTAACGGAACTCTTATAGGGTCATTTTGTTGTCTGTCTGTCCGTCAGGACCATTTTCCTCAGAAACGGCTAGAAATATCAAGATGAAATTAAAATAGGTATCAAGTACAAAGGTAACAATATTGTTGCATTATTACATTGGGTACTTTATTTATAATACCTAAGTCAAAGGGTAAAATTTGTAACACACATGGTGCACCATTTACACATGTAATTAGTTTTAAATTATGTAGATAAGTTGTATAATAAGTCCTTGTTAATACTGCTGAAATAATGACTTAAAAACCTTGAACTGTTTTCGTTTTTGTTTAAACTAACAATTGCTGATCTGATGTTTGCTGAATCATATCTGAAATATTCAAGATCTAAATTCATTTGTGGGTTGTATGCATATAACGTATATTACGTATAAAACCATCAGTTGTTTCATTTGGGGTTCAAAATTTTAAATATTTTTACATGGGTATTACACCACTTTATTTACGAACAAAAATTAACTAACGAAAAATACGAACAGCATATTCAGGTCCTCGCATTAAATATGATTCTCAACTACTTTTTACTTTTTAGTTATCGGTTAGCGTCTACACACACAGACCACTATTTGAAATATAATATGAATAGGATTTATAAACACTATAAAAGCAAGGCCAACTAATAAAAATGTCTTTCTTAAAATTGCTGACAGGTACTAGGTGTTTTCAAAATAAGTAACATAACTAGGAGAAGACACGCGAAAACTCTTCTAAACGTGTAGCAGCAATTATAAGACCTGCTGCCATTTCCTATGAGAAAAAATTTTCTTAGAACTAAATTTAATTTCCATCTTATTTTTGCTAATCTTTATTAAACATTTTTAATTTTCTAAAAATATTTTGCTACTAGAACATGATCATATAAAATATTTTCATATTTAAATAAATATGAAAATATACACTAATATACGGCTCTTAAAAAAGCAAAAGAAATATTTTATTATAGTACCTAAACATGTGTATTTAAATATTAATTCATTCATAAGTTAAACTAATTCTACTTCATATTAGCAAAACCAGTGATCATATCATATAAAGAACGTCTTAAAAAATTTACCGCAAATATCAAGAGTTAACAATGTTTGTATTGTAATTTAATACCTACCTATAATTTATGCTCGGTCAAGGTCCCTCTCACAGGAGAACTGCAATGATCAATGTTGCCACTTCGAGGGATCTCATCCTCTCTTAATATATGTACTGTATAAAATGAAGACGAACGCCCCCTATTCAGGGTTTTGTTGAACTACTCAAGTATAAGTTATGATGTATTAGAGAGAAATGAGATCAGATCAAAAATTTCAAAATGATATTTACTGACCTAATCAATAACAATGGTGCTTAAATACTAGCAGAAACAAGACGAGGTCCAAATTCGGAACTCATCTTGCAAAACGGATCTCATCACCATGTGTATAAAACAAACCAAAATGATCTCGTCATGTGCTCTCTCTCTCTCTCTATATATATATATATATATATATATATATATATATATATATATATATATATATATATATATATATATATATATATATATATATATATATATATATATATATATATACACTGAGCTCGTAAAGTTTGGAATAAATTCAATTAATCGTTATTGAAGGATTTTCACAGGAAATCCTCGGACACGTCAACCTTATTTTATAAAATGTCACTTTTTTCAGCCATCGATTTTTTTTTGTTTTGTTCGTTTTTGAGCTATGACGTCATCGACAATTTTTTTAAATGACAACCCATATTTTTTTTCACGGATTTCGATGGAGCACATTTTTCTGAGTGCGAATATGTCAAAAACATAGTACCTTTAACATTAAAGTTTTCGAGATATTCGGTTGCAAAGTTTATAAAATGTACCATGGCACCATGCATAAGCTATCGGGCGGGTCAAGATTTTTAATAGCTTATTGATTCTAATAGCTTATAGCTTATTACATTTTAAAAGATTAAGGAGTAATATTATTTATTTTGGTAGCTTATCGAACATTTTGAAAGATTTGGGAGTAATCTGTTTAATTTTTTAACAACAATTTAAACAAATAAAAAAATATTTTAACAAATAAATGATAAATAATTAAAGTAAAAAATAAAATCAGAGTAAATTTTCAAAGTGACCTCCATTCACTTCCTGGCAATATCCCATCCGCCACTGAAACTCCTGCAGAACCTTACCAACAGTATCGGGTTGAATGGTTCGAATTTCATTGCGAATTCTGTCCTTTAATTCTTCGATGGTATTTGGTCTATTGAAATAGACTTTGCTCTTTAAATAGCCCCATAAAAAGTAGTCTAGGGGAGTGAGATCTGGAGATCTAGGGGGCCATTCGATAGTTCCCCTGCGACCAATCCAATGGTTAGGAAATACATGGTTTAAATAATCGCGAAAGATCACTGCAAAATGGGGTGGTGCACCGTCTTGTTGGTACCATATCGTGTGATGGGGCAGATCTGGATCTACGTCATTTGGGTAAAGTACCGCAAGTGCAGGGACTAAGTCGTCTCTTAAAAATTCTAAATATATTTCACCTGTTAATACGCCTTCAAAGAAAAATGGGCCCAAAATACGATTACCTACAATACCAGCCCAAACGTTAACTTTTTGTGGAAACTGACTACGAGTTTCCATTTTCCAGTGTGGATTTTCAGGAGACCAATATCTACAGTTTTGCCGGTTAACTGTGCCGTCGAGATAAAAGGTAGCCTCATCAGAAAAAACAATATTGCGTAAAAATCCGTCGTCATCAATCAGGCGTTGCAACATGGTTTGGCAAAACTGTAACCTACGGTCAGGATCATCTTCGTTTAACTCTTGGACCAAAACCACTTTATACGGATGCCATTTGTTCAATTTCAAATATTTCAAGACGGAGCTTTGAACTATTCCGTTGTTTGCCGCCACTTGGCGGGTGGGTAAATGGGGATTTTCTTGAAGCTCTAGTAGAACATTCAATTTAACATCTTGTTGCACTGGTGGACGACCCGTTCTAGGGCGATCTCTCGTATGACCCACTTCTAAAAACTTTTGTTCTATTTTGCTAACGGTGGACTGTGTAATTGGTTCTCTGTTTGGATATTTGTTGTTAAATAAACGGCAAACTTCTACTTGTGTGCGAGCTCTGTCCTCGTAACCGATCATCATCAAAATTTCGATTCTTTCCCTTTCACTCAAACGACGGACCATTTTTAAATAAAATGAATTATGATGGAATAATGATTAATCAACTTACTTAATGATATTATTCAACTGATTAAAACACAAACTTGCGAGGAAAAACTTCAAAATTGTGACAACTGTCAAAACTGTTGTTTTTCCTGCGCTTTCTTGATAAATGATTAGCATTTGGTCATCGCTTGTATAATTCATTCTTAAAACTTTGCAACCGAATATCTCGAACACTTTAATGTTAAAGGTACTATGTTTTTGACATATTCGCACTCAGAAAAATGTGCTCTATCGAAATCCGTGAAAAAAAATATGGGTTGTCATTTAAAAAAATTGTCGATGACGTCATAGCTCAAAAACGAACAAAACAAAAAAAAAATCGATGGCTGAAAAAAGTGACATTTTATAAAATAAAGTTGACGTGTCCGATGATTTCCTGTGAAAATCCTTCAATAACGATTAATTGAATTTATTCCAAACTTTACGAGCTCACTGTATATATATATATATACATACATATATATATATATATATATATACATACATATATATATATATATATATATATATATATATATATATATATATATATATATATATATATATATATATATATATATATATATATATATAAATATAATATATAAATACATAATAAACAATTTTAAATTAATTACCTACATATCTAGGTTTAGAACCATCCTCTGCCGTTTGTCCCTGTTCCAATATCATTCAATACTCTACCTTCCCCTCCCCCTCTTTTGCCGCTTGAAATACATTGACTTGACCACAGCAAAGAATAATAAAAGCCATAATTATCATACTTTAATATCAGAAATTTTGTAGTCAAGATGAGCTCTGCTACGATGCCAAATTTGTGGATCTCATCTTGGTTAGAAAATAGCTAGAAATAATCGGTATATACAAGTTGCTCATGCTGCCTCTGATATACGTCCCTGCAGGACGATTTGTGAATTTTTGGTGCATAAAAATTCATAAAAGTTGTAAAAATGAGATCCAGACAAAAATTAAAATTAGGACTCCACCTTATTCACACATCATGTAAAACTCGATTTACACGCTAAACAAGACGAGATCCGAAAAAGGATTTCGTCTTCCCAAAATGATCTCACCTTGACTAATATTATCTAAAAATGATCTCAACTTGCCCTTGTTTAAATCTATATATATATATATATATATATATATATATATATATATATATATATATATATATATATATATATATATATATATATATATATATATATATATTTTGTGAAAAGTAATCTTGGGTTTGTAGCATTTCATTACATAGCGAAATAAGCAAATAGACGAATAATAAGGAAGATAAACTTACCAGTGCTATATCTGGGCATACACACGGAAACGAACCACTTAGAAATTGTACAAGTTCTTTCACCTTTATTAAGGATCTTCAGAGCAGTGTACGACCTGTTTCATTGATAATTTATACTTGAATTTAAATATATATATATATATATATATATATATATATATATATATATATATATATATATATACATATATATATATATATATATATATATATATATATATATATATATATATATATATATATATATATATATATATATATATATATATATATATACATATATATATACATATATATATATATATATATATATATATATATATATATATATATATATATATATATATATATATATATATATATATATATATATATATATATATGTATATATATATATATATATATATATATATATATATATATATATATATATATATATATATATATATATTTTGTGAAAAGTAATCTTGGGTTTGTAGCATTTCATTACATAGAAATAAGCAACTAGACGAATAAGAAAGAAAACACACTTACCAGTACTATATCTGGACACACATACGGAAATGAATCACTATGATAACTGTATGCCTAATGCTTTTATATATAATATGTTCAAATAGAACAAATATAAATAGTAGACTAGGTTTGTGTAATCTAAGAATGAGTTCCGTCAAAAACTAATGTCATAAAACGTCACTGCAAGTGTTGGTGTATTGGTAATTTAAATTCAAGTATGAATGATCAATGAAATAAATCGTATACTGCTCTGAAGATCCTCAAGAAAGGTGAAAGAACTTGTACAACTTCTAAGTGGTTCGTTTTCATATGCATAGTGATTCATTTCCGTATGTGTGTCCAGATATAGTACTGGTAAGTGTGTTTTCTTTCTTATTCGTCTAGTTGCTTATTTCTATGTAATGAAATGCTACAAACCCAAGATTACTTTTCACAAAATAAATATGAATAGCAAAGAATTTCAAAGCTAATAAATATATCCAGGGTGAAAATTGGATTTTTTTTTCGAGAATTTTCGAAGAAACAATTAATACATACAACCAACAAATGATTTTAGTTTTGACTAAGCAAGCAATTTCTGTATCACTCCCTCTTTGAATGCTTCAGAACTCTATTGTATATATAATTCAATATTTTCCCGCATATAGTTGGAAAAAGTAGTTGTTTTTCAATAGGTTCAACAAGATTTTATGCATTTTAAAGTTTAACATCTTCTGGATAACTGTATGCCTAATGCTTTTATATATAATATGTTCAAATAGAACAAATATAAATAGTAGACTAGGTTTGTGTAATCTAAGAATGAGTTCCGTCAAAAACTAATGTCATAAAACGTCACTGCAAGTGTTGGTGTATTGGTAATTTAAATTCAAGTATGAATGATCAATGAAATAAATCGTATACTGCTCTGAAGATCCTCAAGAAAGGTGAAAGAACTTGTACAACTTCTAAGTGGTTCGTTTTCATATGCATAGTGATTCATTTCCGTATGTGTGTCCAGATATAGTACTGGTAAGTGTGTTTTCTTTCTTATTCGTCTAGTTGCTTATTTCTATGTAATGAAATGCTACAAACCCAAGATTACTTTTCACAAAATAAATATGAATAGCAAAGAATTTCAAAGCTAATATATATATATATATATATATAATTAAAATTTAGGACATATATATATATATATATATATATATATATATATATATATATATATATATATATATATATATATATGTGTGTATATATATATATGTATAGGATATATATATATATATATGTGTTATATATATATATATATATATATATATATATATATATATATATATATATATATATATATATATATATATACATATATATATATATACAAAAAAGGGTGATACAAAAAAAAGTTAAAACAAAAATTGTAGGATTCCGAGGGGGAAATCATTTGGACACAATATCCAGCCCCAACCCCTCACCCCTTGGCAGGGAGACGGGGTGACTTGTGTTTTTTAAATGGGAACCCCCATTTTTTATGGTCGCATATTGTTTTTTTGTGAAAAAATAAACATATTTTGTCTGAAGTTTGAAAATCGATTCTTCTATCGTATGGGGGTTAACGGGCCACATTTTGGAATTTTACATTCTGAAGGAAAATGCCATGCTATAATTTTTTCTATTATTTTGCTGTGAAATTTTCTTACCGAATCTCCCACGTTCTTGAATTACTACCGGAAATATCTCCTCGAGCAAGAATTTTTTTTATAAAATTTATGCTCTCGGAAATATTTCCTTGAATGGAATAATTCAAGTACAATGGACATTACTAGTGATAATGACATTAATTTGCATAACTAAAACTATGATCGTTATCAAGGAAGATCGGCGGGCAACATAAAGGCCAACGAGTGTTAAGGCTTCAGACCATCCTGGAAAATCCAATGTTGTTTAAAAAATTACAAGTAGAGAACTGATACCGCTTTTAAGAAATAATGAAATTAGATACGCTTAGGGTACTAGGCACAATTATTTTCTCAAAATTAGAATATTTATAAGACTTTTTTGCAATGCCTATATTGCAAGAAATATATTTAACAACAAATATAGCACTCATTGCGATGTACCACAATCTCAATTTGTGAAAATACGGAAATATTTTCGTTCGTGACATGCATGCCTAGCATCGCAGCTAATTATATCTGATTCCTATTACCGTCTGGTTAGGATTTGCAATTAAGTGTCTAAAATGAATCAAGATACAGTATTTCAAATACATGAAACGAAAGTTGAAAGCCACGCATCAAAATGGAAACGGCTTTCTTGTGTCGATAGGTCGAAGAATGTAGTCATTATTGCTGCCGAGAAATCGATTTGTTTAATTAGTTGCATTTAGTAATCAGATATTGATATAAATAATACAAATTATATATTTACAAATTATATAATAATACATATTGCTACAATGAACCATATTCAGCGATCGATTAATGTTCATCGTGTGTTTAAAGTTGCTGAAATGCTAGAAATAATAATTATTATTTATATAATTAATAAATCACAAAATCAAACTATATGGACTAACGCACAATACAATGATATTAGCTGAATTGATTTAATCATCAGTAGTCCAATTGATATGTCTATTATTTGTTTAACCATGGTTTAATTTTTTTAGATTAATTTACAATCGATAAGATGTCTTTTCCGATGATATTTCCAATATTTTCTTTTTTTCTCCTAGATTTTCAATGTAGGCATTGTTATTACTCACTTATATCTCAGTTGAGTGTTTGTAGATAAGCTAAAACTCACACATTTTACCACTTATTGTATATACACTGCGCAACTTATTTAACGCACAACCAAAAAGTTAACTCAAATTTGACGTTATGTATTTTCGACAATTTTTGTTCGTTTTGGTCGATTTTTTTTTCAAATTGTAGGTTTTTCTCTTAGGAATATCACTGTCTTAGTTGTTTTGGTAAAACGAATGATTTTGATATTATACCAGGTGCTATAAAAATGTTATGTTTTTTTCCGAAATTTCAAAACGTCCTGTGGGCTATACAAGGTATTGCAAGTTATTGCAATTATAGCCAATTTAAAGCCTCATGTTTTTTCTACATTTTCTTTTTTTATGCATTTGTTTATCTCTGTTACTTTATAAAATATCCAATTTTTGAGTTGACGTGATTTTTATTAAATTTATTAACTTTCTTTTTTGTCAAGTGCTCATTATTTATTACTCATTATACTGGTTCACAATGCCTGCCTCATTTTGCGTTCTGTTTTCCTTGATAACTTATAATTTATTGAGAGATGCAAGGTGTTTTAGAAGAGAAAAAGGTCTTAAAAGGACAAAAACTCAAAAAACATACCTAGAAAAATGGATTGCTTTAATCAATAAAACAACGAATAACAGGAAACAAAACAAAAGTAAATAGAGAATTAGTATCTGGTGTTTCCACCCCTTCCGCGAATGACCTCTCGACATCTTTGGTTCATACTTAAAACCAAAGTTCTGATTAGGTTCTGATCTAGGCCATTCCATAATTCGACTAGGCGTCGTTCCAATTCTTGTAAATTTTGGGGTTGTCGTCCCTCACTTCGTAACCGCCGACCGATAAAATCCCAAACATGTTCAATGGGGTTAAGGTCGGGGCTACGGGCTGGCCAGTCTATGTGATCAATTCCTACTTCTTCAAGATAATTTCTCACGATAAGACTCGTGTGGGGACGCGCATTGTCTTGCATAAGTAAAAAATTGGGTCCTATATAGGGGGCATAAGGCAAAACATGTGCTTCAAGAATGTCTGTGATGTATCTGTCAGAATTGAGATTTCCATTCACAGTTACCAAGTCCGTTCGCCCAGTCAAAGATATTCCGCCCCACACCATGACGGATGCACCTCCATATAAAGTTGTGTGCAAAAAATTGCATTGACTGTATCGCTCATCGGGTCTTCGGTAGACGCGATTACGTCTGTCACAATTATACAAACTGAACCTTGACTCATCAGTCCAAAGAATACGTTCCCAATCTGCTTCCATCCAATTAACATGCTCATTGGCAAAATTCAATCTGGCTCTTCGATGATCTACTGTTAATGCGAGTCCTCGAGCAGCAATCCTGGGTCTTAAATTTGCCTCCCTCAGTCGTCGGCGTACAGTTTGAACGCATATGAGTGGACCACCTGCGTCTTGAAGTTGTGCTCTTAAATGTGTTGCAGTTATAAATCGTTGTCTTACAGCATTTACTCTTAAAAAGCGATCCTGGATAGCAGAGGTAACACGAGATCTACCTTGACCGGCCCGTCTGGAATGTTCTCCTGTTTCCGCGTACCTTTGAATTGCTCTCGCTATAGTTGTGTGAGACACTCCCAACCTTCCAGCTATGCGGTTGTAACTCCACCCTCACCATGTAATGTAGCTGCCTCAACACATTCATCACGAGTTAAATTTCTGGTTTGGCGTTCCATTATTCACTAATTATTGCTGGACTGTCAACAAAAAACTAATGACACAGTTGTCAGTTTATGACGTGTAATCTTCGATTTCCATAGCTTGCTAGCTGTTTGAGTTGTCCGATAAATGCATTTCATGTGAATAAAAGCATATGGTGTTTCAAAACGATGTATTTCATGAAGTAACAGAGATAAACAAATGAATAAAAAAAGAAAATGTAGAAAAAACATGAGGCTTTAAATGGCTTTAATTGCAATAACTTGCAATACCTTGTATAGCCCACAGGACGTTTTGAAATTTCGGAAAAAAACATAACATTTGTATAGCACCTGGTATAATATCAAAATCATTCGTTTTACCAAAACAACTAAGACAGTGATATTCCTAAGAGAAAAACCTACAATTTGAAAAAAAAATCGACCAAAACGAACAAAAATTGTCGAAAATACATAACGTCAAATTTGAGTTAACTTTTTGGTTGTGCGTTAAATAAGTTGCGCAGTGTATTTTTGCCATTTTTATTATTTTATTTCACAGCTTATATTTTAAGAATATTATAATATTACGAACTCTCAAAAGATGCCGAATATCTTTTGAAATTTACATTCTATATCTCTATTGGGCGGGTAAAACGGTATAAGTCAGAAAATGGCCAAGTATGACTTAATTCGTTTTTACCCAATGAGTAACTAAACAAAAGCATCTGATATGTTGCATGTGCTGCTCTGTTTCTGTAAATGTTGTGCATATTTTAGTATATTTGTATGAGAAATATCAGAACGCAAAAGAGTTTTTTTTATAAAATGCTGTTCTATCCATTTGGATTGGACTTATGTTACTGTTTTTGTAAAGTTTTTGCTTCATTTGGCTTAAAATAATTAAGTCTAGTTTAAAATCTAGAATACGCCAAGTGGTCAAAAAATTGAGTAATTACTGTTTTTCACCCTAATTTTTGTCACCAAATTCAAATTCAGTTACTCTCTAAATATTTTCCTGATTTTACAAAATTGGGAGAAACATCGAAAATTCATTCTTTCATTCATTCTTTCATTCAACATTCAGATTTTTTCACATATGCCCTTTGGCCTGCGCAATAGAGATATAACTACCTCATGTAAATAACATATGCTCAGTGTTTCTAATTATGTTTTTTTTGTTTCAGGTCGCCGTTAATTTTAGCCTTCATATTTATTACCTTCTTCCACAACGTGTTAAGTAGACATGTAAGTACAAACTTTTTAATTATTTCTACGAGTCTTTATCTTGTCCTCAAATTCATAGGTACACTTAATTTACTGCGGCCATTGAATGTGTATACTGGTTTCATCTTGCTATGTTACAACAATTAGTAGGATCTTAAAAATTAACAGAAAATAATTAACACATCAATATACTTACCTGAAGGAAGGTTGATCCAAATTATAATTATGAGTTTTGTCGATTCGAAGAATTACCTACTACTTGTAGTCGAATTTATCGCGGCGCTAGCTCGAACTTCAAAGTAAAAATGTTTTGTTACGAAAATCTTGCTAGCACTGGCTGGATTCATCACATCGTATCGCGGACTACACATGATCACTGATCACTGATATTTTGTGAAGGGAGCGACCTAGGGCCAAAAGGTTGCTCCTGTACCTATTTAGTTTTGAAAAAAGCAATTTTACATGCGTTCGGCGTCAGGGAAAACGTCACCCTCATCTGCAAACGTTACCCTGGTTTGTTTATCTTGTACCTTCTTTCCAAGGGGAACATATAGTGGGAGCGGCTCGTGAGAAATGCTGGTACTATTCGGCACTTCATATTAGAATTGTGCCACTTCGTGCACATGTTCCCAAGACCTATTGGAGTGATTTGAGTCGCAGAGCCGGAAGTTCCGTCCCTTAGGATTGAAAATGGCGCCAATTTTTAAAATTGAGGCTAATTTAAGTAAATATATTTTTTTAGAGCGGTTTTTACGTTTAAGGTGTCGTTTTCAGGGTTCTCGAGGGAGAAAATGACAAAAATAATATTCAAAATTATTTTCCTAGCCAGGAACATGTTTGATTTTTTATACCTAGGCCGATTTTATGATATACCTTTAACTTCACAAGATTCAAAAGTTGTGACCGATTTTTGCTCATGTGTAAAGTCATTGAATCCAGTTTACTTGAGAATATGGCAATATTACCTTTAATTTGTTTTGCTTACTTTTTTTAATTTGTGAGTGTGCGCATTTATCTGCTTTTCCTGCCGTCGGCCGGAAACAGCCGCTAGTAGTGGGAACGGCCCGCGGACATAAGAGCGCAACAGTGTCTTGTTCCGTGTCTTGAAGAAGAGTGCACGTATTACGGGTATTTATTGTGTCGATATCTGTTTGTATATCGTCGTTGGCACGGTAATAGCTGCTATGTGAATTTTTTTCACTTTTTAGATTAACACGGTTCTGTAATCGCTGCAATATGTTCTATAAATTGAAATAAATGCTATGTTGAAAGAATAAACAGAAATTTATAAAATTTGATTTGTAATATCTGGCATGTATTTATATGGCAGAGAAATATCTGCTATGTGCGAGTTATACACATGGCAGTTATTGCAAGTTAATATTAATATACTCCATATACTCCTAATATTAATATACTCCATATAGAGAATGGAAATGAAAATAGCTATATAGAGACTGAAAAAGAAAGAGAAAAAGACGATGAAGGTAGCATTCGGGAAGAGCATAATGGTGTGTTATTGGAAATACGTGGAAATGAGACTGTTAACGCAGAAAATGGAGGAGACAACTTAAAAGAAACTACAAGAAACTTAAGCGAATTTAGTGAGAATGAATTAAATCGAATTAAATGAAAACAAAAAAAAGACCGAAAAATTTTAGGGAAATATCAAAGTTGAAAAGGCCTCGAGGAAAACAATACACCGGATATACACGATAATCTACTGGTAAAGTGAAACAAAACCAGATTCGGAAAAAAAGGGCAGTAAAAAGCAGATGCCATCACATCTAATAAAGTAACGAGTAGAACATTTATGCGTTCTTCTGTGACAGAACAAAACCGTGAAAGGTTGTTTAAATTCTTCTGGGATTTGCCTAATTGGGATGCTAGAAAGGCTTATATCAAAGGACTGGTTACTTCAAGAAAACCCCAACGAAGAAGAAAAACTACTGGTGAAGTATTAGCAAAAAAGAAAGAAAGTCATGATTGTCATTCCTTTAGAAAATGGAGATTGGGTATGTAAAACAATGCTCCTAAATACACTGGATCTTGGCAGGGATACCTTCTTACGTTGGTGTAAAAATGCAGGGACGGATAACACTAACTTAAGTGAAAAAGAAAATGACGAGGTAACAGATCTATTGCGTACAGATAAATTTAAGAATAATATGAAAAATAAAGATGGTGCACGAGAATGGCTGGAGGAGTTACTCAAAGTTACCAGTCACTACTGTCGCAGTTCCTCAAAAAAAGTCTATGTGGAATCTGTGTTTAGATCAACACTGCACATGTACCTACCATGTTTATGAAAGATATTGCGAAGATCAGAATTTGAGTTACATTATTTAGAAAAATTTTAGGAGAAGGAAACATTGCAATACATAAGCCTAGAAAAGACCAGTGTGATACCTGTTGCGGATGGAAATCTGGTAATGTTTCAGAACAGTTATATTCTGAACACGTTGAAAAAAAAGGAAGCTGCTAAAGCGAAAATTGAAGCAAAGGAATCGGCAGGTGAGGAAAAACTGGTGGTTACTATGGATTTGCAGAGTATTTTGTTGGCCCCTAAACTAGAGGCCTGTCAATCTACTACAAACAAAAGCTGCAAATCCACAATTTCACTGTTTATTCTCTTAATGACGGAAATGTGGATTTATACGTTTGGCATGAGAGTAACATGTAGTACTAATTTTTGATGGCTGTGGTTATCAGAATCGTAACAAAGTATTGTCTAGTGCCTTGTTAAATCTCGCTCAGCAGTTGCAAATTATAATAGAACAGTTGATATTGGAACGTGGTCATACTATGATGGAGGCGGATTCAGTCCATTCCTCATTAGAGGCACATTTTAAGCCACCAATGTTTGCCCCCAGTGATTACATTGTCAGAATGAGGCAAGCTAGACCTCAGCACCCTTATAACGTCCACAATATTGACTTTACATTATGGCAAGTATTAGGCCAAATCGAATAAATAATACCCCTTCGGGGTATACTATATTTGCCGTCAGGAAAAATGCAGTATAAGATCCGTCATACAGATGAATGGACTGATTTTACTGAAGGGCGTACTAGCCATAAAGGTAGAAAAGACGACCTACATAGCATTCCAAAGCCTCTATATACACGACCGATAAAAATTAAAAAACAAAAATACAGCACCTGCAAGAATTAAAAGCTGTAATGGAAAGATATTATCACCCTTTTTATGATGGACTGCCACACTAGGCCCCATATTTAACTAACTTTGGTATATCTTTTATTGTATGTATTTCTATTTTCTCTCTAACTCTATGCTGAATTTATAACAAAAAACCTTGTGTTGATCCCGGTGTTAGAAAATAAACAGTTTTAAACATTTCATATATATATTTATTACTTTTTATTTCATATTTATATTTATTACTGCACTTGAATTTCTAAATTTAGGTAAGTACATAAAAAATTAAGGTAATAATAATAATTAATAAAGTACACAATTAGTAACCAAAGCATTTTTTATATACGTAATATCTGTTAACTGAAAATAAAAAACAGCATTATCTGCCATGTGCACTACCAATCGAAAAATTAAATAATTATAAATATTGAACATTGTTGAATTCTCAAGTAACAACTAACTCATGTATTCAAATATATCATAATTTAATAACTAATTAGTTTTGAGTTGATCGCAATTTTCTAATTATAATGAAGTTTTAGGCTTATTGTGAAAATTTTATAATTTTTACATAGTAGCTATTACCGTGCCAACGACGATATCTAAATATTAATTTTAGTGTTGTATTATACGTAAACTCTGTTTCTTTATCTTTTCTGATTTGGGTTTCCTATCAATTCGGGATAAAAGCAGTGTGGCGACAATTTAGTGTGCAAGTACGTATTCATTCAAAGTACATAAGAACGATTAACAGACAATGTCGAAAGGTCGAAAAGACGTAAAGGTGGTGGCTATTGCTTCTTTACCAGCTGTAGTGCATGATTTGGATTGGTCATTATGTTGCCTATGTCAGTCAAAAGATGTAGTGGGCCTTATCTGTCTAGCAAACAACCCAAACCCTGAACTGAGAAATGCAGGTTATATATCTCTTGGTGAAACTCTGCAGGACCTGAGGGCATTGGAGCATATTTTACCATCTACAATGAAAGTAGACAATCTTGATGGTGGTTCTGGTATCTCGCAGACTCTGAGAGAGAATACTGCAAAATATCACCAGAATTGTAGATCTCAGTACAGAGGAGAAAAATTGTCTCGCCTGAAAAAATCCCTGGCAGTAGCAGCCGCAAATGCTAAAGATGGGCACAATTCTAGTGGTGAAAACAGTAACACAGCTCGTGTCACCCGATCATCAGTGCCCCTCGCACCACCGAAATCCGTCAAATGTTTTCTTTGCTTGGAAGAGGGAAAATGGAAAGCGCCCCTTCATAGTGAATGTACCGATAAAGTTATAGAAAAAGTAAGGAATTGTGCCCAGATATTACAAGATTCCAAACTTTTGTCGACTCTCAGTGCCGGCGATATTTTTGTTCAAGAATTGAAATACCATCTGCGCTGTCTTCAGGATTTATATAATAAATGTAAAGTTACAGAGAGCGAGCCAGTAACTGGTGTGGCGATGTGCGAAGGCATGGCGTTCGCAGATCTTATAAATTTTATGCAAATGAAACTAGATAGTGAGTCGATTGAGTTTGTTTTTAAAACCCAGACCTAACAGACCTGCAGAATTTCAGGCCACGCATTGGCAAAACTTTTGAGGAATACTTTAAGTTGGACTTAAAGGTAAACCTTTCTCGGAGAGTCACTTCTACAAGGGCAGTACGCGTTGACTTGGTCTGGGATGACAGCTTAAAGAACTCGACTGGTGAAGATGGAGGGTGTGGGCTTCGACGCCAGGTCCAGCCCAAAAGTGAAATTCCTCGTGACTGGGCATATTTCTTTCGCAATTCTGAAAACAAGAGTGCACTTTTTGAGTACCTCGCAGATAGATTTATTTGTGATTTTCCAGCAGCAACTGTAGTCACACACCAGGGTGAAACAATTATTTCATCTAATAATTCTCTTACCTCATTGGCTGGAATGGAATACAAGTCACGCAAGAAGAGGAGGACGGACGAGCCATCCTCCATGCGAAAGACATGGTAGAGCATGGGGCCCAGAACATCCTTGTCCAGTCTTCAGATACTGACGTTCTGGTCCTATGTATTTCGTTCTTCTTTTTTTCTGAAAGAGCTCGGACTGCAAGAACTTTGGATACTGTCAGGTGTTGGTGCCAAGCGCCGATACATAGCAACTCATTTGATTGCGTCAGCACTTGGAGAAGAAACCTCACAAGCCCTGCGTGGCTTTCATTGTTACACAGGTTGTGACACAACGTCCTTCTTCAATTCTATTGGTAAGAAGAAGGCATTTATGACTTGGATGAAACACCCGAACGTGACACCAGCTTTACTTGAACTCTCCAATCCACAAACAGAAATAACAGAAGAAACAATTAAAACTCTGGAAGAATTTGCTGCTGTTCTGTATGACCCAAAAACACAGGAGAAATCCACTACGAATGTGCGAAAATATTTATTTTGTAAAAAAAATAAATTGGTGCAGTTCCTCCCTCCAACGCCCTCTGCATTGCAGCAGCATGCACTGCGGGCTGCATATCAGGCAGGTCATGTGTGGGGCCGATGCTTGTCTCCTAATGAATGCCCTCCAAATCCCTCAACTTGGGGATGGACACGAGGCAAAGTCGGCTGGGAACCAAACTGGACCAAAGAGGCACGAATATGGAAAGAGCTCCCAGCCCTAGGAAAATGCGGCTGCAAGTCAACTTGTGATACCATGAGGTGCTCATGCTTGCGAAACGGCTTTCCGTGCACCTTACAGTGTTCGAACTGTGAAGAACACTGCAAAAATCAGAGGCAAATAATATATGCTTATTATAAACATCACAGCGTTTTATTTTTAATTATATAATAATATATTTCTTTTATAGCTCGACTGCAACAGGAGATTTTAGCGATGATGAAGCATTCCCAGGTGATGACTGATGATTTTTTACTTGCAAATACGGTTCGATTATTCACAATTTTTAGTTATAAACACGATTTAATGAATAACTTCTAGTTTTGTACTTATTTTATCTTGGCTTGTTTATTCAAAATTCATAACATTACATAGAAAAAGGTCTTTAATGGGCCTTTTTTGGTAATCCTCACCCCAAAGAAACCCGGAAACGCTACGTCAACTACGAAAATCGGTCGAAACTTTCGAATATTGTCGGACGTTAAGGATATCATACAATCGGCCTAGATATGAAAAATGAAGCATGATCTTGATACATAAATTAATTTTCGATATTATTTTTGTCTTTTTCACCCTCTAAACCCCCTAAAACGACACCCTAAACGTAAAAATCGCTCTAAAAAAATATATTGCCTCAATTTTAAAAATCGGCGCCATTTTTTATCCTAAGAGACGGTACTTTCGGCTATGCGACTCAAATCACTCCAATAGGTCTAGGGAACATGTGTACCGAGTGGCACAATTTTAATACGAAATGCCGTTTTTTTCCACGAGCCGCTCCCACTAATAGTCGGGGTTATCTGTAAAGAACAGATAGGATAAAATTGCAGTAGATTACTAAAGATATTGGTACAGTTGTATTCATTAAAAAAGCGTACAAGTATTAGAATGAGAGGCGAGCTTTACCATTTTTGTAGCGAGGGAAGGAAGACGAGGGAAATAGTCCCAACAAAATGGGATTTAAGTCGCAATTATACGTAGGTATACTGGCGGCCATTTGAAAGTGCACGACTCTTATATCAGATTTCGTTATATTTGATCTTTGTAAAACTGACTTTGAAATTTGAGGTTCGTGTGATGTGTCATTATGACATTCACAATTGTCTAATTATTACTTATCAAAATTAAAAAGTGTATTATTATTATATCAAAAAAAATTCCAAATTAACAAGGAACGCCCCAAAAATGTTCAAAATAAACTAAATTATAAAAATTAAGTAACTTAAAACTACAAAACTCCAACGCGAGTAGGTCTGTATAAAATTAATATTTCGTCCAGGCGCCATTTCAGTCTATTACACCTTGCAATCGACGTCTCATTGATGAAACAAGTGTCCTCGTGTAATCTACGTTGATTCCGGTAAGGCGTTCTCCTATCCTCCAGCAAACACCGGAACCTAGGGAACTTGTCCATGCCAAAACATTGATGGAAAACGTCCACTCCGGTCGGTAGGTTTAATATACCTCTCTTCGTACCTCGAATTCTGAGGTCGGTAGACGCGGATAGAACCATCATGACATGACTGAAAGACCTTTTCGTCGGAAAATATGACATTATTCAAAAAGTCGTCGGGCCTATCGACAAACTGGTTCGCAAAATTAAGACGTTGTTCTTTATGCCTTGGCTCCAAAAGTACCTTCTTTGCTGCCGCATAATTTCGTAACTCTGAACCCTTCACCCGTCGCCTTGCAGACCTCACAGATCCAGGAAACTCCGTTTCGAAACAGGCCGTCACTGCTGTTTCAAAGGGATTCGTTCTAAGATGGTCTAGGAAGCGGTTGGTTGTCTTGCTCCACGGTGCTTATTTTACGACGTCTTCGGCCGTGGACGTAGCGAACGTTTCCTACTGCATTCCATTTTTGTTTGAGTTTGAATATAACGGGTGATTCATTTAGACCTTTTTTTTTAAATTCTAAATAAAACACATAAAATGGAATTGGATGGCGGAATCTTTATTATGACCTGAAAGAACAATCTTTGACATTTATTTTTTGAAAATAATTTCATTTAAATACTGACCGCGACTACGCCGTACGCGGTCCATTCGGAAGGTCCAATTTTCGATCACTTTTTCTAGCATGAGGTCGGTATATGCCCAATTACGCGTGTAATGTTGGTTTTTAAGTCCTGAATCGTAGCTGGCTTATCGACGAAGACTTCTGCTCATCGGCCCAAAAACGGCAATTTTGTTTTGTATTGAAATAACCATTGCGCCAAAAATGTGCCTCGTCACTAAACAAAATTCGACGAGAAAACAGCGGATCTTCATTAAGCAGTTCCAGAGCCCATTGACTGAAATTGAAGCGTAAATTAAAGTCTTGTGGCTTCAATTCTTCAACGAGTTGGATCTTGTAAGCATTCAAACCAGGTCCTTGGTTTCGTAAAATTCGCCAAGTTGTCGAATACGATAGGCCCAACTGTTGATATCGGCGTCGAATTGATTGCTGACTGTCTTCAGTCACACTCTACGCTACAGTCGCAATATTATCCTCATTACGGGCTGGATGTGATCTATTCGGTCGCGTATCATCAAGTAACGTATACTGACCTCAAACCCTGACCCTCAAACCCTGACCTCAAACCCTCAAATTTGCGGATGGTATTGGCAATAGTGGTCTCGGAAGGTCGATGATGCACACCACATGTTACTCGAAGTGCACGAAAAACGTTTCTCACAGAACGCTGATTTTCGTAATACAGCTGAACAATTTGGAGACGCTGTTGCGGTGTAAGTCTGTCCATGACGAATTGACAAGCAATACTGAATAAAACTACGCTGTCAGTATGAGACAAGTGACGACGAACGTGAAGAAAAAGCCATCTTAAAAAAAAAGGTCTAAATGAATCACCCTATACAACTCTTAACTCACATTTAGCTCATCTGCAACTGCCTGTAATGATCAATCATTTTCAAGCAATGTAACAGGTCGCATTTTTTCAGGTTCAATTAACCGCGGCATTTTAAAACTTGAAAACTAATAAAGTGGTTTGTAAATTACGGAGTTAATTACTGACATTTGTTTGAAGTTTCAAATAAGTGTCAAAATTAAATATAAAAAGATCACATTAGGCTTGATCCCCAAACGAGCGTTTAGCGGACGACGTTTTATAGATCCGCCGAATTCCACGGACACTCTCTTCCCCATGTACTAGTCTGTAAATGAGTGAACATAACCTAAAAACAACTGTTGTAGTTTGTAGTAACTGTCATGAAATTAGAAAAATCCAAAGTAAAGTACATATAAATAATTTAAATATTATTGAGTCGCCAGGTCGAAAACGTTTAATGATGTTGTTGATGATACAAAAACTAATAGGTTATGTCTTACCTAAAATACGCCGAAAAGTTAAAATAAAACCAACTTTTATTGACCTTGAACCGACATCGCGCCCTGTGATTGGTTGGGAACATTGGCCCGCGTCTGCCAGTCCGCTAAAACGCTCGTTTGGGGATCAGGCCTTACAATATCAAAAAAAATCGTGCACTTTCAAATGGCCGCCAGCGTACGTATACGTGCGAATAGATCTACATCTACAGGTACTGTGAAAACATTTATTTGAAATATATCCGGTGGGCCAAAAATGTTTACACTTTTTACGTTTGCACTTAACTCTTTTTCAATATTAATGCAGTGTTACTATTCAATACTGCATAATGGCTCTATTATGCAACACTTCAAATATATTATTGAGTTATTATCAAATGGTCATGACAAAAGTAGTTCGATAATAGAAATTTGCCCTTTACCAATATCTGGTTTCAGTGCCAAATGCCAACATTTGGTTTAAGTATTTAATGGCGTAAAGCATCGGTTTCCAAAGACAATATGCCATCCTTAATCTTCCATAATTTAACTTTAATTACATCGTAAACTAATTCGTAGCAGATGTATAATTACTGGTAACTGATTTACTGCTCTCTGGTTGAAACAATTAACGTATGAGGCATGCACATTTAATTGCATGCCTCATGTGTCGTATAATCCTGCACTTTTATCGTGAATATAATTGTTTGAAAGTACTTATTATTGTTTTCAGATAATTGTACTTGTACATACATAAAACAAAACAATAAATTCAGAATGATTTATAATATACATATGTTCTTTTCGAGGTATTTTGCCTTCCCTAGATGTAAGATGTAATAGTCATAAAACTAATGCCTCTAAATACATTGGCACGAACTAATCACGTTCAATACCACACACTACACAGTCGATGAAAAACAAAAACCCTTTCCCGTCATTCAATGTAAAGTACGTGACACTGAAAAACACTGTGGCCGTTAGACTTCCTAAATATTACAAAATTTCGCGATGGTCCCATTTCCCTCTAACAAAAATAATAATAATAATAATAATAATAATAATAAGGAGTCTACTATAGAAATATAGAAGACTTAGGCTTATCCCAAAAGCTAACCTTTAGCTTTTTGAGGTCAGCTGGGGTGAAGTCAGAGACTGAAGGTTTTATATTAGCTTGCCAAGATGGTGTATTTAACACCCTGGTCTACCGAAGCCACGTGATGGGTATAGAAGTGCCTGACGTCAGCTGCAGAGCATGTCGTCAGGCCCCAGAGACCATTATGCATTTGCTGTCAGCTTGTCCAGCATGTGCGGTCTCTGCCTATATCCATCGACATAACGCGTATTACCACCATACGATACCATACGAGTGCGGTATTACCACCTACGTACCACTCGTACGGTATAGATCAGACACCGGTGTTGCCCTATGCTCCGGGGGATATTGAGTCCGTTGTGGGGAATGAGAGGTCCCGGTTATACTGGAACTATTCATTCCCCACCGTCAGGCGGATACAAGCCAATAAGCCTGACATAGTCCTCCTCGACCACCAACTCAAGACGATGTTCGTTATTGAGTTTTCGGCTCCTGCCGAAAAGAACATTGTCTTGAAAGAGGAGGAGAAACGGGCAAAATATCGAGATTTACTCTCTGAACTCCGCAGGCTGTACCCGGGTTGTTCTGTTAAAATAGTGGTTCTTATTATTGGCTCTCTCGGAGGTATGCGACAATCATTGCTCTCAGAACTAAGAACCATCCCAGCATGCCGTCAATCGGCAGAAGTCATCGCTGGGAAGATGCAGAAGGCCGTCATACTTGGCTCGTGAGGAGCGGTCGTTGAGTAACGAGGCTGGGGGGACTCTCTGGACTAGTTGGAGACCAGGGGGGACTTATCAGCATCAAAAAATAATAATAATAATAATAATATTATTATTACAATTAAACAGACTGTCTATCACCTAACATTATGTTTTTTAACAGTTTTTTGACAGAATATACAGACGAAGAGGATTTGACATCATTAGGTAGTAAATTGAAAATCTTACTACCATTATAACTAAAAGACCGCTGGAACTGAGTAGTTCTATGCTTAAGGATACAAAGTTGATCGCGATAATGTTTTACTAGCTTGGAGACTAAATATTAAGGTTTATTGTTTTTAAAAATCTTCAATAACATACAAGATAAATGCAATTTAAATGTTTCGCTCAGGTTTAACCACTTGGAAGACTGAAAACTCGGTGAGATATGATCAAATTTTTGCAAATTATAACTGTACCTGAAACATGCATTTTGAATCTTCTGCAGGCTTTCTTTGTCTTTACACAGTAAGGCAGGCCAATATACAATAGCACAGTATGATAAAGTGGATAATATTAAGGAGTCACACAATTTTATCTTAACCTCGGTACTAAGGTAGTCTCTGTGCATGTATAACACCTTAAGTTTAGCATATGATTTTTGTATAAGATGACTCACGTGTTTAGAAAATCGAAGAAAGGTGTTCAGCCATAAACCTAAATTCTTACAGCTTTCACTGGGAACAATGCAATTGCCATTTAGTATTGAAGACAGGGTCGTTAATAACAAGATCTTTCTTGCTTCCGAAAACTAACAATTCAGTTTTAGATTGATTTAACACAAGCTTGTGAGCTAAAGATACTTCAGAAATAGTGTCTAAGTCAGTATTAATTTTCGTCACAGCCAAGGGTAAAGTTTCAAAACTAAAGGGAAAATATACCTGAGTATCATCAGTGTATTGATGCGACTGACAATATTTAAGGTACTTATAAAAATCTGCCGTGTAAATACAAAATAATAGAGGTCCTAAAATACTACCATGAGGAACCTCTTTAGTTGTATCAGAAAAGTCAGATATATCATCATTCAAAATCACTCTCTGGCGCCTACCAGTAAGATAATTTCGGAAAAAATTAACTGCTATTTCCGAGAAGCCGAAATATTTTAAGGATCTAAGGTATCGAAAGCCTTACTAAAATCTAAAAGTATAAGACAAACATTGTTATTAGCATTGGTTTCTTTAAATATGTCATCTGTGACTTTTAGCATTGCCGTACAAGTACTGTGTTGTGATCTAAAACCAGACTGAGTAACAGATAAATATTAGAATCGTCAAGGTAGGCGTTTACTTGTTGAGAAACAATTTATTCTAGGATTTACGACAAGGTAGGTAGAATGCTAATAGGTCTGAAGTGAGTTATATGGGTGGGATTTTTGTTTTTTAGGAATAGGGATGACATTTGCGTTTTTCCAGGCTGCTGGAAACAACCCGTGAGAGAGGCACATATTGATAAGAAAAGTTAGATGGTTATTTAAGTGGGGAGAGACACGCAAAATCATTTTTACATCGATGCCGTCAGAGCCTTTAGCACAAGATTTTAGTGAATAAATAATTTTTTCAATTTGTTCTAATGTAACTTCGATGAAGGCAAATTCTTTACCGTCGACACAATGCTTTTTATCTATATAATTATTAAGAATTGTATTGCTGTCATTAGGTTGAACTTGTGCGACTGGATTGGCAAAATTGGCAAGAAAATCTTAAGAAAGATTTACCTACTGTTGCCGCCGAAATAGTATTTCCGAGGGAATTAATATTTAGGGTTCTCACTAATTTCCAAAAATTTTTTAGATCGGTTTTAAATTTGTGATGTAAAAAAGCCTTTTTTCTGATTAATTGAATTGTTAACTAGGTTTCTCAGCTCCTTATACTCATTCCACGCACCATCTGTCTTTAAACGCTTATATTTAGAATGTGCCTGCTTTTTTAACTTGATCATGAGCTTTAAATTATCGGTCAACCAAGGAGCTGGTGGTTTAGATATCCGCGATGTTTTAAGGGGAGCATGGATGTCGAAAATATTGCATATGTTTATGTCCAAAAAATCAACGATTTGATCAATATTAGCTAAGGTATATACATGGTCCCAGTTGAAAGCTTGTAAGTCACGCAAAAACAAATAATAATCAAATTGAGAAAAGTCTCTGTACGTTTTATATAATTATACAGGTTGGCGTTCTTTCTTGATTTTCAACTTGCAAGTAACTAATCGATGATCAGATATATTGTCCATTCTAATAACATTAATATTAGAATATAATTCATTTGATGATGTAACAATAATGTCAGTTAAAGACGAAGAAGTTGCAGTAACGCGAGTTGGTTCAGTAATAATTTGCTCAAAGCCGTAATTATTTAAAAAGCTATTTTGTCTCCTAAAAAAGCTAAAATGTCTCCTTGCTTTCAACACTTACATAAAGATGGCTCTCATATCTTTGGTTCAGGAATTTTCCGCTTATTTCACGTATTGACAGTTATCTTAAATATTTTTGTTCATGCAGTGATATCTTTTTCACTCGTGAACCGATTCTCAAAATCTAGGAATCATGTCGAAGCTAACACTTCAGTTAAGAAGGCGCGATGATGGTAATCGACTCAAGACAATAATTCAATATACAGGGTTGCATTAAAATTGACTTAAATGCTTTCGAAACAAACCGTTAATTCTGCATACTTCAAGATATTCCACGTGCAAGCAATCAGTTAGAAATTGCTGGTGGAGGAACCAAATTACAATTGCACAATCGCTCTTGCTCACCTGAAAATCCCGTAACCATGCAACGTATCGAGATTCGGAATATTCGCACTGACGAAGGCGGAGCAAATAAAATACGTCAATTGTTGCTATGACATCAAGTGTTAGCCTCCGTGGCTTAAATTGCAGATGACGAGGATTAATGAATGATAAATGATAAATAACTAAACTTTTACTAGTAATTTATTACGAGTTCGGGAACATATATCGCTTCTGTATCAAGTCCGGGGCATGTTGTTGAATCTTCCCCCGGTAGGTGGAAACATTTATATGTCGCGTACAGACGATTACCCGAAGTTGACAAAATCAGAGCGCTCTAATGATCGCTAGGAAGGGAAACCTGCAAAAGTGTAAGTCAAATGCAACTTATCTGTCTCTCCATGGGGACGGGATTCGTTATAATCTTCTGCTTGAAACTCTTGAAAGGGTTCACATAGAATAAATAAAATTAGTCCAAGAAAAATAGATTTTCACTAGGGAAAAATTTATAACAGGCTGAATTTTTGCATGCATCTTAGATCTTAGTATTACGGCCCTGAATAATGTTCCAGAGTTCCCCGTCGATATCCTAGCTGTGTTACGCGAGGTCAAAGGCCGTGAAAAAAATATAGATAGCTAATTTGTAGCTAATATGATTTTGCTATAAAAAGTTTTTTGTAGGGGCATCCGTTCGCGAAATACAGCGTTTCAAAGAACCAAGGACTTAGAACATTTACTTCGCTACGGCGAATAATGAGTGATCTTAGATATAATCATGAAAAATGAATCATAACTCAATAGATACATGTATTGTTGTTTTAATTTAATTTCACATGCATTTATTATACATTTATGCATTTATTTATGCATATTATTATTCGGTGGCCGTCGTATTAGATTCTTCATCGATATCGGAGACCAATTCTTCTGCCTCCAAAGTTTGGACGAGGATCTTTCCTCGATCAATCGATGTCTTCATCATTTTCCACAGTATCGATATCAAATGGTACTGTGTTCGAGCAAATTTGGCCATGACATTGGCTACAAACTACAGAGCAGTTCAATCCTGTTTTTCCGACATCCACAATCGGAAGCTTTCTTGCAATAATTACAAAATACTGTATTGAGTAATACATCCGGAGCAGCTTGGAACAGAGTTGTAATTGGCTCTAGGATATTATTTTGCTCATCCCCAGTCCTGAGGATCGACAGAGGTTGGCGGAAGCGTAGACAATTGGACATATCTGTTATTTTTTGTCGATTGAATGAATTTAAAATATCGCAATTTATCAATCGATTCTTATTCTTGTTTCTTGGGTGCGTTATATACTTAGAAGAAAACGTAGGCCATTCTTAAATATATCATTGAGAGTACTGTTAGCTGTAGTGAACGCTCTAGCATAATTAATCATATGATCAATCTTGTCGAAGAGAAGAAGTCGTATCACATCCAGTAATTGCGTGGAGAAATAAAATGTGGCGCTGACATTTTGGACACAAGGCTAAAACACTAGGAGTAGTTTCCACAAACACCAAAACACTTTCACTCCGCTCGACGCGCGTTTCGCCAACCAAGTTGGCATCATCCGGAGACGATTAAAAACTAATCTTAAACTGAAAATCTACCCTATTTATACTATTTATGATGAAATAATTAGTCACGCTTCAATGATTGTTGCTATAATTGCTGCTTGCTGCTATTGTTGCTTCAATAGTTGCTAAGCAACGCGTGAAGCGGGCTATACGGTATAGGTCCCTTGTCGCTATTCATACTACTTTTACATTTTACAATTTCTATGCTCTCAAATGCATCTAACTGTCTGTTATTTGTCACATTTCTAACTAATCTTAAATTACTAATATCTACTCTATGATTGTTGTCAAAAGCATGTTGTGCAACACTAGACTTATCTGTTCTTCCATATTTTAGATGAGCCATATGCTCTTTAAATCTGGTGTTAATTGATCGTCTCGTTTGTCCAACATATTTTCGATCACAATCATTACAACTAATTTCGTAAATCCCAGACCTTTCATTTGGAACAATTTTATCCTTTGGATTGTCTAAAAGTTGTTGTAATTTATTACTCGACGAATGAATCGCTGTTATACCCACGTTTTTGAAGACTTTACTCAAACCACGAGTAAACCGGGGTTCGTACGGGATAGATACATATTTTGGAGTCTCTATATCCTTTTGAAAGGTCGTAGAATTACGAAGTGTGTCCTTAAATTTACGCTTCCTAATTAGTTTTTCAACTATATCTCTAGGATAACCATTACTCACAGCTATATCTTTAATTAATACTTTTTCTTTTTCAAACGTCTCATTACTGAGAGGGAAACTTAGTAAACGATGGACAAGAAAATTAAAACTTGCCATTTTATGTTGATAGCAGTGGTGAGTCATTAGGGATATATCTGATCGTACTGGTATATTTTCTATATATATCAAATTCTAACCTATTGTCACTATTTTTAATTACTAATACATCTAAAAATGGAAGTTTTCCATTATTTCCTAGTTCATATGTAAACTTTACAGAAGTGAAACGACTATTTAATTTGGAAATGAAGTTTTCTACATCCGCAATCTTAGTGTCAAACACGGCAAAAATATCATCCACATACCTCAGCCAAATCCTAGGAAAATACTCGAATTCTTCTTTTGCTTCAGTTTCAAATCAACTCATGAAGACATTAGCAATGAAAGGCGATAAACAGTTACCCATAGAACTTGTCATTGAAACGGAAGCAATTTTGTTTCATACGAAGTTCTGTAAGGTTTACATATTCTTCTATTACTTATAGTTGTTTAATTCGAGTACATCCTCAAGATACTCCAAGGTCTGTGGAATTGGTACAGTCTGAAATAATGAACAAACATCAAAGGAAATCAAAATTTCACCCTCTTGCAATTGAATTTTCTTGACCTTATCAATGAAATCATTCGAATTTTTAACTGAAAAACTAGGCTATGCAATGGGCAAACTGTCAAATTCCTTACTCAACCATTTTGAATTCAATCTTTTGTCCTGAGGAGCTCGCGCGATCAATATGGCCATGAAGTCCACATCCTCGCCAACGATAATCACAGTACTCGTATGTGATTGTTCTATTGCTGTTTCGATGATCAGAACATCAGCATCATTTTTTCCCTGCTTCACAATGATATTAGCTGCATGAAATCTTTGAGACAACATGGAAATGACACGACTTTTGTTGTTGACTCGTTGTCACTTTCGTTGATGCCTCAAAGAGAATATCAGCGGATGAAGAAGCGGTATGACAATGACGACGCTGCTCTGAAGCTTTGATATTTTTTTCAACATAATTATAACCGTCGAATACAATTATAACGTCATGGCCAAAATGCTTTCGTATATAATTTATGTAGCTGTCAAAAATGGTATTAAATGTGCTGTCTCGATTCCAGATTACACGATGCAGTAATAATTATCCTCCATCGACTATGTATATTCTTGACTGGCTGCAAGGTTTCATACAGATTTTGTATTCTTTCTTGCGCATTCCATTTACGATCATCGGAAATGAATAAATTCCATATCTCGTGCAATATTGCTCATACAAAAAAACTTTCAAATAACTTTTTGTAGCAAATTGCCTTAGCTACATTGCCTTGTTTTCAATAAATGTCGCCGTTCTCGAGATATATTGTAACACCTCTACTCTTTCATTACATTACCTTAATTAAAGGGCCTCTCATCCAGGAGATGTGACGTAATGAATTTTTTGTTGTTGCCTATCGGCTGCTCAGTTGAATACGGAGGTCGTGGATAAGTGGATTTGCTAGATGCTGGCACTTAGATACCTTTAGATATATCACCAGAAATATCACAGCTTGACAATGACCGGCTTGATCTACTCCTACTTAAAATTTTGTATAAAAATACTTGGACGCCAGGTCAAGAGTACTTAAATAGTACAGAAGACCGCAGAAATGATCAGCCAATAATTATCTGCTGTGACCCATCTTGTGACTCAGACTTATCCCAGAGAAATAAAAGATAAAGATTTTTTTTAAAAACAATATATTACAAAAATATTTATGACCAGTTGATGGTTCACAGTTATTCTTAAATTAAAATTAAAATTAACAATTGGGTTGCCTGAGGGGCGTTAAAACGACCCTACTTTATTAAGTAGCCTGAAGGGCTTTAGGTTAAAACAATAAAAAAATGTTCACTCTTGACACAAGGTCAAGCCGAGAAATTTATCATTTACAACAAAAGTGAATTGTAAACCTGGGAAAAAAAATAAAGTGGAAATATTCCTTAAGACCTGGTAATTCCTAGGGGCAATTAATTATACAAAAATACCTTTTCTCTTTTCTGGAGATCCCCTCATGAATGTGCTGGGTTTCCTAGGATCCTAGGCTGAAGCTTCGGCTTGGTGGTCCAGCTGAGCTGAAACGTAGCCTCTAAGGGCGATGTATACCGCAGGTGGAATGTGCCGGCTGCAGGAGGAGATACCTTCCAGTCTGACGTTCAGAAATAGGTAATAATGGTCTGCTCTGCTCACCAAAGGAATTGATTTTCGGTCATCAAGGAAGAAAAATTTACCAGTATCAGGTTTCACAAATTTGGAAGAAAAAAATATGTATAAATTCCCGCTTGAACCGGATATCAAGAGTGAAATTTATACTAAAATGAATTTAAATGAAATAACTCGATTAATAGTTCAAAAATATGAGTTTTAATTATATAAAAATATTGTAATGTTAAATATTGGAAGAAAATTTTGATTAAATTCCCAAAAATTGAGATTAGACTTTATCAAAGTAAAAAAATAATATTATCAAGACAGGAATGTGATATGCAAATTTTCACTATACGATTAAATAAAAAATAAAAAATAGAAATAAATGCTGCTTTTTGCCGATGCAAAAGATAAACAAATACCTATGGCATACGCCGTCGAGGTAATATCTTCTAAATAAACTGAAAGTATGCTACCATTCGGTAAAACAGTAACTTTGATTCAAAATTACCAGGTAGGTCTAAAATCGAACGATAACGTAACGATTCAAATTTAAATTAATATATATTTAGGTAATCAATAAAAAAATAAAGTATAATACCTATTTTAAGGTTTGCACTAAGCAAAAAATGGTCGAATTACGACTTAAATCCCCTTCGGAAATCCTTTAATTACTTGCCCCAGCTGTAGAACACTCACACATATACAGGGTGAGTCAGTTTTTTGTAGACAAACTTTAACAGGGGATAGAACGCACGTTTTTAAAAAGAAATGTGCCTATAAATATATGGCCGATCTAGCTTCCTAAGGAAGATACAAGGTGTTAAAGTTTCATTTTTTTTTACATTAATGTGTAATATTTTCTGAACGGAATGATATATTCACTAAATATTTTACACATATCTTAACCTGCATAGGATCAACATGTTGTATTGTTCCTGTCGAAAATACTATAGTGGATGTTACTTTTTTCGGGTACTTCGGATATTCTGCATAATGGAACTTTTTTTTCGTACGCCACTGACATTATCGAATACATATTTCTAAAATAACGGCCCCTTAGTAACAATTTTGATCTCTTGTAATTTTGCTCTAACTACGACAGTTTTAGAGATATTGGCCGTTGTTTCTCTGACAGTGTAATGTCGTTATTATATTTTTTTTCTCGAATTTTCTTTATGACTTATAAACGAACGCTTAGATTTTTTCATGTTTGGGGGATAATGCCTATTAATTAAGGCGCATAAAACAAGCGGTAAGAATGTTCAAAAACTTGCACAGTGGCGGGGTGGAAGGGGTGCTCCACCCCTTTCGTAAACAAAACATCTACGCCAAAGACTGAAAAAACAAAAAAAAACTGTTATTTTCATTATCTACATACAGTTTAACAAAAATAATGTCCCTTCTTCTGTTTCGAAATTCCTGTGCGGTTCCTAGTTATTTTGATTTTTAGTGTTTGATGTGGTACTAAATTAAGTAATTTATTTATTAGCAATAATAATTATCGGCTAAATATTTAATTCTTTCAACGAAACCTACCTAAATATGGTGTGTTAAGGATTCTAAAAAGCCGAAATCTCTTATTCTTTATCTTTTTCCAATGTAGTCAAAATAAATATTTGTTATATCAAGCCTTACTCAAATACAATACTTTTATATGTTGAAATCTGTTAAATTACAAATGTACTTACAATACAATAGATTATTGTGCAGTTGCCAAAAGTCTTAAAAATTTCCTTTAAGTTTTATTAAACTTGTGCATGTACCAATTTCTGTTTCAATTTTTGTTGTTGTTTGCTAAATAATTTCCATTTAAAACTAGCGTATTTGTAACTGTACGTAATAATTGCAACAAAATATTATACTCCTTGGAAAACAAGTAAGCATTATGTCATATTTTGAAACGACAGTTTGACGTATTACAAGTTTATCTACAAACAATTTTGCTTCATCTTGAATATTTTCACTGTTATTAATTATTATTTTTAAGATTAAAAAGTTATTTTATGTGATTTGCCAGATTTTAATTAGTGTAACATGCCGTTTACATTTACAAATAGCGAACAAGCCGACATTCATTTTATTTATGGGTTCGCAAATGGGAATTCAAGATACGCAGCTAGGGAGTATCGAAGAAAATTTCAAAATAGACGACAACCTCATCATTCCGTTTTTGTGAGTATCCACCGTCGATTTGTTAACCAGGGTTTGAAAAATGTACCCGGGGGCCGACAGAACAACCGTGGACGAGATAGAGACCGTATATTGCGGGAATTTAATAGGAACCCAACGACAAGTACTCGACGTGCTGCTATTGCTCTTGGTATTTCCCAAAGTAAAATTTCCCGGGTATTAAAACGGGATCACAGACGCCCATATCATTTTCAACCTGTTCAAGGTTTATGTCCAGGTGACGCTGAACGAAGACTTACTTATTGTAGGTGGGTTCTTAACTCCATTCAAAATAATAGGGATTTCTTATCCAATATACTGTGGACTGATTAATCTTGTTTTACTCGTCGTGGTATAGTAAATTTTCACAATCTGCATGTATGGGCACATGAAAACCCACATGCCATTCGACCACGACACGTTTTCAACATGAATTTAGTACAAATGTCTGGATTGGAATTTACGGCAACCACGTGTTTGGACCTTACTTCTTGCCACAACGTGTAAATTCAGAAAATTTCCTACAATTTTTAGAAGAACACCATGGTAATATATGGGAAGTCATTCCTTTGAATTTAAGAAGACAGTCTTGGATTCAACTTGATGGGTGCCCGGCCCATTATGGCAGAAATGTAAGAAATTGGCTAAACAATAACTATCCAGGGAGGTGGATAGGTCGTGGAGGTCCAGTGGCGTGGCCTCCCAGATCCCCCGATTTAACACCACTTGACTTTTTTGTGTGGGGATTCATTAAGGAAATAGTGTATACCACTCCGGTTAATACACTTGAGGAACTTCAAAATCGCATTAGAGATGCTTGCAATGAAATAAGGGTGCATCATTTAGTTAACTTAAGACGTTCTATGATACGTCGCAGTGAAATGTGTATTGAGAAGAACGGTTTACATTTTGAACAAATTATCTAATTTTATGTATGTAGGTACTAGTGTTATTGTTATTAATTCTTGTAATTGTTATTTATAAATCATTATTGCTAACAATTGTTATTTATTCCACAATTATTATTGTTAATTAAATATTGCTATAAATTCAAAAATGTTTATATCTCCATAAACATTAACATCAATGTTCATCTAATGTTTTTTTTTTGTAATTGTAATTACTTGGAAAGAGATAAAGAGATTTCGGCTTTTTAGAATCCTTAACAAACCATATTTAGGTAGGTTTCGTTGAAAGAATTAAATATTTAGCCGATAATTATTATTGCTAATAAATAAATTACTTAATTTAGTACCACATCAAACACTAAAAATCAAAATAACTAGGAAACGCACAGGAATTTCGAAACAGAAGAAGGGACATTATTTTTGTTAAACTGTATGTAGATAATGAAAATAACAGTTTTTTTTAAATAGTCTTTGGCGTAGAAGTTCTGTTTACGAAAGGGGTGGAGCACCCCTTCCACCCCGCCACTGTGCAGGTTTTTGAACATTCTTACCGCTTGTTTTATGCGCCTTAATTAATAGGCATTATCCCCCAAACATGAAAAAATCTAAGCGTTCGTTTATAAGTCATAAAAAAAAATTATAATAACGACATTACACTGTCAGAGAAACAACGGCCAATATCTCGAAAACTGTCATAGTTAGAGCAAAATTACAAGAGATCAAAATTGTTACTAAGGGGCCGTTATTTTAGAAATATGTATCAGATAATGTCAGTGGCGTACGAAAAAAAAGTTCTCTTATGCAGAATAGTCGAAGTACCCGAAAAAAGTAACATCCACTATAGTATTTTCGACAGGAACAATACAACATGTTGATCCTATGCAGGTTAAGATATGTGTAAAATATTTAGTGAATATATCATTCCGTTCAGAAAATATTACACATTAATGTAAAAAAAAATTAAATTTTAACACCCTGTATCTTCCTTAGGAAGCTAGATCGGCCATATCTTTATAGGCACTTTTCTTTTTAAAAACGTGCGTTCTATCCCCTGTTAAAGTTTGTCTACAAGAAACTGACTCACCCTGTATATTAATAATAATAAAATATTTCAGACTTTACCTGGTAATTAAGAATCACTACACTAAAACACCGAAGATATATCTTCGCGAGCGTAAGCCCCGGTAAACAGGCTCAAGCAAGCAGGTCGGCAGAAAGAGAATGATTTTTCGGGATATCGCGTATAAATGTGCTTGCTGGGAGCACGCGACAATTCGCGGGACGGAAAGGTAGGGATAACCGTAGATGGTGAGTCGCGGTAAATTTCTACAAGTTCGCGCGGTTTTATTTCAAATATTTGAAATATGAATTCAGACATTAGCCATAACACGGAACGGAATTTATTTACGTTACAATATGCGAACACTGTTTTTCGCGATGATCTCGCGTAACACAGCTAGTGAAAAATATATCGATGGGGAACTTTAAGACATCATTCAGGGCCATAATACTAAGGCGCATGCAATTCAGCCTGTTACAATTTTTTTCAACCCCCTTTTTTGTTAATTATTCCTGGATTTAATGTTTCAAGTTATATTATGTTCAGCATTACAAGCAGAAGTATAAAAAACTGTACCCAAATCGATTAAGGTTATTAACAGCAGCACACACTCGTTCCGTGTAGCAACGAAGTATATAATTATATAAAAATCTGGTTTGCAGTGGGCTGGAATTTGTTTATTGTTTTAGGTCCGAACCGTCTACTGCGTTACGTACGATTACATAATCCTACTGTGTATGTAATAAAGCTTTATTTATACACTCAAATTTATTTCGCACTTTAATTATACTTTATCCTCGAAAATTTCAGCATTGCTTTCGGCCAGGCTATATTTCTGGCGGGTTTTAATTTATGTTGTGCGAAATAGTGCATTTTTTTTTATTTTGCGAGACATTGGCCCACTTTGAAATGTCAAGATATTTCCAGGAACACCGCATTTAAGCTATTATTATGCTATTGGTTCGGCTGGATTTTTTTATTCAAAATTATATATAATCGTTGCAAACGACCAACCGCAACGATATTTTAGCCGACATGCTAATTGCTAATGTTAACCTACGGACCACCTAGAATTGAGGCTCTTCAATATTCGGTCATCTTAAAGGGAAGTACTTTTACTTATTTTTACTTTACTTACTTACTTTTATTTACTTTTTAGCATAGTCTTTGACAAACTTTTGTAGTCTTTTATATACCAATCGTTACCATTTTGCATTATTGTTGAATTCTGACAAAAAATATCATAATATACTCGAGGGATTTTCTCTATTTTTCTTATAACATTTTCAGAGCGACCAAAAACGCGATCAGGTGGCATGAAACTGTGTCGCCTTATTGGAAAGACATGGTGAATTTCTTTAAAAATGCTTTTTTGTACGTGGAAAAGCACCAAAAATATCATGGAGGAATTTTTATTCTGACCAGGGATATCAGAGAATAGCTTTATGGTATGAGGTCTGTCTTCTGGATCTAACAATGTACTTTGCATCAAGTAAATGTAATAATGCAGGACACACTTCATTTGACCCTTTGCCGCTTTCGTTTTTGGTCCATCTGTAAGCAAAGGTGTTTTCCTTATTCTGATTTGCCTCAACTAGCCATAATTGCCGCAGATAGTAAACATCAGAAATGCTAAGTTTGAGCAGCGGTTGGTTTTGCTGCATGTCACAACAAACTTTGCCAACCCCTTACGGTTCATAGAACTTTTTAGCCCTCAGCTTATTCAGTTTAAGTTCTGTAGAAATATTAGTTTTTGTACAACTGTCAAAAAACTTGACATTTCTGCATCTTTATTGATGCGTAAATGTTTACTTTTTTTCACCGTGAAAAAAAGACTTTTTCTCACTGCCAAAATAATTCACAAAATAAACATGAAATATTACTTTTTGAAGGATTTATTTTTAACAAAGGCAATTATTAATTGTTTATTCATCATAAAAAAATTTCATTTATCAGAATAATAATTGATAGTAAAGTTTGAACAATTATTTCCAACATAAAATTCCGAAGATATTCCATGTTGCTGCTGATCAGAAACGTCAGATATTTCTTGAAGAGTTGATTCTAAAATTTTATCAGATATTTTAATTTGTTTGAAGAAGATGGACAATTCAATATTTTGTTAGAAATCTCAATTTTGTTATTCAAACTATCTTCTGTATATACTTCTGTTATACAGGGTTTTTCAGGATTATGTTTACAAACTTTAAGGACACATTGTTCAAGTAAAAATAAACAAAAAATGTTATATAAACATTGGGCTGAAAGCGCTCCGTTTTCGAGATGCAGGGTGTTAAAGTTTCCAAAAAAATATTGATATTTCTTAATATCTCGAAAACGGATAGAGGTATTTAAGTAAAATTTGGTGCCATATATTACAAGATAATATGTTAGAACATGACTAAGTAACAAGTATTGCGAACCACCATTGGCGGAGATACGGGTAAGCAATACAATTAATTTTTAAAGAAAGTGCCATTTTTGAGTGTAACAGTCTATTTTGGATAAATATTATCTCTTGGAATTTTCTCGTATTTGTAACCGTTTCGTGGAAAATTAATTTTTTATACCGCCGCGGCGAAAAACCGCATGTGTGCCCCGGCGGCGGCGCTTAGTTTCACCAAGAATCAGTTACATTGTTCAATAAATTAAATAACTTAGCAAACAGTAAATAACAAATAACACATAAAGAGATTTATTAATGTTAATACAATAATTAAATCAACCCATAAGTTAATACCACAAGTTGAACATGAAAAACTAAACTTAAAACAATAATAAATAATCTAGAAAATATTTTGTTCGAAATGGCTTCCTAATTATGCAGTGGACGACCGACATTGAAGTGGAGTTAATTCTCGACATGCTTAAGTTATTCTTTCTCTTAGAGATTCCAGGGTATCAACTAGCACTTCATATACTTTTTGTTTAATTGCGCCTCATTTGAAATAGTCCATGACGTTTAAGTCAGGGGAACGCGCAGGCCACTCTACATTACCACCACGACCGATCCATATCCCGGGGAAATTAATATGAAGCCATCTTCTGGGTCCTCAGCCATAGTGATCCAGCTGAAACCAGCTACTCCTTCGGGTGTTTGGAGAACATTTTCTAATAGATCGTGAAAATTTCAAGGAATGCCAAAAATAGTTCAGCATTTAGACGATGAGGGAGAAAGTACGGACCAATTACAGTATCATCCAATACACCTAACCATACATTGCACTGAAATTCGTGTTGGAAATTATATTCCCTTACAGCTCGAGGATTCTCGTGCTACCAGATGTGGCTATTCATCCCCTTTCTAGTGAAAGTGGCTTCATCTGTCCACCATATTTTTTTCGTAAATGTGACATGATTTTCTGCGTGGTTTAACACCCACTCGCAAAATATGCGTCTGCATCGCATATCTTGAGGCAATAGATGCGTACACGCTGTATGTGATATGGATGACGACCGTCAGCTCTAAGGATTCTCCAAATTGAACCTGATGAGATTCCTAACTCCCGATTAGATCTTCGAATGCTTGTAGATGGATTATCATCAAAATGGTTTAGGATTCTGTTAGTTCCACCTCCATTCTGAAGCGGAGCAAATTGTCCATCCGCATATGGTATCATATTGAAAGAGCCAGTCTCTCTTAAACGGATGAATGTTACAGAAAATGTTTTCTTTGCAGGTAATCGTCTACGTGGATATTTTCTTAAATACTCACGACGGCCAGCGGTGGCATTTCCATTGCAAAATACATATATAAAAACTATATCAGCATATTCCATATTTAAGTATATCGGCGATATTCTTGTTTTATACGTTTATCAAAATTCTACTTGAAAGTACTACACTTCACTAGTCAATAATTTTCATTTATAAACTTGCTGTCATTGTTTGACAGCAGCCTACTTAGCATGTTTTCCTTACTAAAAGCAATTTGTAAAGTGAACTTGAAAAAAATAATTTGCCACGAAACGATTACGAATAGGAGAAAATTCCAAGAGATAATATTTGTCCAAAATAGACTGTTACACTCAAAAATGGCACTATTTTTCATTTATTGCAGGGCTGTAATACTTTTTTTTAAATTAATTGTTTTGCCTACCCGTATCTCCGCCAATGGTGGTTCGCAATACTTGTTACTTAGTCATATTCTAACATATTATCTTGTCATATATTGCAACAAATTTTACATAAATACCTCTATCCGTTTTCGAGATATTTAGAAATATCAATATTTTTTTTGGAAACTTTAACACCCTGTATCTCGAAAACGAAGCGTTTTCAGCCCTATGTTTATATAACATTTTTTGTTTATTTTTACCTGGACAATGTATCCTTAAAGTTTGTAAACATAATCCTGTAACACCATGTATGTAATAATTCTTCACGGCGACAAGCATCGCTGATACCCAAAATTAGGACAACCTACAAATAAAAAATATTGAAATTACTACTAATCTTACAAAATTATGATTATATATGTACCTTATAAAGTAAATTTGTTTCGCTATCAGCATCTTAAATACATTTATTGATATCATCCCTTGATAAAACTTTAGATTTTTGTTTTTTCCACAAAATAGCATATAAGCACATTTTCAGAAACCTTTTTTATATGTTTCTTGTCACACCATTCACGAAATTGGTCATATGTTTTCTCATAATACTAACTTGGATTTGGCCGGTAACATATTAGATACTATTGCATTTGCTTTCTCACTACCACTATCATAATCAACATCCATCTTCTTGAAAATAACTTGAAATTGAAGCAACTACGAGCAAACACAGTCAAACAGTCAAACACGCGGCGTGTCAACAAACCGTTTCTATAGTAACGACACAGAAAGGTCACTGGATGCGCTGTGAAATTGTATTGGAAGTATTGATAACATTAAGGACAACATGTATGGAAAGGAGAAGTATTATTTAGTTATTTTGGACTTAAACATTTTTGAATATGATTTTACTGAAAACATAGAACAATATTTTAATAAGATAACAGTCGTTTTAAAGTGATAACTTATCGGGACAAAAAACCACGTCAAAATGTTTTCTACATCCGCAATCTTAGTGTCAAACACGACAAAAATGTCATGCACATACCTAAGCCAAATCCTAGGAAAATACTCGAATTCTTCTTTTGCTTCAGTTTCAAATCGACTCATGAAGACATTAGCAAAAAGCGATAAACAGTTACCCATTGCGGTTCCTTCATGTTGGATGTAAATGTGTTCCTTCATATGTTTCACTTCTGTAAAGTTTACATATGAACTAGGAAATAATGGAAAACTTCCATTTTTAGATGTATTAGTAATTAAAAATAGTGACAATAGGTTAGAATTTGATATATATATATAGAAAATATACCAGTACGATCAGATATATCCCTAATGCCTCACCACTGCTATCAACATAAAATGGCAAGTTTTAATTTTCTTGTCCATCGTTTACTAAGTTTCCCTCTCAGTAATGAGACGTTTGAAAAAGAAAAAGTATTAATTAAAGATATAGCTGTGAGTAATGGTTATCCTAGAGATATAGTTGAAAAACTAATTAAGAAGCGTAAATTTAAGGACACACAACTTTTAGACAATCCAAAGGATAAAATTGTCCCAAATGAAAGGTCTGGGATTTACGAAATTAGTTGTAATGATTGTGATCGAAAATATATTGGACAAACGAGACGATCAATTAACACCAGATTTAAAGAGCATATCTAAAGAGCTCTTCTAAAATATGGAAGAACAGATAAGTCTAGTGTTGTACAACATGCTTTTGACAACAATCATAGAATAGATATTAGTAATTTAAGATTAGTTAGAAATGTGACCAATAATCGACAGTTGGATGCATAGAAATTGTAAAATGTAAAAGTAGTATGAATAGCAACAAGGGACCTATACCGTATAGCCCGCTTTACGTGTTGCTTAGCAACCGATCATTGAAGCGTGATTAGTCACGCGTAAATTTCACGGTGATATCATTAGTGACGTCACCATGAAAATAGTATAAATATGGTAGATTTTGTAGTTTAAGATTAGTTTTAATCGTCTCCGGATGATGCCAACTTGGTTGGCGAAACGCGCGTCGAGCGAAGTGAGAGTGTTTTGGTGTTTGTGGAAACTACTCCGAGTGTTGGGAAAATAGTCTTAATTAAGCGTTTCAATACAGCTGAATCCAAATATGAAATGTCAAAAACGAGTTTGAACTCATGACAGTTGCCAAAAAAACTGTGAATAGAAAATAATTTTTTGATTATTCAAAATTGTAAGGTTTTTTTTATATTTTAACACAAATTAAGTAGTTTCCTCGTAAAAAAATTATTAATGTGTTTTTCTTTAGATGACAACTGTCAATTAAGCTGTCAATAAAGTTTTTAATCGAATTTTTATTTATTTTTCAATTTCTCAATTCGAAAAATAGTCTCAATTAAGTGTTTCAATACAGCCGAATCTGAATATGATATCAAAAACGAGTTTAGACTCATGACAGTTGTCAAAAAAGCCGTCAATAGAAAATAATTTTTTGATTATTCAAAATTGTAAGGTTTTTTTATATTTTAACGCAAGTCAAGTAAAGTTTCGTCGTAAAAAAATTGGTAACGTGTTTTTCGTTAAATGACAACTGCCAATTAAGGTGTCAATTAAGTTTTTAATCGAATTTTTATTTTTTTTTCAATTTCAATTCGAAAAAATTCGATTCAAAATTTCATTGACAGCTTAATTGACAGTTGTCATTTGTCAGTTGTCAATTATTTTCTAGGCCTACTTCCGATTTAGTGGGAGCACTAAAAAAATCGGGACTTTTCCAAAATAAGGACCACCCTAAATATATATAGTCCTATGATAGTCCAAACATGATATTGCTGTTGTGGATTGCCAAATGAAATGCAATTAAGTCAATAATTAATACATGCAACTGAAAAGGATATCTGTGTTTGTATCCCATTTTATGCTAAAGGTAGCTGCTACTTTGCTATTATGTAAGTACGGCTACTCTTTTTATATGGGAATATTTCCTGAACCGGAAGGAATATTCTTTTTTAGAAATCCATAAAATATCACAGGAATATTTTTCTTCTAACGGATTATTCATAAAATATTCATTTAAATATACCTACATATTAATAGAACATAATATGCAGAAAATATTACAGGAATATCCAGATTAGTTTATATTTTAAAGAAAGAAATAAGAATATTCTCCCAGTATTTTTCATAAAATACTTACTATGTAAAATATCAATTCATTTTTAACAATATTTCTTGATACGGAGACATAAAATATAGTATTGAGAGTAAAACTTAATTTTCATTAATATGTCTTAAAAACATCCTAAATTCTACAAAATATTGTCCTAAAATCATAAAATAAATGTGAAAGTTTGCTCTGAGAGCCTTGTAAATAAAACTGGTTTCAGATCAGATCATAAGGAAAAACTGGCAAAACCATTGACATTGAAACTAAAAATTTCATTCATCCTAGTATATTTATAACTACTATTTCAACTTTTAATGCGGCATATGCGCTCTTTCAATAATTCACTTTACGATCGCTTATTGCACTGGACCACAAAAGAAATAATATCCAGACCGTAACTTTACTGACTGGGCGTGTAAAACAAGTTATAAATAAAATCTGAATCGATCGCAAAACACTAGACACACGGCAGACGCTTGAAGGCAGACACCGGACTAGACAGAATTCCTTATATAAGTAAGTAAATAACCGTAAAGCGTAGATGGTGTTGGGAAATACCATCGTCATCGAACGTTTAACGATCCGTGAATTCAAAATCAGTCCTTTACAGCATACCACGGAACCAAGAGAAGAGTTTGAAGAAGTTGTCGTCATGATACACAAAGCATGAGCTATGAATGCATAATAATAATAATAAGTTTATAATATAAAACAAAAATGACACACAGAAAATATATGAAAAACTCTTGTGTAATCTGTCATTAATCTCGATTAATGTATTCCATATTCCAAAGTATTCCATTAATTTTTAAAACATTTTACGACATGAAAATTCTTTGCGAAAAAAACACCAAATCTTGCCACATTTTGAGAGATATTCTGTAACACATTCGAAATAGCTACATTCAAAATCACTGAACTTCCTATGGATCTTATCTACAACTGCCTGATATTTTCTGATTAGAGTGGGATATTTAACTTTTCCACTGTATATCATCAATTGTTTAGGTAATTTATATTTTATTTATCGCATGTTTCCTTTTATTTCAGCGCATTAGACATCACAAAGACAGATTCAAAAGGCAGCAAGGTGCGCATCTGTATCTCCCGGGCAGTTATATCGCCGAAGGGGATGAAGGTCCTGATAATGGTCCTTGGTCGGAGTGGTCGGAACCCACTCCATGTTCTAGAACGTGCGGAGGGGGAGTTTCTTCGCAACACAGAATATGTGCTGATGGATACACCTGTGGCGGGCCGGACAAGAGACATTTCTCCTGCAATACTCAGGTAAGATTTTCCTAACCTTTTATTATACAAAATTGTTGGAATTAACATATGTGATCAAAGTATGCTAATGCAGACAAACTAGGGTTAAGTAGACCTGACTCTAATATTTTGACTAACTTTCCGCTTACTAAACTATTTGATTTTAAACCCGATCTGACTGTATAAAAATCTGCCGGAAACTGAATAATTTAGGCTAAGATAGTCGCTCCAGCCCTCGTTGGGCGGGACCAAGGATGATCTTTCATCCCCCTTAAAGTAATACCACTTACCGGGTGTAAAATCTCAACCAATCCTACGGGATCAACTTTACCCCTTACATAATCTCAGCATAGCTGCATAAGAAAAATACTGAATACCCTGTATCTGAACGTTGCAATAAATCAAATGAAAATAGAAAACATTCAGAGTAGTGACCGACCGATACCGATATTTATATCGGTATATAGGCAATATCGGAGCAACGCCGATTATCGGTATCGGCCGATAGGGATAACCGATATGGCCGATATAAAAAAAAGACAATGAATCTCTTGAAATGTTATGTTAAATGTTAAAAAATAAATGTTGATTTGATTTGATTTGATTTGAGATTGGCGGGGGCTCTGCCCTTTGACGTATAGGCCTCAGTATGGGCCCGTCACGGCCCGCCTTTCGAGAGCTATACCAGTCCAGTTGCCTTAATAAAGCCAACGAGGCGGCTGGGACATAGCTCTCTAAAGTCCCTGGGCATCAGCATCAGTTGTCCCAGGTATTGCATACGTGTATGCAGGAAAGCGGGGCAATTCATCAGAACATGCCCTGCTGTCTCCTCATCTTCCAAGCATCCCCTACACTCAGGGTCTTCCACAAGACCCATTCTGTAAAGGTGTCGTCTTAGGTGGCAGTGACCGGTCAGTAGGCCTGTCACTGTTCTTAAGTTACATCTGCTTAATTTCAGCAGCTGTCTGGTCCTCCCAGCGTCGGGACCAGATATGAGTTCTTTAGCCTGTCTCATGCCTGGAGCAGTTGTCCAACAATGTTGAAACATTTGTTGGGCTAAAGTCTTCATTGAGGGAACCGCTGTGCTTCTGGAGATCCCTACGAAGGGTTCAGGCCCAGTAGGTGTGTCTCTAAAGTGCCTACGTTGGCTAGTTGATCGGCCTTCTCGTTTCCCGGTACACCAGCATGTCCTGGGACCCACACAAGGCGTGAATTATTCCTCTGAAAGAGCGTCTCGAGGACGGTCTTGCATTCCAGAACCAGTTTTGAGCGCACTTCAACGGCACTAAGTGCCAAGATGGCAGCTCTACTGTCGGAGCATATATTGATTCTACCAGTTCTTTGTGGGCCAGCTAGCAGCTCCAGCCCGCAGGATAGAATCGCAAATACCTCGGCCTGGAAGACAGTAGCATGTGCACCCAGAGCAAAGTATTTACTTATTTGTTCCGAGTCAGAAAAGACTCCGGCACCCGACATTCCATCCGCCCTGGATCCATCCGTATACCAGTTGGTTCCGTTGCGGATTGCCATCGGGGTGTTCTCTATCCCCCACTCCTCGCGGTCAGGGATTACGACCTCCAGGAAGTTCGAGGGATATAGTTTAGTGGGAATATGATCACCACTCATGAGTAGAACCGGGCATCGTTCGGTGGCCCAGTTCCACATGCGAGAGTGCCCGAATGAGCACACCTGTAACTGGTCTAGCGTGCCCAGTCTATATACCGCACGCATGGCTTCCAATTTAATGAATATTTGTAGTGGCATGAGATTTAATAGCACCTCCAGAGCTCTGGTGGGAGCCGTTCTCAATGCTCCAGTCATCCCTAAACACGCAAGTCTCTGGACCCTGTCAAAAATGATATGTTTCTGCATAAAAATAAGTCGTAGGATTTCTTTAGTGAGGTACAATAATTTTAACAGCAAATTCTCACAGAACACGGTATAATATTAGATACTACCTATCTAAACTGATCAACAAAATAAACGTTACGCTGCCAAATTTGCTCTGATTTTGGAACAGAATAAATCTGGATTGCCGCTGCCTATTTAGTTTCTGTTTGAAATGATATATGTTTCATATAAAGTTTCTAAAGGGCGGAAAATAAAACAGTGCTAAATTTCTGAAATTTGGCATCGTCCCATTTCAACAAAAAAAATTTTTTTTTGGATATGAACATGAATATAAATTAGAACCTCATATCTCGAAACGGTTTTTGCGATTTTCGTTGATTTGCCTTATTTACACAGTGACCGCAAAAACATCAATTTTTGGCCTTGCATTGATAACTTTTTTACTCGTGAACCGACTCTCAAAATCCAGGCCTCATGTTGAGGCTAAAACTGCAGTTAATAAAGCACGATAAAGATAATCGACTCCAGGCAAAGTTTCAATATACAGGGTTGCATCAAAGTTGAACCAAATTTGCATAACTCGCGAAACCTAGTATTCTGAGAGACCTCAATTAAAGACAACTTGCTTTCGAACAAATTGTATAATCTGAACACTTTATTATTATCGTTTCGAGATATGAGGTTCTAATTTATGACATTTGACAATTTATGGCAAATTTGGCATCGCTACTTACACAATCATGCGATCATTTTTCATTTTCCTTTTGCAGTGCCTTTAAATTCAAATATATGTACTATACTTACACATACTTTTTTTGTTAAGAAATGTGTTTTAAAATCGGGATCGAGAAATGTCATAAAAGTTATCATATTATTAAGTTAACATATTATTGTGAAAACGTTTTTCCTAGATTGTTTTTTAATTCATGTTTCATAGTACCTACACCAGAAAAATGTTCATCCTATTTACTTAAATATGCTAAAAGTGTAGAACCAAACGGAATCATTTCTGATATGCAGCTATCAGTTCGTCTAGCCATTTTTGTTACTTTTTCGAATGGTTGTAATAAATTCAAAATATTTTGCAGACGCTCCCATTGATGAAAGGTGAGATCTGTGAGGTCAGAATGTTCAATAGCATATAGATTAACAACTTTTTTTTTTGTTCAAACAGGCGAAACAACATGTAATACGTCGAATTCCACCATGTTTGGATATCTTAAATCAATTTCTTTGGGGGCATATTTAGTTCTTCTTGTACTTTTCTTAATTTATTACAAGCAACTTGTGAATGATTGAAATGTGATACAATCCTTTTACATTTACCAATAACTTCAACAACCGCTGTGAGTTCAAAGATTCTAGTATTACTAATTGTAATGAATGAACATAATAATCCAAATATCAACGACCACGGCGGATATGCGGATATATATATATATATATATATATATATATATATATATATATATATATATATATATATATATATATATATATATATATATATATATATATATATATATATATATATATATATATATATATATATATATATATATATATATATATATATATATATATATTTTAAAATATCGGTATCGGCCAAAATTTTTATATCGGTCGATCACTAATTCAGAGCATAGTTTAATTCGTGTACATTAATAGTTGCTAACTGCAATGAAACTTCGTCATGTATTTTGTAGAAATTTATTTATAATTTTAATGCAAAAAGTACAGTTATTAGACGTATTTGTTAGTTAGTGGACGGTTTAATATTAATTATTAGACGCATTGTAAATATTTTAAATTCTATAAAAAAATACACTGTAACAGGTGTCTGACCACGTAGTAAAAATTTTCCTTGCGTGTTTGTTGAAACGACTCATAAAGTCTGTGGAATTGGTCGAGCACAAATCTTCTTGAGGTCAGAATATTCTTCTCCATATTTAACTCTGAAATGACGTTCAGTAATGTATGAATGAAGAATTTGGCTCATTTGTCGTGGCAAATATTTTTCTAGTTTGTATTCAAGGCCCTGATGCCACACTCGGTCGAATGCTTGGGCCACATCTAGGAATATCGTTGTGCAGATCTTTTTCTCTTCTAGTGCTCTCTCAATTACATCGGTAATTCGATGCATAGTTGAATGCTTATTACGGAATCCAAACTGGTGGGACAGAATAAGCTGCTTTTCCTCAATGATTAGTTTGAGTCTCTGTAAAAGGAGCTTTTCTAACAGCTTGGATATAATCGGCAATAAGGAAATTGGTCGGTATGATGTTCTATTTTCAGGAGGTTTGCCAGGTTTGGGAATCATTATTACTTCAGCAATATTCCAATGTATTGGCACTATTCGGAGTCGTAGTACTGCATTAAAGAGATGCGTCAGTTTCATGATGCCTTTACGGGGCAACTCCTTAAGTATTTGTGCAGTTATTAGATTAGTTTCTGATAGTGTTGGTGATCACAGCAGGTGTTATTGGCTCAATTATGGTGCCATCTCTGTTAGTAATTTGTGGTGTCTCTTCTATGCCACTAGGCTCATGTGGCTGAAATGTATTTGCCAAGTGATCAGCAAATATTTCTGCCTTTTCTTCATCTCGTAGAGCCCAGTTGCCATCATCTTTTCCAATGGGAGGGTCATGATTCTTTGGCCTATTCAAGAATTTAGTTGCCTTCCAGAGGGAGTAGTCGGTGCTTTCGTCAGCCGATAACTCCCTAAGGAAATTTTCAAAATGATCATTCTTGATGGCTTTCATTTCATTTTTCAGCTGTTCGCAAAGATTATTTAGCACTCTTTTGTCGCCTGGCGAACGAGTTTGTTGCCATTTTTCTCGGGCTTTCCTTTTTTCGTTAACCAATTCTCGAACTGTAAAGTCTATTCCAGGAATCTGCGACTCCGATGCAGCTGGACTATGGATAAAAATGCCAGTGTAGTACAAACAGAACTCGCTGGTATAACCATAGCCGCACAAGAGATTGCTCGCAGAGAAATAACGGGCAAGACAATAAGAATCTGCACAGATAGTAGACAATCACTACTGGCCCTGAAAAATTATAAAATAACTAAAGGATCAACATGGGAATGTCACCAAGCACTTGTGAGAGCATGTCAGATGAATAATATCTGCCTATGCTGGGTCAAAGGACACTCACAATGCAACGGCAATATAGAAGCTGACAAACTGGCCAAGAAGGCAGCCAACCTGAGTATCCTTGGGCCTGGTCCTTCAAGTACGCTACCAGTTGCAGCGAAACTTAAATTAATAAAGGAAAACACCCACATAAAATTTAAGACGTTATGGGATGAAACAAGCAGCTGTCAGCTGGCCAGAAATCTCTTGAGATATCCCAGCGAAGAGACGGCGAGGAACTATCTGGCAATGTCCAGGGGCAGACTGCGATTTGTTACAGGAATCCTAACCGGACACTGCCGGGTAAGGAAACACCTCTATAATATGAGACAAGGTGACACACCCATCTGCAGAGGATGTGAACAAGAAGATGAAACGATCGAGCATGTACTTTGCGAATGTCCTGCCGTGTCATCGACCAGAGAATCCATATTGGGGGAACGTTGGCCTTCTATGGCCACGTTGAGGGAAATGCCCCTGGGCAACATCATCACCTTTTGTACAACATTGTACTGGTCGATGACCTAGGGAGACATTTCCCTCACGGAGGAAGCACAAGGGGCCCAATGGGGTCTAAGTGCAGCGGATCCCGATCCGTACTCCGGACATATTCCAGATTCCAGATTCCAGAAGTCTGTCTATTTTTTCTTTCTCTTCCTCCTCGTTTTAAATTTTTTCATCGTCAAATTCGCATTTCATTCATTTTCAATGTCGCTGTCTTCATTCTCTGAAATCTCATCATTTTCTGTATTGTAGCATATGTGACATAGACATGTCATCACCTTCTTCTGGAATGTGAACATGGTGTTTAGGGGGAACATAACATTTGTGTGAATATTGCTTACATCTGTCACATAATAAAATTACATCGTATATTTAAGAATTTGAATCATACATTCAAATTAACTTATTATAAAGTAAAGCTGTTACTCGACCTATTATAAATGCAACAATCCTACTAATATGAGTGCTGTATTTAAACTAAGAAATAGAAAAACATCTACATTTTTCATTAGAAGAATATAAGCAAATACTATAACTAGAGCTCAACCAGCTCAAGCCAGAGGTTTCTCCTTTCTGGGTCTTTGGGAAACCTTATTAATCAGATTTTTTAAATTATAATACCAGAATAAAAATAATTTTAAATAAATATCGCACACTGATTATGTACTATATAAATTACATAATAAAAATTAATGAAATAAGTATTGATTAATTATTACAGCAATATAAAAAGTCAAGCCATTACAGCTTGTAGATAACCTTAAAAATACTTATATTACTTACCGATGAAAAGTAACATTTTCCGAACTTAAATGATCCACCCTTTTACAAACTATACAAGAATTCACCATAGTTACACACTTATTGTTCACCTGAATCGCAATAAATACAAAGATTCGTAGAGCACACTAAAGAAAACACAAGTACAAGCTGTAACGTTGCGGCAACCTCGCAAATTTGTTTGCATTGATAAATAAACATTGTAGTAAAACTCGAGTAAAATTCATCAAACGACGTTGCCGTTGTCGAGATTTATATCTCAAGGCACAGTACATTTTCGATTGTCTATGGTTTTCACCATATATTATTAACGCAATAAGGCAATACAATAGATTACTTTTGCCAAGAAGCTGTTTTAAATAACATTTTACTATTAATATGAATCAGATTCGTTGAAATTGTCAAATTATTTGAACATCTTTTACGGTATTCAAGACCTCAAGTTAATTTCACAGTAAGCCTGGCAAACGTGCCGTTCGGGAGAAAAAGACGACAAGGATGGAATGATCTTGGATCGGCCAAAAACGTAAACAATTCTGTCTCTTGTATTAATACGTCTATGGGTGGCCCATTGTACACATATGAAGAAAAAACCCCACCGAAGAACTCTTCTTAGGCTTAGATCCTTCATTCTCCAGAACAATACAATTATGATATTTCTAAGATACTCAATCAATTAAGATACTCTTTCTGTATTAATTAGTTAGCTGCTCCTACGTTTTATGAAAGTATTATTTTAATATTATTTTCGGGGTAATGCTTGGCCATTTTCCCCATACCGGAAACCATAAATTAAGTGACACTTCCAACTGCCAACCGACCCAAGGAATAACACTTGGGTCGAATCTTTCATTTCGTGTCCCTTTATGAGTAGACCCTGTCTATTTACAATAGGACAATTTACAATTTTAGATATGTTACTTGAAAAAGAACATGTCATACGACATGTGTTCACTATTTAAGTTTTGAAATGAAGTTTAAGCTTGGCAGACAACACAAATAAAGATAAATTACCCGCTTCTTAGAATTCTTGGGCAATAAACAAAGGACAAATGAATTTTTGGTTGATATCATACCGAAAAATTATAGGACTGAACTACCATTTTGTTACATCACATAGTGACTGGGCTATACTGCAGCAAGAAAATTTTAAATGTGTATATCGATAGTTTCAACGAAGTAATATATTATTCCAAATGTATATTTATATCTTAATGGGCGCAATGACATTTTCTCTCCAACACTATTTACGATAAGGCCGGTTTCATAAATTAGCAATCTAAAAATAAGTATATGACGATCACTTTAAGTGACTATATAAAGAGCGATTTTCATCTACCTCCACATATAGGGTGAATTTGAGGTACATACGAATATTTAAGCCTGTAAGTACTTCCCAAATCTGTCTTACTTTAATTGTTCAAAACGGATGCCATGATTTCTAGCTTCCGTTCGTCGACGCATAGAATCGCGTAGGTACTTTTCTAAATACATTTTGTCCCTGCTGCACCACAGAAGTAAAAGCCCTGGTGTCGGGAATATGCAAATGTAAATGTCTCCCAATATTAAGTTTAAATTATATTAAACAAAATTTATTGACAATAAAATCAGAAAAATTGGTTCTAGTATAATTGGTACTTATGGTGTCCTAGGATACCATAATTACTTGTTATCAAAGGTATTGTAATTTTTGGTGACAACAGCCGTCAAGTTTTGCCGCGGGTAAACTCGAAAAAACAGCTGACAGTTGCTGTCAGACAGTTTTTCCATCTAGAGACCATTTATAATTGAAAATTGCGCGTTTGTGATTGGTGGAAATTAAGACGAGGGAAATATTCATTTAAATATCAATTGATGCACTAAAAAATAAACATAAAATAAACACAAAACTATAACACAAATATAATAATAAATACTACATACTATAACAGTCCATATTTCAATATACCTACTTAATAATTATACTTCAATACACGGCAGCAATGAAATGCAAACTAGTATTTAGAAGAATATGTTGCCAAATTGTTTAATCCAAATTCCATTTCATTTACGTGATTACGTTACGTGATAACGGTAACCTTTCGTGAAACCCCTTCGTAGTGAAAAACCCTTTGATTTACGTAAATGTCTATATAGACAACAATTATTTTCCGGTTGGCTGTTAGGCCAGTCATATAGTACATTAAAATCGCAAACTACTAAAACCCGAGTTATAGTTTTTTTAAATGTTTCGAGCTCCCTACGACCCCTAGAATCCCTTTGCAAGGCGATGAAATTTGGCACAGTTATGGCTGACAATATTAAAAACATTCCCCGGCCTATTTCGGAATGTAGAAATTGTAGATCATGATTACTTTTAGTTACCTTATGTCTATTACCATAAACAATTAATGTTGGTAAATGAGAATCGTAAATTAAATGAAAAATATGCAACAAAGGCTAGCCGAATTGAACATGAAGATAATTTAGTTGAATTCCCAGCGTGTCGTCCGTGAAAAGGCTATTAATTTAGAGACCACCACAGATGGAAATTAATCACAATATCGGTAATCAAAAAGTAAAGAATACTTTTTGTATAATATTATTATTATTCATATTTAGATAACCACTTTTTATCTTACACACAATTTTGAATATGTAATGTTCACTCTCGTATTTACTGCTATAGAATCAAAATGTGAAATACAAAACTGTTTCGATGTCATAAAATACAATCCGGACCGGATTTGGGGTATGATGCTACTCACAAAATGCGTCTTTCTGTGCAGTTTTCTGTATTGACAAAATGAATATTCATTGAATTGACAAGATATTCATACAAAGTAGGGGTCAAAAATCAGGGGGGAAAAATCATCCGTTCCCGGATGATGCCAACTTGATTGCCGAATAGCGTGTCGAGCGAAGTGTTCTGATGTTCGTGAAGATTCAGTCGTCGTCTTCGAAGTTGTCAGTACTTACGTCTTATTTTTGAAAATATAGTTATTATTATGTACACAGTGCCGTTCAATTGAAAGTAAACGACTCTTGTGAGAAATTTTGGAAATTTTCCCATTGTGAAGCAGGCTTTTGTGAACAGGTCACATTCAAAATTATTTTAGGTTGAAGTATCTGTCAGTTATAGGGTGACAGCATTTTATATACAGTATTTATTAAGGAAAATCTACACTGCGCAACTTATTTAACGCACAACCAAAAAGTTATCTCAAATTTGACGTTGTGTATTTTCGACAATTTTTGTTCGTTTTGGTCGATTTTTTTTTCAAATTGTAGGTTTTTCTCTTAGGAATATCACTGTCTTCGTTGTTTTGGTAAAACGAATGATTTTGATATTATACCAGGTGCTATAAAAATGTTATGTTTTTTTCCGAAATTTCAAAACGTCCTGTGGGCTATACAAGGTATTGCAAGTTATTGCAATTATAGCCTAATTTAAAGCCTCATGTTTTTTCTACATTTTCTTTTTTTATTCATTTGTTTATCTCTGTTACTTCATAAAATATCCAATTTTTGAGTTGACGTGATTTTTATTAAATATATTAACTTTCTTTTTTGTCGAGTGCTCATTATTTATTACTCATTATACTGGTTCAATGCCTCATTTTGCGTTCTGTTTTCCTTGATATCTTATAATTTATTGAGAGATGCAAGGTGTTTTAGAAGAGAAAAATGTCTTAAAAGGACAGAAACTCAAAAAACATACCTAGAAAAATGGATTGCTTTAATCAATAAAACAACGAATAACAGGAAACAAAACAAAAGTAAATAGAGAATTAGTATCTGGTGTTTCCACCCCTTCCGCGAATGACCTCCCGACATCTTTGGTTCATACTTAAAACCAAAGTTCTGATTAGGTTCTGATCTAGGCCATTCCATAAATCGACTAGGCGTCCTTCCAATTCTTGTAAATTTTGGGGTTGTCGTCCCTCACTTCGTAACCGCCGACCGATAAAATCCCAAACATGTTCAATGGGGTTAAGGTCGGGGCTACGGGCTGGCCAGTCTATGTGATCAATTCCTATTTCTTCAAGATAATTTCTCACGATAAGACTCGTGTGGGGACGCGCATTGTCTTGCATAAGTAAAAAATTGGGTCCTATATAGGGGGCATAAGGCAAAACATGTGCTTCAAGAATGTCTGTGATGTATCTGTCAGAATTGAGATTTCCATTCACAGTTACCAAGTCCGTTCGCCCAGTCAAAGATATTCCGCCCCACACCATGACGCATCCACCTCCATGTAAAGTTGTGTACAAAAAATTGCATTGACTGTATCGCTCATCGGGTCTTCGGTAGACGCGATTACGTCTGTCACAATTATACAAACTGAACCTTGACTCATCAGTCCAAAGAATACGTTCCCAATCTGCTTCCATCCAATTAACATGCTCATTGGTAAAATTCAATCTGGCTCTTCGATGATCTACTGTTAATGCGGGTCCTCGAGCAGCAATCCTGGGTCTTAAATTTGCCTCCCTCAGTCGTCGGCGTACAGTTTGAACGCATATGAGTGGACCACCTGCGTCTTGAAGTTGTGCTCTTAAATGTGTTGCAGTTATAAATCGTTCTCTTACAGCATTTACTCCTAAATAGCGATCCTGGATAGCAGAGGTAACACGAGATCTACCTTGACCGGCCCGTCTGGAATGTTGTCCTGTTTCCGCGTACCTTTGAATTGCTCTCGCTATAGTTGTGTGAGACACTCCCAACCTTCCAGCTATGCGGTTGTAACTCCACCCTTCACCATGTAATGTAGCTCCCTCAACACATTCATCACGAGTTAAATTTCTGGTTTGGCGTTCCATTATTCACTAATTATTGCGGGACTGTCAACAAAAACTAATGACACAGTTGTCAGTTTATGACGTGTAATCTTCGATTTCCATAGCTTGCTAGCTGTTTGAGTTGTCCGATAAATTCATTTCTTGTGAATAAAAGCATATGGTGTTTCAAAACGGTGTATTTCATGAAGTAACAGAGATAAACAAATGAATAAAAAAATAAAATGTAGAAAAAACATGAGGCTTTAAATTGGCTATAATTGCAATAACTTGCAATACCTTGTATAGATAGCCCACAGGACGTTTTGAAATTTCGGAAAAAAACAACATTTTTATAGCACCTGGTATAATATCAAAATCATTCGTTTTACCAAGACAACTAAGACAGTGATATTCCTAAGAGAAAAACCTACAATTTGGAAAAAAAAATCGACCAAAACGAACAAAAATTGTCGAAAATACATAACGTAATTTGAGTTAACTTTTTGGTTGTGCGTTAAATAAGTTGCGCAGTGTATATGGCAAGGACGTCTCTTTCTTGTAAAAAAATCCATTAAATTAACAAACTAACTGAGAACTTAAGAAAATTACTATGAATTAATATTTGGTACAAGCACCATTCGCGTTTATAACTTTTTGAAGCCTATTTCTCATAGACAATATTAGTGTCCTGGTGTAATCCTCGCCAATATTTTCCCAGGCATTTTCAATCGCCAACCACAGTTCTTCTACGTTCGCTGGTCGGAAATTTCTGCTAAACATGTCTTTTTCCATTTGTGCCCATACATTTTCTATCGGATTTAAATCCGGCGACTTAGAGGGCCAAGGCAGAGTGTTAATATGGTTTGTATTCAGTCATTCAGTGACAACTCGTGATTTGTGAATAGAGGAATTATCCTGAAATATAAATTTAATTGAAATATGGAAAAAGGAAAGAGGAAATAAAAAGTGAAGTTCTCGGGATATAAAATGGAAACGGAAGGTAACATAACATATTCCAAAATGCGAGCGTAGCTTTGACCAGTAAGACGCTCTCTGATTCTCCAAGTAACACCTGCTCCTTGGCAACATATCCATGCCCACACGTTGATAGAGAAGCGACCACTACGAGCTGTAGGATTTATATAGCGCTCTTCATATCGGCTATTTCTTGGGCGGTATACACGCACAGAGCCATCATAGCAGGATTGAAAAACTTTTTCGTCTGAAAAAATTGTGTTGTCCCAAAAGTCCTGTGGCACACCGACAAATTGGTTGGTAAAGTTTCACCTCTGCTCCTTATGCCGTGGCAACAGAGCAACTTTATTTGCAGCCGAAAAATTCTTCAGCTCATATGCTCTGATACGTCGTCTTGCGGTTTCCACCGAAGCAGAGGAAAATTTGTTAAGAAGCAGGCAGTCACTGCTGTATCAAAAGGATTCTGTCGGAGGTGGTCAAGGACGAGTTCGTCTTCCTCCATAGTACTGAATTTCTGACGGCCCCCTCTATGGACGTACTCAACAGTTCCTTCTGCATTCCATTTTTGCTTAATTTTGTAAATGTAACCTTTACTCACATTCAAAGTATCTGCAACTGCTTGCATTGACCATCCGTTCTGCAGTAACATCACAGCTCTCATTTTTTTTGCGGTTCAGTTAAGCGCGGCATAATAATAATAATAATTATAAGGAAAACTTGAAAATATAGAATAATTATTAGTAAACTGACAAATAAAATTGACAATCAAGTTTTGATTACCTGAAAGCCTGTTTCATATTAATTTAAAAAATCGTTTACTTTCAATTGAACGGCACTTTACCTACGATATATACTCGTATGTCAATATTTGTTTTATGATTTTACAATGCTGCTTAGTTAATTAATTTTTTTATTTATTTTACAATATATTACCTACCTCCATAGAACAATCCATTTACGGGGAAGGATACAACACTAACAAACACAAAATACAATAGATTGTGAAATTACAAATTATTTTTTTGTACATTTGTACGCGAATTAGGTAAAAATATGAATTAAATTAAAGGTAAGTAAAGAATTAAAGGTAAAATAATGAATTAATTAAATCGAGATGAGATGCCAGGTAGTTATATGAAAATTTAAGCAGTACAGGACAATCAATCATGCTGTGCAGCAGCTTGAAAATAAATATCTGTCGTGTTTTTGACTGCTTGTCGCGAGACTGGGAAGTGAAAACGATTTAAAAGGTTATATTGGAGAACAGGGCCAATAACAGGATAAACTCCATATTTTTTATAGGCAACAGCTTTTAAGAAGCGTCGTTGTATTTTTCTAAATTATCACTGTGTACATTGTAATATGGGAAACAAATAATGGAGCGGAACTCTAATTATTGATCTGACAAATGACTGGTATAATAATTCAACAGTACCTATTAGTATTATTAAAATCGTCTTAACAACTTAAAATATAACACGACTTTTTGAAACATTAATTACTTCGTACGTTTATGATACGTATAAATGATAATCTACAATCTACACTTCTTTATGTTGAGTTGCAAATTATTATTATTATTATTACACCAGTGATTCATTCTATCTAATTGTAATTGTAAAATTAATCCGGCTATACAGATTGACATCGGCAGTATATAAGAAGAGACAGCTTACATCTAATTTACTTACAATATCATTTATAGATATACAACAAAAAAATAGAGGCCCAAGTACAGAGCGCAGCGGTACACCAGATGTAGATACAAATAGTTTTGATTGTTGCTCGCATTATTCAACATACACTGACGGACATGAAAAGTGGCGCACCTAGATTTTGTCCCAAATTTGATGTTCAATAACTTTTAAACCAGCCTATCGATTTTGATAATGTTTTTTTTTGTTCGAAAGGGCGAATCTTGCGGATGACTATTTTGCTTTCCATAAAAAATGTATTTTTTAATATGTACAGCCTTTAAAACCCGATTATGATTTTGACACGAAATCCGATTGTCGCTGTGGAGTGAAATTTTATCTGTATTGAATTCTTAGGTTGGTCACGGTGTTTACCATTAATTTTTCAATATTCTCTTTTTTGAATCACCTCTTTACCCCTTCAGCAACGAAGATGCGACATTTTACATGAAACGGAGTTATTAAGTTCGATATTCAACAAGGAGGCCGTGGAGCTGAAAATGTCTAAAAAGTTCATCGTTTAAGAAATGTTTAGTGTTTTCGATTACGGACGCTGAAATAATTGAATCACTTATTTGAGAAACCCGACAAATCCACATATGACGCAAGTTGACATTTTGTTAAAAATCCGTGTTTAATAGCAATACGCATCGTTTGCGTTATAAACTAGACAAATCCATTCAATATCCTACATGGTAGCGTATAGCGAATAATGCGTTTACTTTTAAAACCCGATATATCCCGGACTTGTCGGGTTTCTCAAGCAAACGCGTAATTGTGGATTTGTCGTGTTTTAAAACTAAAGACATTATAATTCTGATCGAAATAAGCGTAAAAAAGGCGTTAAAAGTGTAATATGGCAATGTGAGAGGATTAAAAAGGCGAGAATCAAAGGTGAAGAATACGTCAGTTATAAAGGGAATGTTGTTCCCAAAAAGAAAATGGGAATAAACTGCAAGTAAGTAAACCTAACCTAAAAAATGTTAACATAATATTATGACCAGTTATTAAGTATTATGGCCATTAGTCTAACCAGACGGTGCAAAATAAGAAGTATGTGCCTTAATCGGCCAGTAAAGGTTAAAAACATCACACTGATAATGGGTTATGATATGTATCGATCATATAAGTCTTATACTTTTCGTGTTACTTGTTACTTTTCGTGTTTGTTGTATAATCAAATAAGTACAAGTTTCAGAGATTCACACATGTTACTTGAATTGTAATTTTTTATTTTGAGTTGTTATTAGCGTATGCACATACTGTCTGGCTAGCACAGATATGTTCTAATTTACCACTGGCTGATCCAAATGTCCATACATGGTGTTTCTTTTTTAGTTGTCGCAAAAAGTGCCTAGAAAAATTATCAGAGGAGGCAAAGCAAGAAGTGTTTAATAAATTTTACAGTTTTGGTCCTAAAAATGAGCAGGATGCTTATCTTCAATCGCTAATATCAGCAGTTACCGTTCAGCGAAAGCGGCCTAAAAACAACTGTAGCAAACCGAAACCTCACAAATGCGCCTATAAGTATAATATTAACTACAGCTTGGGGCAGGTTTTGGCATGTAAAAACGCTTTTTTGTGTCTGCATGCAATTAGCAAAGATCGTGTCCATTTACGATGTCGTGTCCATCAAGATCTACGTGGAAAAAATAATCCAGGAAACTCCAAACCAGTGGGTCTTATCGATCTGATTTGTTCCCATATTTCATCCTTTCCCATTAAAGAAGCACATTATAGCAGTCGACATTATAAGTATTTGAGCGAAAAGCTTGATATTAAAAAGACGCACGATTTGTTTTTATCTAAGTACCCCCACACCAAAGTTAAATATTCATTATATTACAAACTCTTTAAAGAAAGGTTTAGTCTAAATTTTGGACGACCCCAGGTTGACTCTTGCTGTAAATGTGAGGAATTGTCAGTAAAAATAAAATCCAAAGAGCTAAATGACACTGCCAAACGAGTTGCTGTAGCTGAAAAGACAGTTCACCTCACACGTGCTAAAAAGTTTCATTCCAAAATGAATACGTTGAAAGAACTTTATGAAAATGATCCCAGTGTAGCAATAGTAGCTGTCGACTATATGCAAAAACATATTTTTGCCCCAGATTCCGGTTCAAGAAACGTTTTACCTACATCAACTTACCGTTTCCGTTTTTGACATCCATGATGTTAAAACTAGTAGAGCATATTTCTATATTTACCACGAAGGAATGGGAAGAAAAGGTCCCGATGAAGTTTGCTCATTTATTGCAAATTACATAGAATCCTATGTTCCACCAGAAGTGCAACATCTACATGTGTTCATGGATGGGTGCCCGGGCCAAAATAAAAACCACACAACTGCGAGATGTTTGCTTCATTAATAGAAATAGAACGGTTTAAGACAATTCATCAGTATTTCCCAATCCGTGGCCACTCGTTTTTGCCGTGTGACAGGGACTTTGGAGTAGTTAAACGGTCCCTTAAGAAAAATGATAGGGTTTATACCCTTAAGCAATATGCCGAACTGTTTATAGTGGCTAGTCAACAAAACAAGTTTACAGTGCATCTTATAGAGGATGACAACAGTATCATTAAAAGTTTTAAGACGTGGTGGCCCAAATTTTATAAGAGAAATTGTTTGAGTACAGATGCTGTAAGAAGTGAGAAAATTCCATTCAATATATCAAGGTTTATGCAGTTGTCTTACAACGACACCTCTAAAGGTATGGTCACAGCATATGACTATATTGATAGAACAGTAAGTTATACGTTTCCAATTGGCACAAAACGTCTTAGACCCAGCATACTTTGTACAGAACTAGCTTACCCCGATATTAAACTACCCATTAAAAATAAAAAAATGGTGAATATTAAAAAGTTTGCAAGTTATCTACCTGACGATGACGAAATTCAAAGTTTTTACCAAGAAGTTTTTTTATGGCCAACGGTAGATGGTCAATTGGAGCCAGAAGTTTTATAATATTGTGTTTTTTATATATTATTATCATAAGTATTGTTAGTTTGTATTTTATTTTCTGAATAAAATGAATAAAATTAAAATCAACAAAATTTATTTGAGAAAGTCGACATGTCCATTTTTCAAAATAGGCTTTTTGTTAACTGTAATATAAAATAATTTTGTTTCGTTGTGAAAAAACTGTTAAACTACTCCACATTATTGTTTATTAATAACTAAAGTTTTGCAAAGGGACACCTGAAAATAGTTAAACAGTTTTTTTCCAGTTATCTCAGAACTATGTTTATGGGACTTGTCGGGTTTCTCAAATAAGTGATTCAATTGTTACTTACAAGTACAAACAACATCAAAAAGAAATAACAAACAAAGAATTATTCGACATTTTAGTAAAACGACTGTAATTATTAATGTTTAAAACAATAAACTTAAAAAATAACTGAACAACAAACTAACTAATAACGAGTATTTCCTCCTCTGGCTGCTATAACAGCTTCCATACGCCTAGGCATGCTTTCAATCAAATTTGTGATAGTGATTTGAGGGATATTGTCCCATTCTTCTGTAAGAGCAATCCTCAATTCATTCAGATTCTCTGGGTTGCGTCTACTAACACGTTATCCCAATTCATCCCATAAATGCTCAATGGGATTCATATCAGGGCTTTTAGCGGGCCACGGCATACGATTAATTCCAACATCGTTTAAAAATCGTGTTATCGTCACTGCTGTATGCGGTCGTGCATTATCTTGCATTAAGAGGAATTCTTCGCCAATGTAAGGTGCAAATGGGATAAAATGTTCATTCAAGATCTCTATGTATCTAACTGCATTTAGAGATTGCCGTGGTGGAAACACAAATAATTCTGTACGGGCATCGCTGGTAATTCCACCCCATACCATTAGTGAACCACCGCCAAAACTCTTCCTTTCACTGAACATACCATCCTCGTATCTTTCCCCACGCCTTCTCCAAACCCTCCGACGCCCGTCTACTGATCTCAATATGAATCTTGATTCGTCAGTGAATACAACTTGAGACCATTGCAACTCATTCCAAACAAGATGAATTCGAGCAAAATCAAAACGAGCTACTCGATGTCGTCGAAGTAATCGCATTCCAATAGCAGGTCTTCTTGCGATAAAACCGAGACTCCTGAATCTCCGACAAATTGTTCGATCTGACGCAACTGTTCCTCGTGCGTTTCTTAAATTTCGGTTTGTGATCACAGCTGTTTGATAGGGATTCCTCGATATTTGCAGACCAATAAATCGATCGTCAATATTTTGCATAATCCTGGAACTACCCGAACCTGGACGTCTGCTGTATTGGCCCGTTTCTCGATAGCGGTGGATCGCTCTTCGGACAGTTGTTTCTGGTAGACCAACAATACGAGCTGCATATCTTTGACTCCTTCCATCTTCTAACAAAGCCACAACTCTAGCTACTTGAATTGGACTAATTTGCACTGGCATTTTCTTTTAGAACGTTAAGTGAATTTTTTTTTTCACGAGAATATCAACTGAATCTTTTGACGTTTCAGTGTTAACCGTTACCATAGCCTCCTTGTTAAATATCAAACTTAATAATACCGTTTCATCTAAAATGTCGTATCTTCGTTACTGAAGGGGCTAGAGAGGTGATTCAAAAAGGAGAATATTGAAGAAACAATGGTAAACACCGTGACCAACCTAAGAATTCAATACAAATAAAATTTCACTCCACAGCGACATTCAAATTTCGTGTCAAAATCATAATCGGTTTTTAAAGGCTGTACATATTAAAAAATACATTTTTTATGGAAAGCCAATTACAAAATAGTCATCCGCAAGAATCGCCCTTTCAAACAAAAAAAAAAATATCAAAATGGATAGGCTGATTTAAAAGTTATTGAACATTAAATTTGGGACAAAATCTGGATGCGCCACTTTATATGTCCGATAGTATACAGTCCTGTTTATTAAGTAGGACATGAAAAATTGCAATTAACATTTGGAAAATCCTAAATTACTTAATTTTGAAAGGACTATCACCCATTTCCTGCCAAATGGGTGTCCGAATATTTAGTTGTGTGGGCTCGTACCTCTATTTACCTATTTCCATTAATTTAAAAAATGGACGAACATGCATGTTACCCAGGACCCCGGGAAGTCTATAAGTCCTGAATATAAACCACAAAGTATTAATGTAAAAATATACCAAAGTTTTCATCTTCACAAACTAAGAAATATAATGAATCATAATTGCCTCCGTGCTATATTTATGTTACGAAAAATATTTATATATTTCATTTCACCGGGTTGTCTCCATTATAGCTAGTGCTTGTTATGAATGAGGATAAGGAAGATCAGTAAGTTCTTAGTATGCTTAATACCAGTACCTATTTTATGTATGAATATCAACATTGCGAATTCTCACAATTTATTTGTTTGGATATTTTCGAGGAAAAGTCGACTTTATATCTGTCCTGATTCATGTATTTATAATTAAATTTTGTTAATTAGTTAAGTTATATAGTTCAAATAAACATTTTTTTATGATAAAATCGTTTATTTACATAAGTACAAGGCAAAGAAAAGTAAGTTATGTTAAAAAAATATCACGAAGAAAAGCGCAAAGCAAAGAGAAGCGTTTAAGGACCTTAAAAATACTCTATTGGATTATTCTGTTTCAATGATAATCGGTTCTTTCCTGTAACTTTTTTTTTGCCTGTTTTCGATATTCGACCAGCAATAAAACCTCTGTTTGGTATAAATTATCATGTACAATGGATCATTTATCTCACTTATCGGTCCTTAGTTACAATTTGTATCGAATTTACAATATTTGGAATGTTACAATATGAATTTTAATAAATAGGAACTTGTAGACATGACTTTTGTTTTGGGCGAGTCAGACAGAAATTGTTTACTTGCCACCAAAATGTATCACCAACGTTATTCTGAATGAGGGATTCCTGATGTTAGCAGCTTCCAAAACCTTCTCTAAAAAAGTGAAATCATAAAACATGTTGTGAACACGAAGAAAATGAGCTTTCTGTGATGCTGGCAATGGTTGAGAATCGCCATGTTAGTCAAAGAGAACTGAGCTCATTAGTAGGAATAAGTATAGACGGTATGTGGGTCGAATCTTAAAAAACAATATATGATATGGATTGGATGCATCATATGCAATTCCACCAGGAATTATCTGATGACGATTTTCAAAAGCGCCTAGAATATTGTAATTGGGCCAGAGGTAAAATGCAATATGACGTCAACTTCTTCAATAATGTGTTATTTACTGATGAGGCAACTTTTCATAAAATGAATTTGTTAATAGGCACAATTTCCACTATTATGCCTCGGAAAATCCTCACTTTTTTATACAAGTTGATAACCGACACAGATGATCGACAAACGTTTGAGGATAACATGTAATAGGGCGACAGACATTACTTTGATGGAGCATTGACTCAGGGCTCAGTGTGGCTCCCAACCACGCCTGTACCTGTAAGAAGATTGTACATGAGAATAGAAAATGATGAATGAGATGTAACTGATGCAAGGACAAATTTTTACCTAATGGTATGTCCGCAAGGAGTGAAATCTCGTGGGTCTCGTCGAGGAGATAACCTGGCTAGATTGAAGTCGTGTTTTCATCGCAGCCCTGGCGAATAGTTGGTACCGCAGCTAGTCAATGTTATGGGTATTGGGGTTGCCTCCGTATAGAGCAATTATGACTCGCTCTCCTGCTGCTGCTATCTCGTCAGGTGTAGAGTTGGTGCCGAGAAAAATCGCAGCTTACTTTTCAACGACCGGAATTTTTTCGACTTTTATGGACATAATTTGCATCTTCCCTAAGCCAAAGAAGCAGGATGTCGAGTCACGACTACTAAAGGCATGGATAAAGGGGAAAAGCTCTGGTTTCAAAGAGGATTTTGAAGAAGCGATGCTGGAATACATGACATCTGATGCTGCGCCTCTTCCACATTTAATGCAACAAATTTCACGTTGGTTTGAGATCGCAGTAAGGATGATCAGCAAGTCAATGTCCTCACCAACGGCTACCACTTATATCATAGGTAGAGGCAGCAGTTACAGCTGTAGTGATGATGAGCCTATCAGCATCTCCCTCTGCTTGGAGTACTTGAATGTTGTGATTTCTCATTTTTGTTGTCAGCAGCTTTATGAAACGAATCTTGTTTTTGTCATTTGACAAGAATTTCTGTTGAGGAACCTGTGCCATGGTTTTCTCATCAACGATTATCTCTCGCGATGAGTGTAACTTGGCTCTTCGAAGACGCTCAGAGCTCTTTGTGTTTTTCTGTACAGCATCCACGGGGTAACCATCGAAAACTACTGCCACGTTTAATAGTAATAATAATAATAATAATAAATAGTGTATGCCAATAATAGTAAATTATATTCTAAGTTTATCTAAGAAGACAAAACTTAAAACTTTACCAGTTTATTTAATCTTAATCTAATATTACGTGACGACGATGTTGACATGTTTTCATTATCAGAGATAATTGTGAACGAGTCACTAGAAGAGATCCTTGAATGATCAACTCTATATTTAATGCTGTCTCTGTAACCACTGGTAAGGTAGCAAAATACACAAGATGGCGGAGCATTGGGGACCAGTTGCTTGGTTCCGATTCGTGACTTCACACGAGCAATACTAGCACACGCCGTCGGAGGTAATTGGAACTTCATCCCGCTAGAGTTATTCGAATGACGTCTAAAATATTGCAAAAAAAGTTCGAAAAAAATGATAAACTTTGAAAGGCTTAATCTCGGAAACTATATTGGGTCTACCGAGACAATTCTAGTATCATATTGTAGCAAATTTAGTCTACTGTAAAAAAGCGCTCAAGGTCACAAACTGTAATACCTCTCCTCTTTAATTACATTACCTTAAAGGGCCTCTCATCCAGGAGATGTGACGTAATGAATTTTTTCTTTGTTGCCTATCGGCTGCTCAGTTGAATACGGAGGTCGTGGATAAGTGGATTTGCTAGAGGCTGGCACTTAGATACCTTTAGATATATCACCAGAAAAATCACAGCTTGACAATGACCGGCTTGTTCTACTTCTACTTAAAAATTTGTATAAAAATATTTGGGCGCCAGGTCAAGAGTACTTTAATAGTACAGAAGACCGCAGAAATGATCAGCCAATAATTATCAGCTGTACCCTCTTGTTACTCAGACTTTTGCCAGAGAAATAAAAAAATAAGATTTTTTAAAACCAATATATTACAAAAATATTTTTATTACCAGTTGATGGTTCACAGTGATCTTAACTTAAAATTAAAATTTACAATTGATTGCCTGAGGGGCGTTAAAAAAACTCTACTTGATTAGGTAGCTTGAAGGGCTTAAGGTTGAAACAATAAAAAGATGTTCACTCTTGACACAAGGTCAAGTCGAGAAATTTATAATTTACAGCAAAAGTGAATTGTAAACCTTGGTAATTTATAGGGGCAATTAATTATTCAAAAATACCTTTTCTCTTCTCTGGAGATTCCCTCGTGAATGAGCTTGGCCTCCTAGGATCCTAAGCTGAAGCTTCGGCTTGATGGTCCAGCTGAGCTGAGACGTAGCCTCTAAGGGTGATGTATACCGTAATGGGTGGAATGTGCCGGCTGCAGGAGGAGATACCTTCCAGTCTGACGTTCAGGAATCGGTAATAATGGTTTCTGCTCACCACAGGAATTGATTCTCGGCCATGAGATGTGGAAGAAAAATTTACCAGAATCAGGTTTTACAAATTTGGACAAAAAAATATATGTATAAATTCCCGCTTGAACCGAATATCAAGAGTGAAATTTATACTAAAATGAATTTAAATAAAGTAACTAGATTAATAGTTCAAAAATATGAGTTTTAATTATAATAAAAATATTGTAAAGTTAAATGTTACAATTAAATTTTGATTGAATTCCCAAAACTTGAGATTAAACTTTATCAAAGTAAAAAGAATAAAATTATCAACACAGGAATGTGGTATGCAAATTGCCAAGATGATTAAATAAAAAAATGAAATAAATTGAAACAAATGCCGCTCCTTGCCGATGCCAAATATAAACAAATACCCACGGCTTAGGCCGTCGAAGTAATATCTTTAAGAAAACTTAAAGTTTGCTACCATTCGGTAAAACAGTAGCAGTGACTCAAAATCACCAGGTAGGTAGTCCAAAATCAAATCAAAATCAAATTTAAATTAAATATATATATATATATATATATATATATATATATATATATATATATATATATATATATATATATATATATATATATATATATATATATATATATATATATATATATATATATATACACTGTGCAACTTATTTAACGCACAACCAAAAAGTTAACTCAAATTTGACCTTATGTATTTTCAACAATTTTTGTTCGTTTTGGTCGATTTTTTTTTCAAATTGTAGGTTTTTCTCTTAGGAATATCACTGTCTTAGTTGTTTTGGTAAAACGAATGATTTTGATATTATACCAGGTGCTATAAAAATGTTATGTTTTTTTCCGTAATTTCAAAACGTCCTGTGGGCTATACAAGGTGTTGCAAGTTATTGCAATTATAGCCAATTTAAAGCCTCATGTTTTTTCTACATTTTCTTTTTTTATTCATTTGTTTATCTCTGTTACTTCATGAAATACACCGTTTTGAAACACCATATGCTTTTATTCACATGAAATGCATTTATCGGACAACTCAAACAGCTAGCAAGCTATGGAAATCGAAGATTACACGTCATAAACTGACAACTGTGTCATTAGTTTTTTGTTGACAGTCCAGCAATAATTAGTGAATAATGGAACGCCAAACCAGAAATTTAACTCGTGATGAATGTGTTGAGGCAGCTACATTACATGGTGAAGGGTGGAGTTACAACCGCATAGCTGGAAGGTTGGGAGTGTCTCACACAACTATAGCTAGAGTAATTCAAAGGTACGCGGAAACAGGAGAATATTCCAGACGGGCCGGTCAAGGTAGATCTCGTGTTACCTCTGCTACCCAGGATCGCTTTTTAAGAGTAAATGCTGTAAGACAACGATTTATAACTGCAACACATTTAAGAGCACAACTTCAAGACGCAGGTGGTCCACTCATATGCGTTCAAACTGTACGCCGACGACTGAGGGAGGCAAATTTAAGACCCAGGATTGCTGCTCGAGGACCCGCATTAACAGTAGATCATCGAAGAGCCAGATTGAATTTTGCCAATGAGTATGTTAATTGCATGGAAGCAGATTGGGATCGTATTCTTTGGACTGATGAGTCAAGGTTCAGTTTGTATAATTGTGACAGACGTAATCGCGTCTACCGAAGACCCGATGAGCGATACAGTCAATGCAATTTTTTGCACACAACTTTATATGGAGGTGGATCCGTCATGGTGTGGGGCGGAATAGCTTTGACTGGGCGAACCGCACATGAAGCACATGTTTTGCCTTATGCCCCCTATATAGGACCCAATTTTTTACTTATGCAAGACAATGCGCGTCCCCACACGAGTCTTATCGTGAGAAATTATCTTGAAGAAGTAGGAATTGATCACATAGACTGGCCAGCCCGTAGCCCCGACTTTAACCCCATTGAACATGTTTGGGATTTTATCGGTCGGCGGTTACGAAGTGAGGGACGACAACCCCAAAATTTACAAGAATTGGAAGGACGCCTAGTCGAATTATGGAATGGCCTAGATCAGAACCTAATCAGAACTTTGGTTTTAAGTATGAACCAAAGATGTCGGGAGGTCATTCGCGGAAAGGGTGGAAACACCAGATACTAATTCTCTATTTACTTTTGTTTTGTTTCCCGTTATTCGTTGTTTTATTGATTAAAGCAATCCATTTTTCTAGGTATGTTTTTTGAGTTTTTGTCCTTTTAAGACCTTTTTCTCTTCTAAAACACCTTGCATCTCTCAATAAATTATAAGATATAAAGGAAAACAGAACGCAAAATGAGGCATTGAACCAGTATAATGAGTAATAAATAATGAGCACTTGACAAAAAGAAAGTTAATAAATTTAATAAAAATCACGTCAAAAATTGGATATTTTATGAAGTCCTAACAGAGATAAACAAATGAATAAAAAAAAGAAAATGTAGAAAAAACATGAGGCTTTAAATTGGCTATAATTGCATTAATTTACAATACCTTGTATAGCCCACAGGATGTTTTGAAATTTCGGAAAAAAACATAACATTTTTATAGCACCTGGTATAATATCAAAATCATTCGTTTTGCCAAAACAACTAAGACAGTGATATTCCTAAGAGAAAAACGTACAATTTGAAAAAAAAATCGACCAAAGCGAACAAAAATTGGCGAAAATACATAACGTCAAATTTGAGTTAACTTTTTGGTTGTGCATTAAATAAGTTGGGCAGTATATATATATATATATATATATATATATATATATATATATATATATATATATATATATATATATATATATATATATATATATATATATATATATATATATATATATATATATATATATATATATATATATATATATATATATATATATATATATATATATATATATATATATATATATATATATATATATATATATATATATATATATATATATATATATATATATATATATATATATATATATATATATATATATTTAATTCAATAAAAAATAAAGTGGTAATCATATACCAAAATAGAAAAAAATATATATGTGGCTTTTGTACCCACAGCTCACTCCAAGTAGTTGCTAGTGTTTAAACCGTAAAAATTAATATGGTATAACACCTATTTTAAGGTTTGCACATATATATTAATAATAATAAAATAGTTAAGACTATACCTGGTAATTAAGAATCACTACACTAAAACACCGAAGATATATCTTCGCGAACGTAAGCCACGGTCAACAGGCACAAGCAAGCAGGTCGGCAGAAAGAGAATGATTTTTGCGGATATCGCGTATAAGTGTGCTTGCTGGGAGCCCGCGACATTTAGCGGGACGGAAAGGTAGGGATAACGGTAGATGGTGAGTCGCGGTAAATTTTTACAAGCTCGCGCGGTTTTTTTTTAAATATTTGAAATAGGAATTCAAACATTAGCCATAAAACGGGACGGAATTTATTTACGTTACAGACGTTCTAGACAATTTTGAAAATAGACTTTCAGATGAGGTATTAGCAACTGGAATTGGCAAATAAATTCGAAAGGCGATGTCTAAATTGGAAAATGTTTCTCCGTTTTTGCTCAAATATTTACAAATTTCCGGTGGAGATTGTAACTCAATTTTATTCTCTAAATCTGAATACGTGTTTAAATGAATGCATTCGTGAATGAAGGCTGTATCTAAATCTTTACCGTAAATATGCATTAGCTCTTCAGCTTCTTTAATTATTGTTTCATTATTCAAGTTCCAAAATGAAATCAAAATATAGTCGCCCAAACTATATAGGTACAATCGAGAGAATTTTATAATAAGTTTTTCCAAAAAGTCTTTCTGTTTTCAGGAAGAATTCCTCCAAGATTTTTAATCAGAGCTTCTTCTTTGGATATAGCAAATCCACAGGGTTTGCTTTGGATTGCAACATCGGCATCGGTTGATAAAACTCCTGTTTTTTTCGCAGTTTTATTAAAAAGGAAATCTAACTTTTTAAAATCTTCAGTATATAAAGTTTTTTAATGTAATACAAAGTTGCCACGGCTAGCTTTAATCTGGACCATATCGGAGAGATGCAGTCTGCTCGCATATTTCTTTAAGGCAGCTTCAGATTTGAAATCTTTCCACTTATAAAATTCTTGGTATTCCATTTTTTTACTTCGACTTTTCTTTTTTGGGCTTGCCGCACCGCATCCACAAAATCATTAAAATCATAAGTCTGACTCTGTTTTTAAGCGATAGTTCCACTTCCCGTTCTCCCACGTACCGTTTTCATCTTTCAAATGGTACTTAAAAGTATTGTGTTTTATATCAGTTTCATTCGTCCGACGTTTTGGATCTTGCCTGGTGCATGTGTTAAGCATGAAAGCCTTTCAATGTTCATCAGTTAAAATCCAGAAATTTGTATTTATTACAGTTCTTTGATTTTCATTGATATGACTCAAACCTGCTTTTATGCAACTCTTTATATCGCAGGCTGGCAGTACATTATGCTTTTCAATAATTTTGTTTCTCTTCATATTTTTTTCTTCTACTTTAGTCTTTAATTCTATCCGCCTCTTCTTTCTTGGGTTTTCTGCCTTTGTGTAATCTTTGTCATCTAAATTTTTTGCTGTATTATTTTCTGCAGAGATTTCATTTGATTGATTGGAAATTATAGGTGCATTTTCTGCAGATGCAACTTCATGGACATCTATTATAAATGTAATATTTAATGTAGAGGTAGATGGTGGAATATTTTCTATAAAAATATCGTTTACTTCACTATTTATAATTTTGCAGGACTGATCAAGTTTTAAAAATTCGCATTTTTTGTTATCGCACTGTTGAATTTCTGCATCATTTGGTATCATATTTGTCAAATCTGTAAATATGTGTAAGTCACCAGCACTATTTTCATTTAAAGTATCCTCAGAAATTCTGTGTACTAGTAAAACTGGAGGTTCTTTGGTCACAAAATAAGATAACGGCAGATCATCATCATCATACCATTCCTTCTTAAATTAAAACCGGTACATTTGACATTCACTGTGTTCATTATAATTAATCACTTTAGAAATTAAAGGTAAATCATCATCAATGTTTCCAATTAATGTTGTCACATTTGTTAAGCCGGGGATACATCTGAGGAGCGTTGCCGTTCGTTCGCATTCGTTCGTCAAGTGTAGACGGTCATTTGTGGTCATTTGCAACGAATAAATTTTCCTGCGAATGACCGGCAATGCGAACGGACGTTTTCCATCGTCTGTCGGTAAACCTCAAAAGATCAAAAGAAAATCCGAATTGCGAATGTCTGCGAACGTTCGTAAACGTTCATATGTGGCGACGAGACAGGTTGATATATGAGTGAAAATCGGTTAAAAGTGGCCAGTGCCTCGTACATCATTATCAATAAAATCATTCAGCGACGAACAGAAAAAAAGAAGAGAAAAGCTTTTCTGCTATGTGGAGTGCAAAAGTTGTATGTTTGTCTTGATGTATGCCTAACCCTTGTGGCTGCGGCATCGACGGTGATCCAGTCGCTGCTTTTTCGAGTAACTTAAAAGCTCTATCAAGTTGTTCGCTTTCCTTCGCTTTGTTAGCTGCTTTTCTTATAACACTTATAAACACGTGAGAAAACGTTCACACCATCACACAATCTTCGCGAATGATTGGAACGCAAGCAAATTGTTTACGGCAGATAGGAATTGGAGGGAGTTCGTAAATGTATTCAGTGTACTCAGCAACGTTGCCGCGAATGTCTACGAACGAGCAGCAATGCTGGAAAAACCTACCAATGTAAACGAATGCGAACGAACGGCAACGTTCCTCAGATGCATCCCCGACTTTAGAGTTGTTAGACACACTCCATCTTCCGTTGAAATCGACTTACTTGACAAAGGATAATTTTGTTCTTTGGTGACTAAAGAACATTTTGATAAAATATCACTATTTTCATTTAAAATAGTGATATATACAGGGTGAGTCAGTTTTTTGTAGACAAACTTTAACAGGGGATAGAACGCACGTTTTTAAAAAGAAAAGTGCCTATAAAGATATGGCCGATCTAGCTTCCTAAGGAAGATACAGGGTGTTAAAATTTAATTTTTTTTTACATTAATGTGTAATATTTTCTGAACGGAATGATATATTCACTAAATATTTTACACATATCTTAACCTGCATAGGATCAACATGTTGTATTGTTCCTGTCGAAAATACTATAGTGGATGTTACTTTTTTCGGGTACTTCGACTATTCTGCATAATAGAATTTTTTTTCGTACGCCACTGACATTATCTGTTACATATTTCTAAAATAACGGCCCCTTAGTAACAATTTTGATCTCTTGTAATTTTGCTCTAACTATGACAGTTTTCGAGATATTGGCCGTTGTTTCTCTGACAGTGTAATGTCGTTATTATAATTTTTTTTTTTTCGAATTTTCTTTATGACTTATAAACGAACGCTTAGATTTTTTCATGTTTGGGGGATAATGCCTATTAATTAAGGCGCATAAAACAAGCGGTAAGAATGTTCAAAAACTTGCACAGTGGCGGGGTGGAAGGGGTGCTCCACCCCTTTGGTAAACAGAACTTCTACGCCAAAGACTATTTAAAAAAAACTGTTATTTTCATTATCTACATACAGTTTAACAAAAATAATGTCCCTTCTTCTGTTTCGAAATTCCTGTGCGTTTCCTAGTTATTTTGATTTTTAGTGTTTGATGTGGTACTAAATTAAGTAATTTATTTATTAGCAATAATAATTATCGGCTAAATATTTAATTCTTTCAACGAAACCTACCTAAATATGGTTTGTTAAGGATTCTAAAAAGCCGAAATCTCTTTATCTCTTTCCAAGTAAGAAGGGACATTATTTTTGTTAAACTGTATGTAGATAATGAAAATAACAGTTTTTTTTAAATAGTCTTTGGCGTAGATGTTCTGTTTACGAAAGGGGTGGAGCACCCCTTCCACCCCGCCACTGTGCAAGTTTTTGAACATTCTTACCGCTTGTTTTATGCACCTTAATTAATAGGCATTATCCCCCAAACATGAAAAAATCTAAGCGTTCGTTTATGTCATAAAGAAAATTCGAGAAAAAAAATATAATAACGACATTACACTGTCAGAGAAACAACGGCCAATATCTCTAAAACTGTCGTAGTTAGAGCACAATTACAAGAGATCAAAATTGTTACTAAGGGGCCGTTATTTTAGAAATATGTATCAGATAATGTCAGTGGCGTACGAAAAAAAAGTTCCATTATGCAGAATATCCGAAGTACCCGAAAAAAGTAACATCCACTATAGTATTTTCGACAGGAACAATACAACATGTTGATCCTATGCAGGTTAAGATATGTGTAAAATATTTAGTGAATATATCATTCCGTTCAGAAAATATTACACATTAATGTAAAAAAAAATGAAACTTTAACACCTTGTATCTTCCTTAGGAAGCTAGATCGGCCATATATTTATAGGCACTTTTCTTTTTAAAAACGTGCGTTCTATCCCCTGTTAAAGTTTGTCTACAAAAAACTGACTCACCCTGTATATAAAATACATAAAACTTCCACACAAACTCCTGCCGATGAAACCACCGACATATGCAATATTTGTCCTTTATTTACTAAAGATAATATTACACTAGCTCTATTGCTGGACATTTTGCTGAAATAAACGAGTATTTATTGAAACACTCGGAGTAGTTTCCACAAACACTAAAACACTTTCACTTCGCTCGACGCGCGTTTCGCCAACCAAGTTGGCATCATCCGGAGACGATTAAAACTGTTTTAATCGTCTCCGGATGATGCCATACAAAAAGTGAAAATGGCGAAGCAAGACGTTTACCTACCTATATATTATTTATATACCTACCTATACGGCGTACAATATGTATGTATAGTTCAACGACCGGCAACCCTGACCTACACAATGTTTTTCATTGGCGTAGACATTTCTTTTTCTAAGGGGGGTGAAAGTAGGATGGTAAGTACCTACATAAAAATAAAGTCAATGAACAATAGGTACCTACTTACAAGGGGTTAAACTACTTACAGGGGGTTAAAGTAGTAGGTTTTTATATGTAGATTTTCGACACTACAGCTGATATTGAATGCAAGTTTCCACACCACTCATGAAGTATTGCTTTCAGCGCGTTACCATTTTTCAGTGGGTGGCTCGCTAGTAGCCATATTTCCCACAAGAAACAAAAATAATATGTACAAAACAGCTAAGTAGCCGTGAAAAATAAACTTTAAAACGGAAAAATGAAATAAATATATAACTATTCCAAAATAGAGCAAAAAATTTTTAACAAAAAATGAAACAATAAAATAAATATATATTTCAAAACATTCTCAACAAAAAATAAAAACAATTAAATAAATATACCCATATTCCAAAATAAAGCAAAAAATTCTCAACAAAGAATAAAAACAATAAGAGAAATAAAATAAATCACCTGTATCCAAAAATAAAGCAAAAAATTCCCAACAAAAAATATAAATATATACTTCTCATATACTTCGGAATTAATTTCCTCGTGGTAGTCTCCGGTCTTCTTAGATTGAAATATCAGTTCTCCATTACGCAAAAATCCACTATCACTTCCAATATGCGTTATGATTAAACGGCGACCTTTTCCAGACGGCATTTTTAAACCAGTTGTCCAGCCTTCAATCGCAGCTTGCCGTGTATTTTTCACTTTTCCATCCTGCCAGACTCTCTTCATAGTATGTCCTTCGTTGACCCACGTTTCGTCAGTGTAAAAAATTTTCCGCCCCTCGTTTCGAAACTTTTTTATTTTTCGAGGATAATCCATCCGCCAAGCAACTATTTCATATCTTTCTATGAGAATACTTTTTCTGTCTACTTTTCCATACTTAAAATTCATGTCTTTCAAAATTTTTGCCAGACTACTCCTGCACATTTTAGGTATAATATCATTTTCACTTATACCTTGCAGCACCTTATCTAAAGTGGGCAATTCGTTATTTCTAAAGAAACCGTGGACCGTTCTACGTATCGCATTTTTTGCATCATCGTCCACTACAATCTTATTTCGACCGCTTTTTGGTTTCGGTGGCTGTACACTTCCATGTACCTTTTCTTCTCTTAAAAGTGTGTATATGCTTGCCTTTGATGCTTCTGTATAATCCGAACACATATCCATCAATTCATCCTTGTCGCGATGAGGGTGATCTCTCTGTATGCAGTAAAATACTCGTAAAATTATTCTTGTCTCACCTACCGATCGGTACTGCCTACGTTTTGGAATATTTTCCATCCTTCGCCGATATTATATTGTATCACAAATCACATTAAAACAGCGCTATATATATATATATATATATATATATATATATATATATATATATATATATATATATATATATATATATATATATATATATATATATATATATATATATATATATATATATATATATATATATATATATATATATATATATATATATATATATATATATATATATATATATATATATACACGCGAATATCTTAACCAACGCACTACACTATCGCGAATGACCGTTACAATTTACGTGCGTATAACCCATGGATCCTATGTAAGAGAGGGGACATTTGCTACTCCGTTCACTAAACACAGACGGCGCGTCATTTCGATGTATACCTACATAGGTAGGTATATAAATAATATATTAGCAATTCCCGCGAACACGCCACTGTAAGATATGCGAACCTGATCCTATTAGATCCGAGAATCCGATCCCGATCCGAGAGATACGATTCCAATAAGTTAAAAAGAGATATACCGCTTGAATATTCGTTATTGGAGAGGTCGTGGATCGGCGTTGCCGCTTTTAACTATAAAAATAAATGTTTACGTGATTGTCATATTTAAAGTAGACGTACGTAAGTAGTAGCAGAATTACATGTGGCAACTGCGCGGTATCTTATATGGGGTCAGTTAACTATAAGTACATATTGAATGAAGTATATGTAGGTATACACCGCTACGAGAGTCGAAATAAAAAAATGGCGGTTAGCAAAAATAAGTTAGAGAAGTATGGCGGTTAGAAAAAATTTTTGTTCGTTTCGTATGAAACCTGAAAACGCAGATTTCCACCAGACCTCGCTTTATTTACAAGATAGGATGGATATGTTAAAAAATATAAGGAAAATATTATTTGACGGCAAACATTTATAGTGGGGGTTAGAGCAGAGCCGCCTTTAACAAAAAAAAAGTTGATTTATGGGCTGCTCGAAGTAGGTACTGACGTGTACCGAGGTAGGTACTAATAGGTACCTCCTCCACTTAAGACATTTCTCAAATAATTTTATCCAAAAAATATCCCAGTGCTTGAGGCCGCTAGGTTATAAATACAACGATATAAGTTTTATTGGGATCTACGAAAATTGGAAACGTTCTCTGGTTTATTACATAAGTAGGTACCTATTGTTCATTGACTTTATTTTTATGTAGGTACTTACCATCCTAGATAACAAATTAATAATTTACATCAGTGGGCAAAATTAAAAATTAGTAGGTAGGTACCTACTTATACAATAAATATGACTGTATTTCAATTGCAAGTATATTTATTTTATTTTTCCGTTTTAAAGTTTATTTTTCACGGCTACTGTTTCTTGTGGGAAATATGGCTACTAGCGAGCCACCCACTAAAGAATGGTAACGCGCTAAAAGCAATACTTCATGAGTGTTGTGGAAACTTGCATCCAATATCAGCTGTGGTGTTGAAAATATGCATATAAAAACCTTCTACTTTCACCCCCCTAAGAAAAAAATGTCTACGCCAATGAAAAACATTGTGTAGGTCAGGGTTACCGGTCGTTCAACTACACATACATATTGTACGCCGTATAGTAGCATTCAGATGCCGCATTTGTGCTTAGGAAAGGTAGATATTTTTTTTTAAATATAACCAATGTAAATACGACATTTTTCTTTAGTAAATAGATACAATACCATTCTAAGATACTAAAACCACCAAAAACCCGATTTCGAATTTTTTGTAGATACTGCATTTGATTTTAGCAGGTCAGTATTGCCCCAGTTGCTGTTGCTGTTCGCACCCATCATTGAAATCTACGTATTTATTTTACAGGACTGTCCGGACGCGGCTGACTTTCGCTCACACCAATGTTCAGAATTTGACAACGTCCCATTCGAAGGAGTTTATTACCAGTAAGTACCTACATATATATATATATGATTACTTTTCAGATTAATTATCTACTTGTAATTAATTTCGTTAAATATAGTACACCACTACTGTATACTTGTAACCTTGCGGTCTAGTTAGTTTGCCCTGGCATTAGAATGCCAAGTCTCGAAAGGGATAATTATTACTGAACCTGAGAAATGGTGGCTGGCATGGGTTCCTCGCGAATGCTCGGTTATTCTACAACATTGAATATTTAACTTACCTTGGGTTACTTCCCCTCTGTGGTCTGCTGGGCCGAAAGACGATACCTCGATGAGAGTTGAACTTGGACCCAACGACACTGTTCGGAGATTAATTCACTGATCGCACTATGAAAGGTCGAATTTATGGAATAAAAGATCTCTTTGGCTCTTCGGACAAGTTTATTTAACGAAATGGGTTGATATGACTCTATGTTTATTAAATAATTATCTTCCCTCTTAAAGGTACTTCGGGATGGTCCCGCTGAATTTACTTCCCTGAACAAATTAATAATAAACTACAGATTTAACTCTGTAGCTACCCTAACCAAGGTTGGAGTGTGTCTTTTCTTCAATTTAGAAAACAATGACGATTAACTTTTAGCCCTTATGCAATTTAGATTTGTTAAAGCAAAATTCGTACTAACACAATTGGTTGAGATTCACAAACACAAACTAACATTCGGACAACGGAAAAGCGTACGAACGTTAATTGGATGCAAGAACGCGCGTGGAACTGCTTAATTTTCGCTCTTCCATCGGTTTTATAATTTTGACTTGGGTAGTGGGAATTTCGGCCAAAAGGGCCACTTGTAGTATGTCTGATTCTACTAATTATTCTAATTTGTACTCTATTTGCGTTTTGTGGGCCTGTCTGCCAAAGAGGCAGATACGTTATTTTCTATTTAAGCAATCACAGCTTAAGGCGTGTTACTTCTTTATTTCCCAACTACCAAACCATTGGATTTTAAGAACCTCACTCCACCTTTTACATTGTTATAGATTTTCTAAGTGTACTTGACCGACCCCTCCTAAAATGATTTACAATCCTATAACTACCCGTACGAAGGCGACCTCGGTGGCCGGTTAACAAACTTCGTATTACCTTCCGTTTAGATAATGTATAATTTCGTTACTAAGAATAAACTTGGGAGGCTTGCCTAATTTATACAATAGAGAAAAGCCTCCTAAAAACTCTACTGGCAATACTTTATGTCTTGAGCCTTGCTTCAACTTACATTATTTTACAATTTAATTCTTTGACTAGGAACATTCGGTCTGTATCAATTTATACTTTAAATTCAATGATTTCTACGCAATTTGGGTGACATAACTCCACAATTTTGGCAGATTGTCATCGCGGAACCGGCATCTTGGCGACGCTAGACAATGCAACCTCTCTGATCCACACCGTATCGAATTGCTCGGGGCTATTTGAAGGATGTTTTTGTCTTGTAAGGCAATAATTCTTTTTTTTATGAGGGACTATTTCTTAACCGGCGATATTGTTACTTTCTATTTTATGATGTACTAGTTTCGTTATATATGATCCTTCTCGGAATTGGACCCCTTAAACATGTAAGCGTACACATGTTTAGATAACTTTTCGCCTTTTGTTCTTGTGACACTTTCTGTCTGACGAATTCTTGGGCTCTTTGTTCTTTGCTGCAGGAAATAGGAACCCAAGATCCGGTTGATGTCACGGTTCGTTCTGCCTAATTCAAGTACGTGCTCTTTCACTGATATTCTGATATATTACCCTCTTGAAGTAGTTCCTAGAAGATGGACCTCTGGATCCCTAGTTACCGTTTTCCTTTATCCTAATATTAAATAATAATGGCCCGGTTTTCGTTTTGTTACATCCTAGTAGATAGGTAGGTACTACTATAATACTATACTTAGGGTGACCATATGTACTTTTTTTATTAGGACAGTACTTTCTTTTCAAACATTGTCCTACTGTCTTTGAAGGTTTATTTAGTACGCCTGAATGTACTTTTTTTTAAAGATACACAAAAGTATGTCCTACGTCTTGTTTCAATAAAGAAACAAAATAATTAAACTGTTTTTGGTGTATATAGATTTGGTTTAACCCACTGTGCAGCCAGCCAACGACGCGATGCACGTAATCAAGCGTGCCGATACGTTTATCTCGCTGTTTTATTTTACCGCAGTTCGAACGCTATTTGACCAGCCGCAACGAATTCTTAGCATCTCGTTTGTTTACGTCTGCATTCGCTGTCGACTAGTCTTGATTTATCGATTTAGCTGAGCGTCTGGCTATTTCCTTGTATTTTTTCGTGTTCCGTGTGGAAGAGGTACATATTCTTATCTCAACATGTCGCCGCCTCGAAGAAAATGCCATTTTAACTCCGAACTGCAGGCAGAGTATCCATTTATGAAAGTAAAATCAGATGTTTCACCGCATGTTGTGTATTGCGAAATTTGCCGAAGTGATGTTGATATTTCTAACAGTGGTCGCAGGACCATTAAACAACATTTGTCCAAGAAAAAGCATATTTTGGCTGCAAATATGAAGTTGAACAGCAGAAAATTGGAAACCTTACTTAAAACTGAAAACTTCAGCTTGGAAAATATGTTGATTGCCGCCAAGGAAGGTACGTTTGCTTATCATATAATTAGGCATTTGCAAAGTTTCAGATCATTAGACTGTACGTCCAAACTGATAGTAAATATGTTTGAGTCTAAATTTGCAGCAGCTCGAACCAAAACTGAGGCCATTGTGAAAAATGTTTTTGCTCAAGAATCTCAGTCTAGATTAAAGATTGATCTACAAAAAGCAAATTTTGTTAGCATCACGATCGATTCGTCATCTATTCTATTTCTATCATTTTCATCATCTAATCTATTTCACAAATTAAATGCTTCTCGTGGCAAACCCTTGCTTGGAATTGGATGTGTGGCACACATTTTGTACTGTGTACAAAATGCGACGGACGTCTTACCAATTGATGTCGAGGTTATTGCGGTTAAGATTTTTAAGCATTTCTATATTTTTACAGTCAGAGTGGATAAATTAAAACAGTTTTGCGATTTTGTTGATGTCGAGTACAAAAAATGTTGTCTTTTTCAAAAATAAGATTTTTGAGCCTAATGCCAGCCATTGAACGAATTATACAAATGTTCGAACCTTTGAAAGCATATTTTTTATCTATTGACAATTGTCCAACAATTTTAAAACAGTTTTTCCAAAATCCAACCAGCGAAGCTTGGATGTGGTTTGTACACAACATTGCATCTCTCTTCCACAAAGTGATTTTAGATGTGGAAGGTGACAAAATATGCGCAACAGAAGCCGCTTCGGAGTATTTCGGACTCATAAATAAGCCTCAAAATCGCTTGAATGAGTTATTTTTGCCGCTTAAAGTGAGAGAGTCACTTTTGAAACTTGAAAATGTGGATATGGAACCCAGTGTAAACTATCGGGACAACTTTATCACGCATGTCAAGCAATTCTATTCACATTGTGTAACTCATTTGCAGAACTGGAGTACAAATTTAAGCGAATTAAAGCTTTTTGGATGGGTTAACTTAAGAAGCCAAGTTTCTTGGACTGAAATTTTAGCTTCATGTGAAGCTTTCAAGGACTACATAGATCTGATATTGAATCAGGATGAACTGTTCGATGAAATTAGTCTGGTACGAACCAACGTTACACAAGATAAAATTGCTGACTGGAATTCCAGAAATATTTGTGCTGAATATCGATGGCTCGAACTGTTGCAAATTGAAAACGGATTAAAAAATGTTAAGATTTTATGCGAGTTCATTTTTTGTCTGCCTGGGACCAGTGCGTCGCTTGAACGGTTGTTCTCAAATATAAATAACTATTGGAGTTCCGAAAAATCGCAGATGAAGTTATCTACTCTGGAAGCCATCATGCAAGTCCACACAAACTTCAATGAGACTTGCAGTGAAATGTTCCTCTTCTTGAAGGGTCAACCAAAAATTTTGAAGGCAATCCTTAGTTCCCAAAAATACGATTGGTATCAAAATGATCCGGATAGTCAAGCTGGCACGTCGAAGGAAAATTAACTTTTGCGTTTGTATATTGTATATATTATTATAGTTATTATTAAGTACATATGTTTATAAAAATACTTTGTTTCTTGCGTCTGTATACTTGTATACAATAAAAAAATAAACCTTTATTTTACAAATCCTGTGTACTTTTTTTATCACGCTAACTATACTACTACTGCATAGGTGTATGTATGTTTGTTAAAAACGATTATGATGATTTTTCTCATATTTTCTGATATAATTTAAACATTTTATCGCCCCTAGGTGGGTTCCATACACTAAAGCGCCAAATCCTTGCGAGCTGAACTGCATGCCAAAAGGAGAGCGGTTTTATTTTCGGCACGCTACCACTGTCATCGATGGCACTAGGTGTAATGATGAGACATTGGACGTCTGCGTAGATGGAACATGCCAAGTAAGTATACATGATTTTATATACAGTCATTAGTCCGGTAGTTAAAACATGCAAAAGTAATTATACAGTGCGTTAGAAAAGTAACGGATAAATTCGATATTCCTTGAGTCTGACGTTTCTATCTAAAATCCTCGGACACTCGGTCCATTTTTATTTTTAATTCCCCTTATTCCTATGTAATAAACAATAGATGGCGCTCTAGGAGTTCCGGATGTGAGGTGAACGATATTTTTTTTAAATGGCAACAATATACTTTTCCGGCAGGTTCTTGTAGACGAACTCTTTATGACACTAGAATCATGAAGTTCTAGTATGCAGTGTCGTAGCTGGGAACTATGGCGCCCAGGGCAAGCATCATAATTTTGCGCCCCCACCCTCCCTAATGAACCTCCCCTCCCTAATAAAATAATATCCCCACCCTCCCTAATAAAATAATATCTAGCATCACTGTGACGTATTCAAAATTTAGATATTCCTAAGAGTCCACTCAATGAACTCTATATGGGGTAAAACTGGTAGAAGTTTGTAAAGTTCCTCACGACTCGCCCTGTATATATTTGATTAAATGTTTTACTGGTTTCAAAAATCAATATGTAATATCTGTACCTATTTAAGCAGAGTAAAGAAACACTCTTTTATTGCACATATATTTATTACAAAAGTTAAAACAGTCAATTACAGTTAAATTACAGTCAAACTGTTAAAAGCAAACATCAATCACTTTTTAAAAATAACCGCAATGTAGAAATAAAATAAAACAATGTAGAAAGAAAAAAAAATAAATTTGCAATGGAAAAGTCAAGAAAACTAGAATGCAACTTTTCTTGACTTTTCCATAGCAAATTTTTCTATAATGTCATCGTAATTAGTTGTTTCTGCCGTTTCATACTCTATTGACATTATGGCTAAATTCGTCAAACGCTCTTGCCCTATTTGCGATCTTAAGTACGTTTTTACAAGTTTCAGCTTGCTAAAAGATCTCTCGCAAGACGCGGAGGTAACCGGTAACGTTAGTGCTAAACGGAGACATATTTCTAAATTGGGACAATTAGACGATAAGCCATATTCATGCATAAAATTTAACACAGTTATTAAGTTAGCCTCTTTTAGGTTGGGTATTAAAGAACAAGCTTGATATTTAAAACTCTCGATCTCCAAGCTTAGCTCGTTTGCGTCAAGATCATCTTTATATTTTAGTGCCAAATCAGCTGCTGCCTTTTTAAGGCATTCAGTAGGTTTTTCAAAAAGCGAGAGTCCTGTTAGAAAACTAAAATCCGAGGCTACGTGTGACAAAGTCTAAAATCTCCACTCCATCTGCGAAATTAACGTATCAAGAACCTTATACAGTTGGATTTTAAATTTCTTCAAGTCTGTAAAACACTGAGCTTCATCATCGGCCTTCTCATCGAAAATTTTTTTTATTTTCCATTTTCTTTTTTCTGGAAATTCTTGTGTTATATTAATCTGCTGGCAGAGATCCTTTGCGGCGTCTATAGCTTTGTCAATTCCATTTTCTCTAAAATCTTTTAAATACTGAAGGAGACCATCAATATGTTTAGCTGCCCTTTCGATTGACTGTGTTTTATATTGTAAAATGCTGTTTACCTTGTCGATATTACTAAGAATTTGTTCCACACACTTAACAGACAAATGAATTGAAAATCAATTAGTTTTATCAAATTCTTGGCAGAAGACACAGAGTCTGTGGAATAGGTTATTTCATCTGTTCCTTCAGAAATCACATGTAGGGCTTTTACGACTTCTGGTAATTGAGAAATCAAGGAGTTAACTGACTGATACTTTGATGACCATCTGGTTTCAGAATGACCTTTTAGAGTCAACTTCAAATTTGACAAAACTTCCCAACGTTGTGTTGACCCCGAAAAGAAAGTAAATATATGTTGCAACGTGCCAAAGAATGTTACCATTTCTGATGTTACAAGAGCTGCATGCACCCCAATTAGATTTAAAGAATGAGCTGCACATGGTAAAAATGTCGCATACTCGTTCTGTTGCAAAATTAGTGCTTGTACTCCACGATATATGCCAGCCATGTTGGCACCATTATCGTAGGCTTGCCCCCGGCAATCTGATAGTTGTAAGCCATCATTCTTTATTTTTGTCATAATTTCATCTGCAAGACCACTTCCAGTTTTTTTATTTGTTTGAATAAAATCGATGAAACTTTCTTCAACTGAACATTTACCGTCCTCAATTAGCACATATCGTATTATTTGAGCCGTCTGCTCCGTGTGGGCGACGTCCGGAGTGCAGTCGAACGATATAGAGTAGTACTTCGCTTTTTTAATTTTTGAAATAATGGTGTCCTTAACACTAGATCCTAGCAACTTAATAAACTCATTTTGACTACTAGGGGACAAATATGAAACAGAACCTTTAGTAATAGACGAAATATGTGCGGCAACTTGAGTATTGTATTTACTTAATAATTCCAGTGCACTTAAAAAAATTCCCGATTTCCTATGACCAATCTGTTCAATTTTACCCCTAAGAGCTAAGTTGTTCTTTGTACAAAATAATATGACGTCCAAAATTACCTTCAGAAAGTATCTCCACTTTTCTCTTTCCGTTAAAATTATACGTTCCATATCATCGTTTATCGCTACCCCTTTCTTTAGACGAATTTCCAATTCTTTCCATGATACAAAGCATTTTCGATGTTCTATAGAATTCTCGTGTTCACCGACTCTTGGGTTTAAGTGTTTCCAATCACAAAAACCCTGTTTTGCACTTGAAAAAATGGACGTTTTTTTCGTAAACAGTAAACACGGGAAACAAAATAGTGCTTCATTTTTTTCACTGTAAATCAACCATGTTCGGTCTACTTTTTCTTTATTTGGCTGGGTTTTCTTAAACCATTCGGCAGTAAAAATACGTCCGTCGTCTTTTACGGATAACCTGAAATCGCAGTCTTTTCCTTGACTTGGACCTTTTTCAACTAGGCAACACCTAAGCTTATCATCTATATTTGGCCACGACTTTGGATCGTTATAATTTATTACAGAAGCTAAGGCGGATAAATGACTAGTATTTTGTTCTTCAGAGGTCCCTGATGGAAAGAAAAAAATTGGTTAAAAGGAAGGATCTTCTAAAAACAAACGTTATTTTTATATACATAAATACTGCATAAATAATATATGCATAAATACTGATTTTCTAAAATAGCCGTACAAAGAAAAAAATTATTTCTTTTTTGCAGAAAATGTTGACCTTAAATTCAAAAATTTCTTTAAAACGTGTACCTCCTTCTGCTTCCGCGGCTAGTGAACAGTCTCTTTGTATATCTTGGGATTCTTGGGTAAAATCACTTTCGTTTCCATAAGTCGATGTGATTGTTAAAGTGTCATTATTGTCAGTAACATTAACATTTAAATCTAGTTCCATAGACGAAGACGCAGATCCGGAACCTTCATTTACAACAGCTAAATTACTCGAATTGGATATCCAGCCGAATAATCTATTTGACAATTTTTGTTCACTTTCTTTTCGCGCTTCTCTAATTTCTTAAATTCCGACCCTGACGGCTTTTTTGGTGGCATTCTAATTTAAGAAACATTTGTTTACATTAGGTACTTTTAATTACAAAGCAATAAAATGTTCTTACCTGCGTTAAGATCTAATCTAAAACGTAAACAGTACAGCCCACAAAAGGATTTGTCTAAAAGTTATAAGTTATGAAACACACAAGACTCGACTACTCGACTCTCCCAGTATAACTGATAATATTTATACGCGATTCCTCTAAAAACGTTGCTCGCTTTCGCATAGGCCTTTCGGGGAAATCCAGGTCACAAGGTTCATGCCACTCGAGGCTCGAGCGCAGACTCGGGTCCAGTGGCGTGGACATACTGTGTCATTTCAGGCGGATTAACTTAGCGTAGATCAAGTAGCGTGATTTGTCGGACTGCCATTTTGCGCCCCACAAGGCTTGCGCCCCTGGCGTGGGCCCCGGTTGCCCTGCCCTAGCTACGACGCTGGCATCTAGTTTGTATTCCAGGGCCTGATGCCACACTCGGTCGAATTTTTCATATAAACAAACTAATTACACGTTGGAGTGCATAATGTAAAAACTTTATTTGACAGTGTGAGACAAATTTTACGGCCTCGGTTACTTCGTACCACGAGCCGCCACTGTCGAAAACATTTCGCCCCTAAATGTTTAATGTAAACTTAACACGTCGCAATTAGGTACCTAATCGAATTTTCCTGTTGTAGCCTGTGGGATGCGACATGATGTTGGGGTCAAGTGCCAGAGAAGACCAGTGCCGTGTGTGTGGGGGTGACGGCAGCACTTGTAATACAATCCAAAACACATTGCCGCTGAGAGACATGCAAGTCGGTAAGATTTTAGTGTTTTATTTACCTATTATTGTAGTCCGGTCACTATGTACCTCGTACCCGCGAAAGGTCTGACCGGCAAATAACCTTCGGAGATGTGTAGGGGAGACCGGGGCAGCGGGGACCACTTAAGCCAGATTGGTCAATTGTATGTTTATTTACCATGTTAGAAAGACGAACAAAAATACTGCATAACTTTATTACAAAAGAAGACATTATTGCAATATAGAAAGTAAGAAATAACATTAGCAAATATATCCACACAGGTCCACATATAAAAACTAAAGAACTAAAAGGAAATTATTTACAGAATTCACATATAAACACATCGTCGTCTTCGTCTGCTCCCGATCAACGTAAGCTCATTTGGCATCGTATCCATCCTTTCCTTCGTCTGCTGTCTTTGAAACATGCGACAAAAAATCCGTATGCGTCTTCCTCCTCGCTTTCACTGGTGTATCTCCTTAAACAGTTGCATCAGGCGTCATATTTTTACTTGCTACCTTAACCTTCTCTATAATATTCTTACCCACCCCAATTACCCCAATATTAATGGTTCTCATTATCCCAATATTAATGGTCCTCTTTGCCCCGAATGTAGCCAAAAAGGAACGTTACCGAGTAAAGTGTTTTAAGCGCAGTGACGGTTGAACATTTAGGTTAGGTTCGTAGCTATTTTAATGCACCTCGTTACTGTGGTAGTCATTTTTTATAATAACCCACAAGTGTCTCTGTAGTAAGCATATTCTCAATAAAGAAAATTACATCAGCTTACCTTGAGAACCTTTTTGTTCTATAAAACTTCGCGGCAACAAAGGGACAACTGACGCTGTCAACATAGTACTGATCCATGATACAAAGACAACGATATGTCAGGGTGCAAGTGATGTGACGTCAGGTGAAATGGGCCATTTCCAGTTGCTCCAGTTTTCCGGAGTAAAATCAGATGTCTAGGATATCGTTATTTTTATGAAGCTATAACTAAATGTCTAAATGGGACATTTAGAGCATAGAGCAGAGTTTCGCCATTCATCATGTGAATTACGACTTTTTTCAGTAGAGACGAATTTTGAAAATTAATTTTTTTCCTTGCCCGCGAAATAATTTAAAAACCCGTTTTTTAAAACATACATTGCGGTATTAAATCGACGGCTCGGGATATAACCATTAAATTATGGCTACTTATAGAAGATACTACAGTGCTTCCGATGGCAGAAATGAAGTTTTTAAAATATGAGACGTTTTTGAATAAATGCCCTTAAAATCGCTGCTAGAAAATCTGTGCACGGAAAACTTCACCATGCGATGTTAATGAGCAATGTTAATTATTAGGAATTTATATAAGAATATATCGAATGAAATAAGTTTTTTAAAGAAATCAGCACGCTAGGACTTATATAGTTTTGAAGAAATCGAATTATGAATGCACTGCGTTGTTGTAGAGAAAGAGGTGCGAGCGAAGAACAAAATAATGCATTTAAAACACTATACCTGAATTTTAAATTACCACATCAGACGCCACATCGTTTAAGTTACGACATCACATAAATATAGTTACGGAGATCGCGATACAGTATATCTACTATTATCTACATAGCATTCTTTAAATTTATTCTGTCCACTCTATTACACAAGGTCACCCATTGTTTTGACAACTGTTCAGCCTTGGGGAAGCGAAAGAATTCGATGTTTGATGACTTTCTTTAGTGTTCCGATTATAGTTAGAACACATCGGCATTGTTTAAAAAAATGTAGAACATATAATAATAATACTCACACGTCCTACACAAAAGGCAAAGTCTTGTCAATTGGTCATTTCAATTTGAATACAACAATAGGTAGGCATTTACATTCAACTGTGTAAGAATCGCGCCTAAAATCATGTCGGCGAGAATACGTCACGTGAGATGCATGCGTACAACTGACCAATTTTGGTTCGACAACCTGTCATACCATTGTCTTTGTATCATGTACTGATCCGACTACTATTAACCTATCCACAGTCAAATTGCGTGGGAAATTGAAAACGTTCACAAATTACCCCGGTGTCCTCGTTATCCCGGTGGGGCTCGCTGCCCCGACCTCCCCTACCTTATGGCATATTTATTGTCCTAAATTTGCAACCCTCTCCGAGTGGACCACAAACTGCCCCAGGTGTTCAAATGGGTGACATTGCCCTAACGTCGAAACTTTCGTCTGACAATAAGAAGTTGTTATTAATAGAAGTAGATTATGAGTTTCTACCGAAAAATCCGGGAATGCATATATCTAGGATTTATAGTTTTTGAATGGCAGGCCCCAGTAGAGAGGCACTTCATCGCTTAAGGTTACGCAGACCCAGGTTTGGCTGCGTTCGAACATTCCGAGGGTCTTAGGCCGAACCATTTCTCTGATTGCGATTACTTAAAAAGCATCATGTTCCTGAGTAATTGGGCATTCCAATGGTGTTTTGTTCGAAGTCCTAGAGTCAAAATTATTGAAATTATGACGGCCGCAATATCGCATAGGTATACTGAAAAATTGTACTAAAATTTACCCCTTGTGTCCTTGACATTTGCATGCAAATGTGTCGAAATAAGTCAATAAGTCAATAATGTTATACCTACCTAATTGAAAGCGATCCTGTAAAACCATACACACTTACAGAATTATTGCCAGAAGATTGTCATGATTTCTATTGAGCCAAACATGTTTTTAATTTTACTAACAATTGATGTTATTTCCGTGCACAGGTTACAATGATATATTACTAATTCCTGGTGGTGCAACAAACATTAAAGTCGAGGAAATGGGTCCGTCAAATAACTACTTAGGTAAGTAGAAAGCAATATTTATTGCACAATTAATAATGTCCTTGCAATAAATAAATCAAACACAACTTTGGTTTTTTAAGCAAACATTTTACAAACAAAATATTAATATAGTATTTTTTATAATTATTTTATTTTGTTTCATCCAAGTATACTAAATAAAATAGAATTTCAGGTATTTAGTTAAAATAGTAGGTAACACTAGGAAAACTATAATACCTTATTTTCATTATTCTATATAGCCATACGCAATACAACCGGACATTACTATCTTAATGGAAATTGGAGGATAGATTTTCCCAGGAGTATCGAGTTTGCAGGGTGCAAATTTCATTATGATCGATCGCCTCAAGGATTCTCAGCACCGGATATAATTACTTGTCTGGGACCAACAGACGAGCCGTTGTTTATAGTGGTAAGAGATGGATTTTTTATGGAAAAAATAAAAGAATGAACACATTACATATTCATTATATCAATAAGTTGAAAGTAGGACCACCCTTGGACATTCATTCTAGTATTTTCTGGACATTAATGCCCCTGTTTCATGTCATTCAGTTAAATAAGTAATTATTTAATTACGTAATTAAGTGATTAATTAATAAACTAAATAAGTAATTATTAATTAATTACTTAATTATTCGTCTAATTAATTAATTACTTAATTAATTAAGTAATCAAACAGTAATTAAGGAAGCAACTAATTAATTGAGAATATAATTTATTGATTAATTATGCAATTAATTAAGTACTTAATTAATGCAGTACAAAGTTAATTAATTACTAAGAAATTAACTAAGTAAACAGTTAATTTCTTAATTACATAATTAATTACTTATTAATTATGTAATTACTTAATAACCTATTTTATTACTTAATTAATTGCCTAATATATGAATTATTTTTTTAATTAATTACCTAATTATTTTATTAATTAATTCTTTAATTACTTAATTAATAATGAATTAAATAATTACATAAATAATTAATAACTTTAACTACTTAATTAATCTCTTAATTCCCTAATCTCTCCTCAATATATACTCAATTAATAATTTAATTACTTAATTAATTATTTAATTCATATCTGAATAACAATTAATTTCTTAATTACTTAATTCATTTCTTAAGTACTTGATTAATTACCTAATGAATTACTTAATTAATAACTTAATTAATTACTAAATTACTTAATTAATTACTTACTTAATTACTTATTATCTCTTTTCTTTATTTATATGTACATAATTGAATAGTGTTGGAACCTTTGGAGTAATGATAACATTCGGAGTAGTTACCACAAACACAAAACACTTTTACTTCGCTCGACGCGAGTTTCGACAACCAAGTAGGCATCATCCGGAGACGATTAAAACTTCATAAAATTCATTAGCCAGGGAAGTCGAAACGCGCGTCGAGCAAAGTTAAAGTGTTTTGTGTTTGTGGAAACTTCTTCGAGTGTTACGTAATTAAGTAACAAAATAAGTACTTATTAATTAATTACTTAATTAATCACCTAATTGATTAATTAAGCAAAAAGTTATTAAGGAAGTAATTAATTAATTGAGAATCTAATTAAGTGATTAAATATGTAATTGATTAATGCAGTACATGATTAATTGAGCACATAAATAAATAATTACCTAATTAATTACTTAATTAATTACCTAATTATTTACTTATTTACTTAATTAATTTCTTAATTACTTAATTAATTTATTAAAAACTTATTTAAATTCTTATTATTTAATTAATTGCCATTTTCCGAATTACTTAATTAATTATTAATTAAGTAATTTTTTTATTATTAATTATTTACCTAATTAATTACTTAACTGCTCAATTAATGTCTTAATTACCTAAAGTTAATCACTTAATTAGTAATCACTTAACTAGTAATAGTTACTTAAGGAATAATTTAATTACTTAATTAATTACTTAATTCAATTCTGAATTACTCAATTAACTTCTTAATAACGTAATTAATTTCTTAATTAATTACTTAATTCATTTCTGAATTACTTAATTCATTTCTGAATTACTTAATTAACTTCTTAATTACGTAATTAATTGCTTAATTACTTAATTAACTTCTTAATTACTTAATTAATTTTTTAATTATTTAATTAATTTCTTAATTACGTAATTAGTTTCTTAATTACTTTATTAATTAGTTCAGTAATTGCCCAATAACTTGATTAATTAATTAATTATTTTCCTAATTACTTAATTAATTATTAATTAAGTAATTGCTTAACTACTTTACTACTTAATTATTTAATTAATTACCTAATTAATTACCCAACTACTTAATTAATGTCTTAATTACTTTATTTAATTCAATAATTGCCCAATTATTTAGGTAATTAACTATTTAAATAATTTCCTAATTCATTAATTAATTATTAATTAAGTAATTGCGTAATTACTTAACTAATTCATTATTTAATTAATTATCTAACTACTTAATTACGTAATTAATTTCTTAATTACTTAATTAATTTATTAAAAACTTATTTAAATTCTTATTATTTAATTAATTGCCATTTTCCTAATTACTTAATTAATTATTAATTAAGTAATTTTTTTATTATTAATTATTTATTTACCTAATTAATTACTTAACTGCTCAATTAATGTCTTAATTACCTAATTAATCACTTAATTAGTAATTGAATTAGTTAAGGAATAATTTAATTACTTAACTAATTGCTTAATTCAATTCTGAATTACTCAATTAACTTCTTAATAACGTAATTAATTTCTTAATTAATTACTTAATTCATTTCTGAATTACTTAATTAATTTCTTAATTACGTAATTAATTGCTTAATTACTTAATTAACTTCTTAATTACTTAATTAATTTCTTAATTATTTAATTAATTTCTTAATTACGTAATTAGTTTCTTAATTACTTTATTAATTAGTTCAGTAAGTGCCCAATAACTTGATTAATTATTTAATTAATTTCCTAATTACTTAATTAATTATTAATTAAGTAATTGCTTAACTACTTTACTACTTAATTATTTAATTAATTACCTAACTACTTAATTAATGTTTTCATTACTTTATTATTTAATTCAGTAATTGCCCAATTATTTAGGTAATTAACTATTTAAATAATTTCCTAATTCATTAATTAATTATTAATTAAGTAATTGCGTAATTACTTAACTAATTCATTATTTAATTAATTATCTAACTACTTAATTACGTAATTCGTTTCTTAATTGTTTTATTAATTAATTCAGTAATTGCCCAATTACTTAATTAATTGTTAATTAGTTAATTATTATTATTATAATTAAATTATATTTAATTAATTATTAATTAAGTAATTCCTTAATTACTTAACTATTACAACTACTATATTATTTTTTTAATTACTTGATTAATTACCTAATTAATTGCTTAATTACTTAATTCATAACTTAATTGCTAAATTACTTAATTACTTATCATCCCTTTTTTTATTTATATGTATATATATGAAAATTGCATATAATTGGAACTGCTTTAATGTCTTAATGTCTATATATCATATTATGCACAATTATAATTATGTAAGAATATATTTTTAGCTGCTTTTTCAAGATTCTGATGTCCCAGTAAGCTATACTTACAGCGTACCAACAAACGTAGTCCCAGGATCGGAATCCGAAACTTACGCTTGGACTTTTGATGAGTTCACACCCTGTTCTCAAACGTGTGGAGGTGGTAAGCAAACCAATATTATTACTATAGGTAATAGTATAATATTCTAAACTTTTGAATCTTCATATATTTTTTCCAATAAATTTGTTATACTTATAGTGGCGGTTACGATCTTCTAATAACTTTAAAAAACATTTAAAAAAGGGACGTTGTAGTGGGGCTATTTGTATCGTAATGGTAAAAAACATTTTTGAACAGGATACCAGCAGAGAAATGTCACCTGCGCTGGACGAAAAACCCTCGAACCCGTCGACAAGTCACTCTGCAATGCGGACAATGAGCCGGAAACCCGTAGGAAATGCAACGAAATTCTGTGCGAGGCAAACTGGGTACCGCACCCCTGGCAAGAATGTTCGGCGTCCTGCGGGTCAGGGGGGGTTCAAAACAGAGATATATCTTGTCAACAGATTTCGGGTAATGGCTATCCTATATTGGCTGAGGATTCCGAATGCTTAAAAGTTGGGCCTAAACCGCCGATCCAACAGAAGTGTAACGAGGGAAAAATTTGCGCCAAGTGGCACACGGGACCATGGAAACCAGTGAGTATATTAGATTGATGATAAAACATTAGTAGGTACTTTAACAATTCTCCGGACTTTTTATATTTACCTGAAATGTTACCTAAAAGTTATTTGGTGACGTCTCAAGAAAAAGAATTATTACAATTTAAAAGAAAAAAGTACTCTTGCCTTTTTTTCGTATGGCGCAACATTTTCGAGTAAAAAAAATAAAAATCGTCGAAAACTGGGCTTGATTGACGTTTGTCAGGGAAAGTCGCATAATTATCACATTAGCTTTGATTAAAACAAAACACTTGGTTATAAAACAGAAATGTCAATCATTTTGTCACAACAAAATTGTGTGGCATTTAAGTGTTCTTTTTAGTGTTAATAATAATGCCGCGGCTATTTAGCAACCAAGAATACGCAGGCATTCATTTAATTTACGGTTTTTGCGAAGAAAATGCAGTAGCAGCCGCAAGGGAGTATGCACGCAGATTCTCTAATTGACGTCATCCAACGAGAGAAGTTTTCTCTCAAGTTCTTCGGGCATTTCGAGAACGAGGTTTAAATACTACTTTCAACATAAACAGCAATAGACAGCGCCCTAGAAGAAACAATTTGGCCGATGAAAGGCGTATTTTAAGAACGTTTGATCGAAATCCAAACCTAAGTTCACGACATTTGATATAGACGATTTTTATTTTTTTACTCGAAAATGTTGCGTGATACGAAAAAAAGCCAAGAGTACTTTTTTCTTTTAAATTGAATAAGGATTGCAGATATAATTTTATTTTGAGATAAACCAGTGGCGTATCTGTTTTTTCATTAGAAATATCGCTATCGGTACCCGTACGCACGTCACTGGTGGAAATAAAAATAATATTATTACATGAAAAAATGAACCTAGATTACCTCTCTACATGTGCCAAATTTAATTTAAATATCTCAATTGGTTATAAAGATATTAATAAAATTCGATTTTTTTTCTTAAACTTTAACACCCTGTAACTTTGTAACGAAGCATTTTTCACATATCGCACCCCGGCAAGAACAGTGACACAACTCAAAAATGCAGTATTTGAGAAATAACAAATAAAAGAAAACTACAAAACTCATATTGAAATAGTATAAGCTCCTTTTAAATTTCAAGTAGTTATTTTTGGTAGTAAATTCAATTATAATCTATAGAATAATATCATGGACCTGTAAATCAGTTTTTGTTAAATATGTGGTGTTACCAGGTCAGGTTAGGTCGGGTCTCTGAGTTACGTCACTTTTCTTGCTTTTCTAAAATCAGTTGTTCTTTGTTGTGACCCCTTGAGTAATACTTATGTCACTTTCCAAGCCCACTTAATTAGAATAAAAAAAGGAAGTTTAAATTAAGTGCTTTATTAGCTTATTTAAAATACAAAAAAATTACATGAAAATAAAGTAGTACACAATTTATACAAACATCGAGTCATAAATGGGCTTATACAACGTGGGAATACTTTTTGCTGAGATAAGTGATTTAATATGAGCTTCCTTTATGGCAGAAATCTCCATTTTTTTCTTATATGCCGGAACGCACTTAATTGTAGAGATGCTCTCTTGCCTTCTCCTGGTATTATTGACATTGATCTGCCCATAATCTTTTTGTTCGTATGTAGTTTTCACAAAAATAATGCCGGTATCAGTCTTCTGCACTTTAAATACTTTTAGTTCGCTAGTTTTTATTTGTTCGTTGTTTGATGTTTTGTTAAAATTTGATCCTATCTGTTCAGAGAGTTTTTTTAAGTCGACAAAATCCTCGTAACTCAATTCTGTTACTTTATACGGATTTCCAGTTTTCCTCGCAGACCGAATTAATCTGACGTAATCAGTAGGAATATAGATGGGACCCGATTTAAGAGCTCTTTTAATTGACTTCTCTATGACAGAGTGCACATTGTCTCCTTCATTTTGTGTGTGTCCCCTGATCAAAAATTTATGTGTGATCGATTTGATTTTAAATTTTTGCACAGCGTACAGGTACATGCCCATTATGAATTTGTTCTTTTGCTGGCCACAACAATTATCGGAGTAGAAAACAATTTCAAGGTTATCGTCGTTTCTGGTGTTAGCTTTTTCTTCTAAGTATTTCAGAATGCAAGTGCCGATTTCTATGGCACCTCGATTTCCTTGACCCTCATGCCAAAAAAAAACACTCGACTTTATCTGACTGAAGTTCATTTATAGTTAAGTTGTAGCTGTTGATTTTGCTTTTATAATAAAAGGTAGACGTATCTCCTCTTGGTGCTGGCAGCACCGCTTGGAGATCGTAAGTGGCGACTATAATTTTTCCTTCGCTTTCTTTTTGTCCTCTTCTTTTTCTGCTCTTGACAAAACTTTCTCCTTCAAATGTTTATCATATTTCTCTTGTATCGCTTCTCTTTCTTCTACCCTTGCGTTGTTATACGAGCTGCATAAGTCGCACTGATCTTTTTTGGGGGTGAAAAAAGAGATGTTAAAATTTGTATTGAAAATTCGGGAATACATCGTCAGATTTGCAAAGGTTTTTTTCAATGCACTCGTTTTTGTAGTCACGGTGTAAATCAGCCAGGCTTTTTCCACCCTCTATGAACTCCCGAGTAGTTTGCGCGCGCAGGTAATGACTGTCGATTCTTGGGATAGTATTAATATGAGCAACAACACCATCTTTTATTGCAGAATCTACTTTAAAGTGGTGTCCGTGTTTACCTCTTAGATCTTCTGGAAGAAATCCTTCGTTTAATTTGGTTACTACAGTTCTAATAACTCGGTTGTTGATGTCCAGCGTGGCCATAAAGAAAAATTTGCAAACACGTACGTTTACTTCGTTGATTACGAAATGGAATGCATGGTTACATTGGCGCCTACTTCCTTCTTTTTTGTACTGATACTGAGGTCTAACGGCGGTCATACTTCTACAGATAAATTCTCGTTGGGATTTCAGACTTTCGAGTGACCAGTAATTTTCAAATATTTCGAGCCTTTTATTTTCTTCTATTTTGCTTGAACATTTCAGCTTACATTTTTCACCACACGCTGGCCGTACCTTTCTTGCCTGCATTTCTGTTTTGCGAATTGATGATGATGTATAAGGTTTTCCAGCATTTCGGAGAAATTTTGCTTTAGTCTTCTTCCACTCAACTGGATTGGCTTTCCTTTTCTTACCTTTTCGCTTATTATCTGTTTGGGTATTGTCTGATTCGGCACCTTCTGTCTTGTTAGTAATAATATTTTCATTCTCTTCCAATCCTGATGACTCGGACGTGTTTTCAGAATTAGGAGATGATGTATAATGAAAATCTGGATCTATGTCTGAATCATCTGCACTTTCATCTAATGATTCTTTTTGTTGTGGACTTGGTTTAACCCGTTGGAGCCTCAATCGCATTGTATGCAGATTTTCTTTCAACACACTGCCATTTAGAATGTGATCCTTGATCTTCTGGTACTGTGTCGTTGTTCAATTCCGTCTCTTTCGTGGCACTTTCTTGTTCTGTGGTTTCTTCTTCACCGTACTTTGGTCTAAAATGTGTCGTTTGATCTTCCTGTACTATCACTTTGGAAAACTCCGGCACTTCAATCACATTTTCTTGTCCTTCGCTTTCTTCTATATTATTCTCTTCATAAATCTGACTTTCGTCGTCGTTGTCTCAGTTTGCAGCCTTTTTTCGCCGAGGTCCCTGTTAGGTTTCACGCTTTCTAAAGTGTTCTCCACTTCACCAATCAAGCAGGTTTCTTCGGCTTCCATGTCAGAAATAGCAGCTGCTAGCATTTTTCTACCTCGGTATCCTTGCTCTGGGTTCATAACGAATCTACAACAAATAAATTTCAAGCTACATTATTGATGTTTATTTCCTAGAGTAATATTATTCGAAATTACAAGGTTAGGTGACTACAATGTAAGACGTACTTTTGATTTAAGAAAAGTGACAACACAAAATACCGATATTCTAAGTCAGGAAAAGTGAGACAAGTCGGAATAAAACAATACAATAACATACATTTAGAGATAATCGAAAATTATATTTCACTTACCTTACTGCACGAAAACTGTCACAACTCGAAATGTTACGCTTTTCTTGACCGACAACATGCACACCTTCTTGTAACAACACTGAAATGACACTGTTCTTGCAGTGATGAACGTGAATTAGCCTAAGAGTAAAACTGACACAACTGCCTCCTAGCGGATAGATTGGGACTTAGAGATGTGTCGTTTTTCGTGCACGTGAGGATACAAAATACGCATTCATTGCTGTTATAAGCTCAGAATTCGTATTTTTTGAGTTGTGACACTGTTCTCGCCGGAGTGCGATATAGTTTATTAACCAAACTCACATTATTTGTCGGTTATCTATCGATTCTGAAATTTATGCCGGTAAAAGTTGGGCCACCCTGTATAAATGTTTGTACCCAATATATTAAGTAAACAAAGAAATAATAATTGGCAGGTATTACTTTTAATGTTGTGTTCATCTTTAGTGTGACCATCTTTGTGGGGATGGAGTTCAGACAAGGAAAGTTACTTGTTATATAAAGAAGGATGATAAGATTGATGTGCTGGAGGAATCAGAATGTTTAGCCATTGAGCCTAAGCCAGAAGAACGGAAAAAGTGTAATGTTCGTCCTTGTGAGGGTGTAGACTGGATTACCTCGGAATGGGGCGGGGTAAGTCTAATACTTTATATACTGTAGTATAAGGAACCCAGTATTTTTAAGGTTAATTTTGAAAAGGACCTAAAGAAGTACGTTGTGTGTTTAGTTTATCTATGTTTCTGTATCGGATGCACTGGTTACTAACGTTTTAATAGGGGAATGGTTGAATGGTGAAAAGTGAAAATAAAAGTCATGAATTGAGTACACCTATCTTTATTTACTTACACGTTATGCGCATGACCCATCTCTGAACACTTTGGAACAGTAAAATAAATGAACATGGCAAAAGTTTATTTATTTTAACTACAAGCAGGGTGAAGAGTGCCAGGCTCACCTAGAGCTCACGTGGGGAAAGAGCATGGCAGAGAAACCCACGATCCTTGCTCTGAATACTCTTACCATCCGAATCAATTAAAATGTCATTGACCTTTACAACAAAACATTTAATTTCGAATTGTTACTTAGTTATATTTTAAACACCGATAATAAATCACCACACTCATCCGACATAAAAACATTCAGCAAATAAAACTGAAGAAGTTTGTTAGTTAACCGGTAAAACCGGAAGGTACTGGAGTCCTATCCAGCTATTAGTTGTAGGGGCGGACAGTACTGATACAACTTTCTTATTCTTTTGGTTATTATTATTATTATTTTTTTTTTGTATAAGTATCAGATCAGTCCTCACGGGTGGAAAATGTTAGTAATTTCATCAAGGCACTATCATACATGTGATACTAAAATAGGTGTATCTGTCAATATTATCTGTTTTTGGTAATCGTTTTAGGCAAATAATAACGCACTGTTAAACATAAGACTTTATTTGTCACTCCACCATTCTTTCTACAACGACAACTACTGTCACACCACACACACATATGATTACACAAAACATACATACTAATCCTTAGCACAGATCAACATAATATCTATGATAGATGGGCATTATATTTCAACAGTATCAGTAATTTAAACAGTAGCAGAAACAAAAACTTTACAAAGATCTCACGTAGTGATTTTTGCTCAACTCGGACGACAAGGGTGATCACGACAATATTTATAATTTATACAGTTAAAACAACAAAACATAGTGAAACACGAGTTTTACAAGTATGATCGATAACACCAAATATTATTATCAAAATACAATGGGATAACATAACATGGCTTGGGTTGCATCACATTTTTCTATACATGACAAACAGAATGCATATTCATAGATCAAAATAAGAGATCAGATTACCTGCAATCACCACAACACTTTTTTTCCAATCCTCTTCTCTTTTCTACGGCTCTTCCAAATGAATTCTAAAACTTTTTACTTAACGCACAAAAATGGCTAAAAATGGCGTACCTCTTCTACGTTCTTAACCTATTACGCATCACTTTTTCTGGCTTCCCCCGTCGTTTATCCTTTTTGCAAACGCCCCCTGCCTCTCAACCAGTGAAGTAAAGGACCTACAGAAATCTACACCGACGACTACCTAGTAGATATTTAGACTGTCCAACCAATATTTTATTAGTGAATCTTTCAGCCGACAGATGGTGTTAGCAGTACTGTTTTCTTAATAAATTTAATTTTTAAACTTTCGCTCAATACCAAATTTAAAAAATGCGAAATGAGGAAAATGCAACATATTTTATATTTGAGATTAGTTCACGCGGAGGTACCGTCAAACAGGGTGAACAGGGGACAAGCATGCCTTGCATAAATTTGGATTTCCCGCAAAATTGCCGATAAGGCAGAGACATATTGGCTACGAAGCGTGTGTCATTAAGAAAATATTTCTGTAATTATGATTTTATATGTTGTTTGCGGGATATGTTTCTAATCGAAAATTTTACGGATTAAGTCATAGGGGACGATGTAGCCAATGTAATTAGCGTGAAAACCCTGGTGTAGACTTCATTTTAAGGTAACTGCCATAGACGTAACTAGACTTTTATTTTTGGGGGGCTAGGTGTTACTGAAGGCTCTTATGAAGGATGATGACCAATGACGTATCCGGAATCTCATTTTTTTTTGGAAGGGGGGGTCAGAGTATCACTACCGGGATATTAGATCTGCGAAAATTTTCAAGGTCACGCGTTTTCATGACACTTCAGAATTTCAATGAATAATCCATTTATACAAAAATACCGACTTTTACAAGAAAAGTTGTGGAATTCCACACTTTTTCAAATAAAAAAGAATTATTATTAAAACAAAATAAAATAAAATATGTTTTTATACATTTTTTATACATATAAAAAAAATAAAAAATTAGAACAGAAACAACTGAAATAAAAAATATTAAAGAAATATACTTAAGAGTGATGCTAAGGTCATCTGTTGCAATCGGGTAAAAGTTCAGCAATAGCAGATAAAATTAATCCGTCTGCCGGGCTCTACTAATACTAGCGTTGCGTCATAGATAAAATAGATGGCGTTGTTCAGTCCAGTTTACCAGCGCCACGCACTCGAGTGCGCATGCCCAGAAAAAACAGGCAATGCGACCCCTTCGCGCATTATGAAGAATATTAAGTATGAGTTGTCTACAATGTCTACAGGTAGTTAGTTGTAGCATGAATTGTCAGAGTTGTCTCTGTTATTCAGAAATGTTAAGTTGGCATGTGTAATAAAAGTAATTCTTGTGACTGCATGGTGTAAATTTAATACAGTCCACACCCAAGTGAAATTATGTAAGGAAGAGGGTAAAGGAAGAGGAGTTTTTACTCAACTGATGCATAAAACAGGCGTCGCTCCACAATCGACATGATTGAAGTCGTGCGAACCGCGCCAACGCGTTGATTTGTGACGAGACAATACAAATTTTCAGTGACTCTGTCTTCTTACTCTACCTTTTTATTATCTTTTATTATTTTTTCCTTGATTTTTTATTTTTTAGTTAGACCAAATGTTTGTGGGGGGCCTTTGAATAAATCGGGGGTAGATACACATATAGGTATATACTAATTTTCAAGACGTGTGGTTTTTTTATATGTTTCTGTATATTAATGATTGTAATGGCTAGAAATTGTTTTTTTACGTAGGGGAGCAGGAGGTTCTGAAGGTAATTGGAAATGGGTGTGCAAAATTGTGCAAAATGAAATGTTTATAACAGCTGTAAAATTATTTACATTCGCGCAAAGTGGGGGGGGGGCAACCGTCAATTTAACACCCCCAAACGTTTTCCCTTTCCAGTTTATAGGGAAAAGTGTGCAAAATTAGGGATAGGGTGTGCAAAATTGTGCAAAATATGGGCAAAATTGTGACGTACATTTCGGTTTGGTTACTGCACTTGGGGGACCCAACTTGACCGACTCATAACAACCCCGAATATACAGGGTGAGTTTGTAGTGCGCATTTGCACTGTAGCGCCTTTGCTATTTATCAGAGAAAAATGTGTGTTATCCCACGTTGTTGGTATATTTTTTTGACGTTTTTTAAAAATGTCGGTGAATGTACAGGATGCTCCATATCTCCTGAACAGCAACTTCCTCATTTTAAATGGAACACCCTATTGCGCTAATGTAAATAATTTCACGGTTGATATAAACGTTTCATTTTGCACAATTTTGCAAACCCATTTCCAAATTTTCTCTCAGAATAGCCTCTTCTTCGCCTCTTGAAAAATTACCAGCAGCCATTTCCATGCGTTAGATAAAACTATTTTCTAGCCATTAGTCGTTACTTTTTGCACAATGCACAGCCTCAGATTTTTCCCCACAGCCTGGTGAAAAAATCCCTTCACCCCCCCCCCCCCCCAAGATAACGACAATTAAATAGTTAAATTTGGTGTCTAAGATATCGTATGTCAGCAACTGGTGTTTTTGCATTTTTTTATTACGGCGTTTAATTTCCGGTTATCGAAAGACCTTACTCGAAAACCGGTTCCGGTTATCGAAAGACTAATAAACCTTATGTATAGTTAAAAAAAAAAGGTTACGTTTGATTCATACCTACTGGATAAAGACAGGTGTCTGATTTTTTTTACCAGCGACAAACTTACCCGAGTTGTTCTGGGTTAAGCTTATTAGTAAGGTAGTGGTGACGTAAACCAAGTGGCGCTCATAATACTTCATCTCTATTTGAACGCGGCCCATCTCAACAACACCTCTAATACAAGGACAAAGTGCTGCCTCGTGAAGTCACCATCCGGAGGCCTACGAGATACTTATGATATTACGGGCTTTATGTAGTTATTTAGGCAGGTATGTCTGAAATCGTTTTAATGTAGTTTTGGAGATCAATAAAAAGATCAAACTAAACAAAGATATTACGGCATAAATCTATCGGAGTCTATGAAAAACACAGGTAAAGAATAAGTTAAATGGTTAACTGTTAACTGTTTCGAAATACAGTCAAGATTACATGTGTCTAATTGTTAGAGTCTAGATGGTTAATTGTTTTAAGAAAACAAAAACTGTTGAATTAGTTTAGAGAGTATATTAGCCTCCATCTGGGTTAAGCCAGAGAGCGTGACGTCACCATGATATTTAAAGTAAGCACTTTGTCCTTATTAGAGGGGTTATTGCCCATCTCCACTGAAGCTGGCAGGCCGCTGCCTGAACTCATAAATCCTGAGGGTAAGTGGCGTCGTAGTGAGTCTTTTTGGTGTGAATCGCACATACAAAAAAAAAGGAAAAAAGTCGGTTGATAAAGTAAATTTTCAGTGCGTAAAGAAATTAAAATGTAAGTACGTTGCACTTGGACATTTTTTGGATATAAAAATATGAATTTTTAACGTTTTCAATGGCGAATAACTCGAAAAATGAGTTGAGTGAACAAATTTCTACTCCCGAGAAGGGGTGGCATCCGCCCTCAGGGTAAGAGCACATACCGGCTCTATCACTTTTACCAAGCTCCGGTAGGGACACCTGAGATAAAATAATTTCGCTTTCTAAAATTCCGTTTAAAAAAAAATTTTAAAATTCCAAATTATAACTCGGAATTTTAAAATTTTGTGATAACAAATAATTCAAACAATGAGATGTAACTCGAAACTTGACATTAAAATTCTTGGAATTTGGAATTTTAATTTAAAATTTGTATTTCAAAGTTCCGAGTTATAACTCGAAATTTTAAGAATTATAACTCGGCATTTTAAAATTCCCATCTCGGAGTCCCATCTCGGAATTTTAAAATTCTGTTAACTCGGAATTTTAAAATTCTGAGAACTCGGAATTTTAAAATTCTGAGACATCTCGGAATTTTAAAATTCCGAGTTATAACTCGAAATTTTCGAGATGTAACTCGGAACTTTACATTAAAATTCTGAGTTATAACTCGAAATTTTAAAATTGTGAGTTATAACTTGGAATTTTAATCTAAAATTTGTATTTCAAAGTTCCGAGTTACAACTCGGAATTTTAAGAATTATAACTCGGCATTTTAAAATTCTGAGTCACATCTCGGAATTTTAAAATTCTAAGTTATAATTCTGTTAACTCGGAATTTTAAAATTCTGTTAACTCGGAATTTTAAAATTCTGAGAACTCGGAATTTTAAAATTCTGAGTCACATCTCGGAATTTTAAAATTCCGAGTTATAACTCGAAATTTTCGAGATGTAACACGAAACTTTACATTAAAATTCTGTTATAACTCGAAATTTTAAAATTGTGAGTTATAACTGAATTTTAATCTAAAATTTTTAATTCAAAATTCTGTCACATCTCGGTATTTTAAAATTCCGATTTATAACTCGAAATTTTCGAGATGTAAATTTTGCAATAAAATTCCGAGTTATAACCCAGAATTTTATTCTAAAATTTTTATTTCAAAATTCCAAGTTATACTCGGATTTTTAAAATTCTGAGATCTCGGAATTTTGAGTTATAACTCGAAATTTTCGATATGTAATTCGAAATTTTAATGTTCCGAGTTACAACACAGAATTTTAAAATTCCGAGTTATATCTGATTTTTGAAATAAAATTCCGAGTTGTAACTCGGAATTTTAAAATTCCGAGTTATAACTCGGAATTTTACGTCACAATTTTACCGAGTTAAAGGAATTTTAGAAAGCGAAATTATTTTATTTTAGGTGTCCCTTCGAGAGCTTCGTACACTTTTGCTCATTGAGTCATCCCCTAACTACTCACTAAATTTCACGTCAATCGCTTCAAAAAAGGTTCAAAGAATTCGCAGCGGAAAGCCATCATGACTGCACTACCTGCCGCGCTGCATCAGAGCGCCTTTGAGTTTGATCTGTGAAAAAACATTTAGAAACCATTTTTGTTATTTTTTTTTGTATATTTCAAGCCATTTTCTTTTAAAAATCGACAAAAATTGCGTTATTTTGAAAAAAAAATCGTTTTGGCGCCATTTTTTTTAAAATGGAGGAATTTCCGGTGATATTTTTTGTTGGGAAGTCAAGAATTCAGAATCAGCGATCCAAAAAACATAAAGTTAGCAGATAAAATTAAATTCCCCTATTTTTTCCATTTATTTGATCCCTTTATTTAGTCTTTAGTCTCTATTGCCTTCTTATTTTTTTTATATATATATATACATATATTTTTGTGTAATGGATAGGAATTCAAACGCTCATCCTACAGCAAAGATTTTATAGGACTATAATCTAAAGTTTCGAACCTGTACATGCGCTAAAAAAAAGTTATATGCAAAGTACAAAATCGTCCAAATGACCCCATTTGACGGTACCTAGTAATAGTAGCGATCTGTCTGTCGACCATGAGGTTAATCGTATTTTTTAGTGTGATAGGATCTGTGGACTGAAGAATGAGACGAGGAGGGTGCATTGTGCCACCGCCAGCGGTCAAATCTATCCTGATGAACTCTGCGAGACCGAAGAAAAACCAAAGCTAGTCCGAAAATGCGAGTCGTCAAACACCACCTGCGAATATTTGTGGTACGCATCTCAATGGAGCGAGGTGACTATTTTTCTTCACTTATATTTCAGAACCTTCAGTTTAACCAACATTCACTATAGGTATTATATTAATTGTACGATTTCAGAAGCCAAGGATAATTCAAATAATAACATATTAATATTTTGGAAATGTCACGACCAAAAAGATCTAATTTCTTATACCATTAAATTTTAAATTCATAATTTAGTCATCGTTATTATTTTTTTGTAGTAATAACACCTAAAGAAATAAACATTTTATTTTAGAACCCTTTAAAATGAAAAACTTGTATGTTATTACATAATCTGATATACCTACATTATATCTTATTAATATTGATAGTTTCTTTTAGTGTTCGGTTAGATGTGGAGAAGGTGTACAAACTAGAACCTTATTTTGTGGCGTGGTTACCGCAGAAGGTGTAAAGAAAGTTGAAAACGATAAATGTGACTCCTCAAAACATTTTGACACCATTAAAAATTGTACCGGAGAAGATGAGGAGTGTGAAGGGGAATGGTTCAGCGGACCGTGGGGGAAGGTATGTATGCGACTAGTCAACAATAATTATAACAATATTCTTAGATATACACTGAGAGACATAAAATATTGCGCACTTAAAATTTTTCTCGAGTTAAATGTGTTATCATATCTAAACTACTCGATCCACATACAGACAATAACATTTTTATTTGTTAAAGATTTATAATCGATGCAGGGAGAGATAAACGTGACCGTTATATTCAGGCACTTTAAAACACCCGGCGGATTTATGGGACTCTCGGGATAAGCCTCTATCATTCGTGATTAGGACTCAGATATAAATAAGATTACAGATTTCTTTGCGGAATTACCATAGACACTAATGACAGTTCTTGAAGTATATAAGTTGCGACCCAGTTGTGCTACTTTGGCCCTTTCTCTTCTATTACTCTATGACTCACTCGTGGCTCTTTAAGGCGCCATTTTCTTTCATAATTTTAGAGATAGACAGGCGCCATTTTTTTTTTTCTTAAGCTGAGTTGGCTCAGGCAAACTTTTGCCTTGCTTTGCTTAAACATGAGTATTTCAACTAGATAAATAAGTGATAAAAAAACAAAATTTAATACAGATTCTACTCCAAACGCCGAGACTATTTTGAGTTTATCTCAATTACCGAATAAATCTGCAGGGTGTTTTAAAAATATTTGGGCCTGTGCGAGAATCTTTCTTCAAAAGTAAAAAAATTTCTGGCAATCGTATTAAACTTGAGAAAAATTTTGAGACTTCATTCAATTTTCTGATTTATGATTCATGTTTTTTCCCCAATATTTTTTAATTTTTAGTGCTCAAAGCCATGCGGAGGTGGGGAGCGCACAAAGAAAGTTGTATGCTTAAAGGATAGTGTGGTCGTGGACCCGTCTGCTTGTGGTTCAGATAAAATAGTCTTCTCTCAAGAAGATTGTAATACTCATCCTTGTTCAGAGGGTAAGCATTTTTAATATTACACGCAATTATTTATTTCATTCTTTTTATTTAGATACCATAATGCCTACCGACATAAGCCAGACAGTTGATGAATCGGAGCCTGAAAATGAAAAAGTAACAACCGATATATTTGAAAACACGAAAGAATCAGAGTCGACGTCAGATTTCGAATCTGATATTACAATGGCATTTGAAGCAACCACGGAACCAATTAAAGAGGGGCCAGAAACACCTGAAGACGATGAATATGAAATCGTTCCTGATACAGAATGTGCTGATGGGGAATGGGTTGATGATGAAGAGGAATCTAATGATTTGACATTGGTACGTAGTTTCCAATCTTCGTTTTGTATATATTTCCCGGTATTATTAAAACAATTTAAATAATTGTGCAGGCTGAAAAAAATGCTCTAATATGAAATTCATACTAGAAGATGCCTATTAGTTTTAAATTAGCCAAAAAAAAAACTAATAATATCCTGAGGTTAGCTTAATAAATTACATTAAAATTTTTTTTCTGCTATAAAAATTTCAATATTATTCCACCTGGGGACATTTTAAAGCTATTTCTCAATTTTGCAGCAATTTGGAATTTCAAATTGAACTCTAATATGAAATTCATATTAGAAGATGCCTATTAGTTTTCGGAAGATTGTCACAATCTTAGCGCATATTATTTGTGCTATTTGTTCATTGATCTTTCTCATCTTTTCATTATACCTACTTCCCTAAACTTTCAGATAAGCGTAGATTAAGTATATTAGGAGCCACACATTTTTTTAACGTAATTTCTTTTGTGTTGGTGTGAGCCCCATCTTCAATGATTCTAAGCCCTACATTTAACATTCTACATTTAACATTCTCCTTACATAACTTTATAATATGCTTCCGTTACCGTAATATTTTTATATGTATTTACATTTAATATATATAATTTTATGTCCTGTGTTCAAGCGCATGTATCGATAAAAGCTATGCAATTTTTGAATTAAAATTGGATTTTAATATATTGAAATTTTTTTTTTCGCAAAAATACAAAATAATTCAGGGGTAATTTAGATACTCAGTATAGTTGGTTATAGTTGATTTGACAACTTTATCCTAATGTCCTCACCAGGATAATCAAAAACCAGTAATTAAAAAAAAATACTCACTTTGGCGCATTCGCCACAATATTCTATATTGTGTATTATAATTATTTGACAACTTTATTCTAACGTCCTCACCGGGATCATTAAAAACCATATATTAATATATCCATATTAAAAAAACTCACGTTGGCGCATTCGCCACAATATAGAATTTAATGAAAGTTATACCTTCATTAAATTTTTGATCTTAATCTTTGATTAAGTGATTGAGAAAAAAATTATTTTATCGCAAAAGAAGCAAAATAGTCTATAAAATCCTAATTTGCAAAAAATTGCAAAATAGGGTTAATAATTATTTTACGCTTTTACTTTTTTTTTTTGAAAAAATTACAACAGAATTCTGGGGGTAATTTAGATACTCAGTATATTTGATTATAGTTAATTTGACAACCTCATTGTCAATTGACATTGACAATTGTCATTGACAACCATCCTAATGTCCTCACCAGGATCATCAAAAACCAGGATATTTAAAAAAATCATCACTTTGGCGCATTCGCCACAATATTCTATATTGTGTATTATAATAATTTGAACCTTTATCCTAATGTTCTCACCAGGATCATTAGAAACCAGGATATTTAAAAAACCTCACATTGGCGCAATCGCCACAATATAGAATTTAATGAAAGTTATACCTTCATTAAATTTTTGATCTTAATCTTTGATTAAGTGATCGAGAAAAAAATGATCTTATTGCAAAAGAAGCAAAATAGTCAATAAAATCCTAATTTGCAAAAAATTGCAAAATAGGGTTAATAATTATTTTACGCTTTTACTTTTTTTTTTGAAAAATTACAACAGAATTTTGGGGGTAATTTAGATACTCAGTATATTTGATTATAGTTAATTTGACAACCTCATTGTCAATTGACATTGACAATTGTCATTGACAACCATCCTAATGTCCTCACCAGGATCATCAAAAACCAGGATATTTTAAAAAAATCATCACTGGCGCATTCGCCACAATATTCTATATTGTGTATTATAATAATTTGAACCTTTATCCTAATGTTCTCACTAGGATCATTAAAAACCAGGATATTTAAAAAACCGCACATTGGCGCAATCGCCACAATATATAATTTAATGAAAGTTATACGTTCATTAAATTTTTGATCTTAATCTTTGATTAAGTGATTGAGAAAAAAATGATTTTATTGCAAAAGAAGCAAAATAGTCAATAAAATCCTAATTTGCAAAAAATTGCAAAATAGGGTTAATAATTACTTTACGCTTTTACTTTTTTTTGAAAAAATTACAACAGAATTCTGGTGGTAATTTAGATACTCAGTATATTTGATTAGAGTTAATTTGACAACCTCATTGTCAATTGACATTGACAATTGTCATTGACAACCATCCTAATGTCCTCACCAGGATCATCAAAAACCAGGATATTTTAAAAAAATCATCACTTTGGCGCATTCGCCACAATATTCTATATTGTGTATTATAATAATTTGAACCTTTATCCTAATGTTCTCACCAGGATCATTAAAAACCAGGATATTTCAAAAACCTCACATTGGCGCAATCGCCACAATATAGAATTTAATGAAAGTTATACCTTCATTAAATTTTTGGTCTTAATCTTTGATTAAGTGATTGAGAAAAAAATGATTTTATTGCAAAAGAAGCAAAATAGTCAATAAAATCCTAATTTGCAAAAAATTGCAAAATAGGGTTAATAATTATTTTACGCTTTTACTTTTTTTTTGAAAAAATTACAACAGAATTCTGGGGGTAATTTAGATACTCAGTATATTTGATTATAGTTAATTTGACAACCTCGTTGTCAATTGACATTGACAATTGTCATTGACAACCATCCTAATGTCCTCACCAGGATCATTAAAAACCAGGATATTTTTAAAAAATCATCACTTTGGCGCATTCGCCACAATATTCTATATTGTGTATTATAATAATTTGAACCTTTATCCTAATATTCTCACCAGGATCATTAAAAACCAGGATATTTAAAAAACCTCACATTGGCGCAATCGCCACAATATAGAATTTAAAGAAAGTTATACCTTCATTAAATTTTTGATCTTAATCTTTGATTAAGTGATTCAGACAAAATGACTTTATTGTAAAAAAGCATAGGGTTATAAATATTTCACGCTTTTTTACAATAAAATATTTTTTGTCAATCGCTTTATTCTTATTTTAAATTTAGCAAAAAGCAAAAGCAAAAAAAAATTTCAATATATTAAAATCCAATTTTAATTCAAAAATTGCATAGCTTGCATATATTGCATATATATAACGCTATGCAATTTTTGAATTAAAATTGGATTTCAATAATTTTTTTTTGCAAAAATTACAACAGCATTCTGGGGGGTAATTTAGATACCCAGTATAGTTAGTTATAGTTAATTTGACAACTTTATCCCAATTTCCTCACCAGGAGCATAAAGAACTAGGATATTTAAAAAAATTACTCAAAAAAAATATTTTTTTCTCAATCACTTTATCAAAGATGAAGATTAAAAATTGAATTAATGTATAATTTTCAGTAAATTATATATTGTGGCGAATGCGCCAATGTGAGTTTTCTAAATATCCTGGTTTTTAATGATCCTGGTGAGGATATTAGGATAATGTTGTCAAAATATTATAATACATAATATAGACTATTGAGGCGAATGCGCCAAAGTGAGTAATTTTTTTAAAATATCCTGGTTAAATATTTCACACTTTTTAACAATAAAATATTTTTTTGTCAATTTGTCACTATTCTTATCTTAAATTTAGCAAAAAGCATTTAATTATATTGTTACAAATTATGTTTTCCTTTTTAATTCGGTTTCCCTTTAAAAAAGCGTGTTTATTTTTTTTTTAACTATAATTTATTTATTGAGCTGAGCTAGTTTAGGCAATTTTTTTTGCCCCTTTTTATCACTATTGAATAATACTCAAGGGGCTAATGATTAAAATTTAAATATAAGAACATATTTAAAATATTTTTTTAGGAAGAAGATGAAGAGAGTTTGGAGCTTGAGAAAGAGGGGATTACCACTCTGACTCCCTTCTCACTTGATGATCTCATGCTCAGCGACGGTACCACTGCCATTGGTGGAGAAAGCGATAATACTATGGATACAGGATCTGGTGACGGCGAAGTCACCAAATACGGAACAGAAACTAGTCTGTATTCGAAGAGCGATTTATCAACAAGCACAGATGAAGAAGGATCTGGAACAGAACCAACTATTATTACCGACGGTGACACTGAAATTACCTATACCACAGTAGAAAAATTGGAGTCTAGTCCAGTTACTAAAGAGGATGCTGATTCTTCTGTTCCGGATTCTAGTACCCCAACGGAAATCCCCGGCACCACACAGTCCGGTGACACTGACGAAACTGCCAGCCCTACCCTTTCAGCAGCAACCACCGAAATCAGTTCTGATGCAACTACACAAGTGTCCGATTCCGACGGCACGACGCTGACCTCTGATTCAGATTCAAGTACCGGTTCCTCCGGGACCGATATCTCAACGGAAACCGCCTCATCGGATATAACAGCGGAGGGTTCAAGTTCCGACTTCACAACCGAAACCTCTGAAATTACATCTGGCAGCTCCGACGCGACTGATGATTCAAGTACAGCCAATACGGTAACAACCGAAAGCGGCATGACAGAAACAACAGACGTGACCGACACCACTGACGTTACCGAAACTACGGATATGAGTCAGAGCACGGATATAAGTCAGAGCACGGATTTGAGTTCGAGCACGGATATGAGTCAAAGCACGGATATCAGTCTAAGTACGGATATAACGGGAACTACCGAGATGACAGGGACCAGTACAGATGTGACTCAAAGTAGTGATGGTACTGAAACTACAGACCTAAGCACGAGCAATACAGATGACAGTACAGAAGGTCTGATAACAGGCACTGGTGAAACGACTACAGAGATATTTATAGGAGAGTCTGAAGTTGGAGCAAGAAAAGATGAACCGAGTACTGTAACGACTGACTCGTCTGCGGAAACTAGCGCCGGTACCACCGAGGACACCGTCTCAACTGAATACGGCAGTACAACCGAGTTTACTGACGGGACGGAAATTACAACCGAATTTACAGGAGTCACTGAAAGTACAACACAATCATTCACCGCCAGCACGTCAGATAGCAGCGATACTGAAGCTGCAACTGATATAAGCAGTTCTACATCTGATGGTTCTGAAGCAACCGGTTCAACGGAAAAATATGAGACTACAACCGAGTATACATCAACCACAACCGACTACACTGGACCGACTGAATCTACAACAGAATATACGGGTAGTACAGTCAGTGTATCCGAACCGGATATCTTCGCGAGCACAACGGAAAGCGGCCCAACCGAAGAAAGTACGTACGGAACGACGTCACTCATCGAAATATTTTCGAAAAAGCCGAAAATGTGCAAGAGGCGGAAAGTGAAGGCTTGCAAGACGAAACCGTACGGTTGCTGTTGGGATCAGATAACACCGGCCGAGGGGCCTTTCGGAAAAGGTTGCCCAACTCCTAAGACGTGTAAAGAATCAACATACGGGTGCTGTGAGGATGGCGTTTCTGCCGCCCTCGGACCCAAGCTCGCCGGTTGCCCGTCCTTGCATTGCAATGAAACACTCTTCGGTTGCTGTCCGGACGGAAAAACGCCAGCGGAAGGAAACGATGACGAGGCGTGTCCCGTGCCTCCTCCGAAATGCGTCAAATCCAAATTTGGTTGCTGTAAAGACAACGTCACCGAAGCCAAGGGACCCAAACAGAAAGGTTGCGAAGAGGAAAAAGTGGAACCAGAAGAAGAGAAAGAGAAAACGGACAAAGGGGAACCAGATCTAACCTCTGAAAAACCGGAGCCTGAGGAGTGCAAAAATACAACTTACAGATGTTGCCCGGACGGTAATACACCGGCTAAAGGTCCCGGATACCAAGGGTGTGATCTGCCGTGTTCTAATAGTACCTTCGGATGTTGCCCGGACGGTAGCACTGCCGCTCACGGACAGAGCGGCGAAGGCTGTTGTTTGTCATCCGTATTTGGATGCTGTCCTGATAATGTTGTGCCTGCAAGAGGACCAAATCTCGACGGTTGCGGATGCCAGTATTCTCCGTACGGTTGTTGTCCGGATAACACTACCTCGGCGAGAGGTTACGACAATGAGGGTTGTGGCTGCCAATATACTTCGTACGGATGTTGCCCGGATAGTTTCACACCTGCTAATGGTCCAGATTACGAAGGTTGCCTTTGCCATACGTTCCAATTTGGTTGCTGCCCGGATGGAATTACAGCCGCCAAAGGAACTCATCAGCAAGGTATACATTTTAATATATATTGCTTTTATATTTAGTAATATTAACATGTTTTGTTATCACTTTTTTTTTGCAAGGAGTGAGCTTGAGGTGAGTAGGTACATAATAAAATATGGCTATTGCTATAAACGTTTTCATAACGTTTATAAAGCGCTTATAAAATCAAAATGGGCACAGGTTTATATAATAGTGTAGTTATCTAGTTTGTTTTATAAAAATTGCACCAAATGTTTCCAATAAGTGTTTTATAAAAATAGCGTAATGCAATCCTTACAAAATAGTTTTATAGGGAGCTGTTATAAAACTAAAAATGATTTAGCACGGTGGCAGTTATAGTGCATTAATTTTACGAAATTTGTAAACCAAACAAACAAAATCTAAATTGTGAAAAACGTCAGTGTCTAAAAGATATCAGTGTCTAAAATCAAGAAAGGTATTTAAGATTTCATGTTTTACTAGAAGTCATTTATGTAGACGACAATCAGCAGCTAATGGACAAATACTAAGTAGTAAATATTTTAAACAGAGTATTTGTCGGTATGACTAAATACTTGTTGTAAGAAGTATTTAATTAAATAGTTTTTAGTATTTAAATATATTTGAATATTTGTAAATACAAATAATGCCCAGCTCTGGTTACGCCACTGGTTTCGTATAATGAGTGGTACAGTCCAAAAACCAAATATATTAAATATGGCTATAGCTATAAATGTTTTCATAACGTTTATAAAGCGCTTATAAAAGCAAAATGGGCACAGGTTTATATAACAGTATAGTTATCTAGTTTATTTTATAAAGATTGCACGCGATATTTGTTATAAAATAGTTTTATAAAAATGGCGTAATACAATTCTTATAAAATAGTTTTAAAGGGAGCTGTTATAAAACTAAAAATGATTTAGCACGGTGGCAGTTATAGTGCATTAATTTTACGAAATTTGTAAACCAAACCAACAAAATCTAAATTGTGAAAAACAAAAATATCAAAATCAAGAAAGGTATTTAAGATTTCATGTTTTACTAGTAGTCATTGCTTTATGTAGACAATCAGCAGTAAATGGACTATTGAAAAAAAATGGAACATAAATTGTTGAACTAAATGCCACAACAACGAAAATGCATGTCAGAAAAAAATTAAAAATAAAATACGAAACTTATAGTTCATATTCGTAGGTTGTGGATGCAGAAACACGGAGTTTGGATGTTGCTCTGATGGGCAGACACCGGCGTCTGGGCCCAATATGGAAAAATGTGGCTGTGAATCGTCTAAATTCGGTTGTTGCCTCGACGGTATTTCAGAAGCAACAGGTGTAAACTTTGAGGGATGCGAAACAGCTCCGCTTAATCTGCAAGGTAGATAGATGACGTACTATTGCTAGATTTCTCAAATCTTATCGCTATTTTTCAATATTCCAGAGAGCTGTTCTCTTCCCAAGGAGCGAGGAACGTGCAGAAATTATACGGTCAAGTGGTTCTTTGACATGGACTATGGCGGCTGTTCCAGATTTTGGTACGGGGGATGCGATGGCAACGGTAATCGTTACAAAAGTAAAGAAGAATGTGACCAGATTTGTGTAGAGCCCCAAGAACTAGGTAAAGAGTTTTGAATTATTATTTACACAATTAATAGTAGCAAGCTCTATTAAAGCTAAGATGATAAGTAGTCATAAGTTAACTACTCATCAATTGATTCGGCTAAAGCAAAATTATTGTCCATTTTTATACTATTGTAACTTTACAAGTAGCAGACGAATTTTCAATCTGTTTTCTGCATATGAAAACCTAATTTTTTTTCTATGACCCGGTATGTTTTAATCTTCAAATTCTTCATTACAATGGTTTTTCTGTATGTTCGTTACCTCAGAACTCCGTCGTTTACAAATCAATTTTAAAAAATCTTTATTTATTGGAAAAGAGGGTGTTGTCAAGAGGGACCCATTTTAGTTTTATTGGCACTGGACCTTGGATTCCGAAGATATGCCGCGGAACTCACCAGATATACCAAAAGCTGAAAACCATTCTCGAATTAACTTAATCATCATAAAAATCGGTCCAGCCATTTAGGTGGAGTTCCATGACAACACACGTTATGTATCTGGACGTATATACGGAAATGAATCATTCGGAATTTTTACAAGTATTTTCGCGTTTGTTGAGGCTCTTCAGAATGATTTATTTAATATAAGTTAATATATAATATAATTTATTTAATTGGTAGTTTATACTTGAATTTACTATCAATACCTACCATTCTCACAGTTCTCCCTGAACATATTGATGCACTAAAAAGTAAAAAATTAAATATTTCTAACAAAAAAAAACAAAACCGACCAATAAAATCTATTCAAACAAAAATTCACTGAAAAGTAAAAAATAATTACGTTATTCTACTACTATTACTACTTACAATACAACTACGTTGTTAGGCCAAAATGTAATCAATTTATTATACAATTATTGTTACTTTCAAAGTCGGTGCCAGCCAAGGTTTACAAACGTATAAAGATGTAGCGTCGAGAAGAGTTTGGTAGGTTTAGGATTCAAATGAATATTTAAATACTGCCGGAAAAGTATTTAAATACTCTCCAGTTATTTAAATACTTTAAGTATTTGAATACTTCTAGCATCATTTGCACAAATACTAAGTAGTAAATATTTTAAACAGAGTATTTGTGAGTATGACTATAAATACTTGTTGCAAGAAGTATTTAAATACTTTTTAGTATTTAAATGTATTTGAGTATTTGTGAATACAAATAATACCCGACTCTGGTTACACCACTGGTATTGTATAATGAGCGGTATCGTCTAGAATCCAAATACACTTTATTAATTGCCAATCTCAAAAAGTCACTTTAAATTACTTATTGTTTGGTCTTCTCTTGAAGAATGTTCAAACTAAACTGACTGTAACTATTGGCTTGCCCTTATAGTGGAGCGAATCTACGAAAAAAAGGGGTCTAAACGGAAGTGACTTTTTTGAAAAAAAATTTTTTCCACGTTGTTCATAATGTTCCCCCCTACCCCCTGGAAACTTTATCCGGTAATTATTGTCCATCAGGGAGCGCGCGCAGCCCTTCAAATATTGTAAAAACAGTTTTTTTTAGATTACGCGTAATCTAGGAGACGGATAGAAAAATATTATGAACAAGAAAAATAGGTCTCTATACGCGTAATCTGGTTTTAGACCCGTCAAAATCGGTCCATTAGAACCGGAGATACAGCGGTTTGAAGGTTTTTGTTTTTTAGGGTGGGCAAGAAAAAGGGAGAGAGCAATGGGATTGTTGCGGGAAAGGGGGTGGTATTTTTTCTCTTGTAGGTAATGGTTATTGGAAGCCCAGGCCGAAATTTTTTTGAGATTGCCCAATTAGGGAAGGGATGGGAGGCCCTGATGAACCGATTTAAAAAAATAAAAATGGATTTTTTTTTTTGTTTTTATAAGGAATCGAGGACAGCCTCAAAAAAAAACAAAACTCAAAAACGGGCGTGGGGGGTGAAAATAAAAACGTTATTTTTTTGTTTATTTTTTTTTGTAATGGGAAGGAGTGAGGAGGGGCGCCTATCACAGTGAAAAAGTTGGGCAATTGTATAAACTTTACTGAAAAAAAAAATTTACCGATTTCGTTCATTAGAGATGTCAGGGCGTCAAATCTAGGTTAAAGCCCTGTAGAAGGGCGAGGAGATGCCCTACGCCCGCCCTTAAGCCAGGGCTCATTCTCAAGGTGAAGGTTTCCCCTATTAATTAAAAAAAATTCCGATCGTTTTCATACGCCAATAGTTTTCATACGCGCGCGAATTCGGACGCCGGGAATTTTTATTTTCGCTCGCTAGTATCTCCAGCGGTAGAAGAGTGGGCGTGGACTCTACCCCCTCTTCTCGCGCGGGGGATGAAAAGTTCGGCCTGGGTTTCCGATAACCATTACCTACAAGAGAAAAAAATCAGCTTCCCAATCCCACCCCCTTTCCCGCAACACCCGCATTGCTCACTCCCTTTTTCTTGTCCCCTCTAAAAAACAAAAACCTTAAAACCGCTGTATGTCCGGTTCTAATGGACCGATTTTGACGGGTCCCAAACCAGATTACGCGTATCGAGGAGACCTATTTTTCTTGTTCAAAACATTTTTCTATCCGTCTCCTAGATTACGCGTAATCTAAAAAAACTGTTCTTACAATATTTGAATGGCTGCGCGCGCCCCCTGATGGACACAATTACCGGAAAAAGTTACCAGAGGGTAGGGGGGAACATTATTAATAAGTAGGAAAAAAAAATTGCAAAAAAGTCACTTCCGTTTGCAAACTTAGGTCCGCTCCACTATTATATGCTCTTTTCAAGGTTCTACAAAATTATTCCATACATCAAAGTCCTACCTTCCATACCTAAAAGTCCCTCGATTATTCCATACCATTCTACATTATATACAGTGTCTCGAAGAGTTTTACAGCAAGTAGTTCACACGTTCCTATGTCGCAACTATTGCAAATGGGGTCAGGGGGTATATCTTGGTTAATTGAAGACATAGAGGGTAGAGACTTCGTCCCTGGGGGGTTGTATTATCGTGTCGGGTGCGGTGTTGCCAGATTGTGCAGATTTTCCCTAGATTGGGGAATTTTCAGTATATCATGCACGATCTTGGTTGATGTTCCCTTAACAATATATATATATATATATATATATATATATATATATATATATATATATATATATATATATATATATATATATATATATATATATATATATATATATATATATATATATATATATATATATATATATATATATATATATATATATATATATATATATATATATATATATATATATATATATATATATATATATATATATATATATATATATATATATATATATATATATATATATATATATATATATATATATATATATATATATATATATATATATATATATATATATATATATATATATATATATATATATATATATATATATATATATATATATATATATATATATATATATATATATATATATATATATATATATATATATATATATATATTGTATTGTATGTATAATTTTATAATGCCCTACGTTGGTGGGTAATTTAAAATGCCCTTACTCTTACTACTTCCTTGATGAATCCTTCTTATTTTATTTTGGATGCCAGTTCTATGAACATAAACTTGTATTTTAAGAGTATTTTGCTTGTATTTTGCCTCAGAGGGGGTCCACGTAGGCTTATTTGTTGTTGAGAAAATTGCTTTAAATCATTTTGTTGATAATGGAAGTTAACTATTCATCATCATAAGTGCATATATATTGCACCAGTGTATTCTCGGTCTTTCAAAGGGCAACACGTGCCCCAAGAGAGTAACAGTACAATAAGGAACTAAAAGTACTCGGCATTAAAAATTTTTTTTTTTTTTGCGGTCGTAGCGCCTGCATTTATGTTTATATTTATTTTAGAAAGATGCAATTTACCAAAGGTAGCGGGACCGTGCGAAGGGTATTACCCTCAATGGTATTACGATAGAGACATGAAGCACTGCGTCCAGTTTGTTTACGGGGGCTGTCTTGGAAATAACAATAGATTTGAAACGAGAGAGGAATGTATGGGTCTTTGCGTGAAGGATAGCAGCGTAGGTATGTATGTTTCCTGATTGTGTATCAAAATATCTAATAGGTATGATCAATAGATGCTTGCGAACAACCAAGAGAAGAGGGACCTTGCAAAGGACAGTATCAAAGGTATTACTACGACAAAGAAACTAGCGAATGCTATCCGTTCGTATATGGCGGTTGTAAAGGGAACAATAATAACTTTCAAACACTCGAGGGTTGTAACCAAAAATGCGCAGCTCCAGGCCGCAAGAAGGGTATGAAAACATTTTAATTTACGTATGGTTAATTTTTCTTTACTAAATGCACATCACTTTATAAACCTATCTTCCTTTTTTAATAATAATACATACAAATATATATTCCCTGTATGCTATTAACTTTAAGTGGGATTAGTAACTTTTTTCTTTATCATGTCACATAGAACGTAGCCTTAATCAATTGCTTGTAACTATTAGATCACTGTTCGCTGCCTAGAGCGCAAGGTAACTGCACGGAACAATTGCCTAGATGGTATTACGATACACCCGAAAAACGTTGTGTACCATTTTATTACTCTGGTTGTAATGGCAATCAAAATAACTTTGATACTAAAGAAGCATGCGAGAATGATTGTCCAATGGAAGTGGGTAAGTTTTAGTTTAACATATTAAATCTAGAAGCATGAGCATGTACATATAACCTATATCTTTTTTTTTTTTTTTGTATACAAACACCAATGGCATTTACTATAATTACAATCTGATCTGAACTTAGATCAATGAGTAATATTTTTCTAACCTAATTTACTACTGCTACAAAACTTATATCTAAGGACTTACTCACTAGTGTTCCTTATATTTTTCTAATACTTAATTACACTAATATTAATGTGTACACAGGCACTGTTCTCTGCTTTTGCACTAACACAAAATTATACTAGCTCGAAGGGTTTGATCCTCCTGAGCCTTCGAATCTGGTTTGTATTGTCGAGGAGCTGGTTTGTAGCGTCGACATTGACGTGACGATGAAGTCGCTGTTCGTGACTTTTGGCGAATTCGCTGATGGTCTGGATAACGGTGTCCATTCCCATGTCCCTATGGAGGTCACTATTTCTGCAATACCAGGGGGCATTAACAATGCTCCTTAACACTTTGTTTTGGAATCGCTGGATTATATCTAGATTGCTCTTACTGGCACAGCCCCACAGCTGGATGCCATATGTCCATACGGGCTTGAGAATTTGTTTGTACAAAAGTACTTTGTTATATATTGACAGTGTGGAATTTCGTCCAAGCAGCCAATACATTTTTTTAAATCTGATATCTAATTCTTCCTTTTTCTTTTTTACATGTGCTCTCCAGCGTAGCTTAGCGTCCAGTGTTATACCCAAATATTTTGCTGTATCAGCATATGGTACTTGGATATTGTTTATGCTAACAGGGATACGTCGGTCTCTCTTGTTAGTGAAATTAACATGGGCAGATTTACTCTCATTTAGTTTAATTCTCCATTGCTTAGTCCAGGTGTTGATTTTGTCAACTGATTTTTGCAGATTTATCGCCGCTTCTTGGTGATCCTTTCCCACAGCCATTATGGCAGTGTCATCAGCAAAGGTGGCTATCGTGTCATATTCTAATTCAGGAATATCACTGGTGTATAGTAGATAAAGGACTGGCCCTAATACACTCCCTTGTGGTACTCCCGCCTTGATTTCTTTAAGTTCAGAATAAGCGTCTTCCTGCTTAATTCTAAAAGTTCTATCTGAAATATAAGACTTCATTAATTGTGAGAACTGATTAGGCAGGAGCTTGCTTAATTTATACTGCAGTCCCTCATGCCATACTTTATCAAAAGCCTGTGCTACATCAAGAAAGACGGTAGAACAAACTTTTCTTTCCTCCAGCGACTTTTCAATTACATCTGTGATCCTATGGACTATCTATAGTTGAATGACTCTCTCTGAATCCAAACTGATGGTCTGGAATTATGTGTTTGTCTTCAATGATTGGTTTTAATCTTTTAAGAAATATTCTTTCGAACAGTTTTGATATTACAGGGAGCAAGGAGATTGGTTGGCAAGGTTTTCCGGGTTTCAGGATCATTATCATTTCTGCTACTTTCCATGTCTTCGGTACATATTTTAATCTAAAAGATGCATTAATAATATAGGTAAGTTTTAGAATGGCTTTACGTGGGAGATGTTTTAGAATTTCCCCCGTAATTAGGTCAAATCCTGGGGCTTTTTTCGGGTTAATGTTTTCTTTAATTTCTATTGCTATTTCTTTCGGGGTAGCGGGTCTGATTGCACCTTCTTCCTGGATAAGATTATCCCAGTCAATAGTGTTTTCTCCCTCATTCGGCTGGAGAGTCTCTTCAAGATATTCAGCGTACCTGTTGGCTTTTTGCATATTACTTTTTGCCCACGTACCATCTGTATTTTTAATTGGTGAGTTCTGCTGTATTGGTCTCTTTAGTCTCTTGGTAGCTCTCCAAAGTGAATAGTCAGTTGACAGTTCACTTAGGTAGTCAGTAATAGACTTATCTTTGATTTTTTTAATCTCTCTTTTGAGTTGTTGTGTGGCATTATTTAATATGGTTTTATCGGCTGGTGATCTAGATTGATGCCAGATTCTTCTGAGCCTTCTTTTCTCGGAAATAAGAGCTCTGATTTCTTTGGGGTAGTTGTTACCTTTAATTCTTGGAGTAATATCTGGAGTATTATCCCATGCAGCTTGTTGGATAACATTAACAAATGATTCTGTTTTATTATCTAGTTGTTCTTCATTTCTTAGAGGCACTGACAAATTGATACTCTCTTCAAGTTCTAATCTGAAGCTTTTCCAATCTGTTAGTTTATTTACTAATCTATGGGCTAATTCACTTTGTATAATGCTGTCACTGAGCGTAAGTAATATGGGAGAATGGTCAGAGTTCAAATCCCAAGCTTCTTCCACATGTATATAGTTTACTGATACATTTCGAGTTATGAAAAAATCAATTAGATCTGGGATTTTGTTGGGATCTGTAGGCCAATATGTTGGCTTGCCAGTTGATAATGTTTCGCACTTTAGTTGATTGGCTGCTTGTAGAAGTTCTTTTCCTTTTGTGTTCGTTAACCTAGATCCCCATTGGACATGTTTGGCATTGAAATCGCCACCTATGATGAATCTATGTCCGTGACTATTTAGAAATCCTACATATTGTTCTTTTTTGAGAGCATGTCTAGGCGGACAGTAAACTGCAGCGACAATGATCTCATAAGTTTTGGTTTTTACCTTTACAGAGGCAGCTTGAAACTGTTCTATTTTATACCCGGTTTCTTGATGATGCTAAATTGAATCCTTAATTACGATAGCACTACCACCTTTGGCTGCATTTGCTGGATGTATAGTATGATGTTTTGTATCCCTTAAATTTAATGAATGATTCATTAGTAAAATGAGTCTCCGAAATAAGGCATGTCAATGTTCTCTACATCTAGAACTGCTTGCAATTCTTGTTGGTGTTGTAAGAGTCCATTGGCATTCCACTCCATAATCCTAAGGCTACTTAACATTACGAGTTTTTGGAATAGGTCCTTTAGCGCTATGTTCAAGTCTGCTAATACGTTCATCCATTTGTGTTAATTTCTCCATAATTTGTTGGAGAGAGTTTTGTATGAATACATTTTGGTCATTTTGTTTAGTGTCATTTGTATTAATACTCAATTCAGGCTTACCAGTAACTGCTTGACTGTACGCTTTTTGTCCTGCACTTATATTCTTTGGAACTTGTTGGTTATTCCTCTGTGGCTGCTTAGGAGGAACTGGTTTCTTAGTGCTGGTTATCTTTTGATTTTTGCACTTCTTTTGCAACCATGCATCCTCTGTAGTTAGCTGGATGCCCTTCACCACAATGAACACATTTTGGTTTTTCATTCTTTGGTTTTTCACACTCCATTGTTAGGTGCTTGCCAGTACATCTGACGCAGCGTGGTTCCATGGCACAGTATTTTTGCGTGTGTCCATATGCTTGGCATTTTTTGCACTGTGGCACAAGCCTGGACTTTCTTAATGGCAGAATTTCAACTCTAACCCCTAGTATATCAGTTATTCCGTAGATTTTGTCAATACTCTCGTCATGTCTGAATGAGAGCATGAACATGTTAAATGGTTGTTTTGTTTTATATTTTAATTTGGGAGTGGCTTCAATAAGTTTGTAGCCACGTTTTCTCATTTCCCGGACTATTTTTTCTGGTTCTATGGAATAATACAGTTTGTTAGCCATAACTTTGATTGGCCTATTTTGCTTATTCTCATAGGAGTGCCAAGTGTACTCTTTTTCGGTTAACATTGCAGTAAGCATTTTATAATTTGTCTCATCCTGTAGATTAATTTTAATATTTTTGTCATGAATGACTTTAATCTGAGCGCCAGGAAGCTGGCACACGGTAGCATGGAGTTCATTAAAATTATTTATATTGTCCACTATGATAGGCGGAGGCGCTTGTATTTTTTTAGGCTTCTCTACGTTAGGCCTATTGGTTTGTTGTTGTATAACCTATATCTGTTTTTAAAAATTAAACGTATTAACGAAAATATTTTATTGGATTTAAGTTCTGGATAGGCATTATCTTTGTATACATTGATTACACGTTTTACATGTACATCACCATACAAATTCAGTTTATCCAATCTCTAATTTAAAACCATGAAAGTATATATAGCAAAAACGTACCGTATATTGTAATGTATGTATGATTTTATTTTAAACGAATTTTTATTTTAAATGAAAGATCACTTTAGAGCTATAAGCGCTCTTGCCTCAGAGGGGGTCCACGTAGGCTTATTTATCAATTTATTATTGAATCTAAATCATATGTAAATTTTAAAGTGAAATTTACGTGAAAAATTAAGTGAAGCTTACATATGATAAATAAATGATTTTAGAAATAAACGTTTTAAAGAAAATATTTTATTCTGGATATGCATTATCTTTGTATACATTAATTACACATTTTAATGTTCATCACTGATATAAAAAATCAGTTTATCCGATATTAGACTAGGGTCGAAAATTTTTGAAACAAAAAAAACTAATAGAATGAAACCAATTGGAAAAAAATTTTCAATTGGAAAAGGAAAACGGTTTATCTCGATTTCCGGCAAAACTACAATTCCTATGGAAAAAAGTTCAATGGCAAAGTCGTAGGTAGTAAAAAGATCTACAACTTTTGTATTTACACATTTTTCACATAACCTCAAAATTTGTGTGAAAAATTCAAATAAGTAAACAAGTTTTTGGTTTTTTATTTTTTTTACAAAAAAAATATTTTAAAGAAATTTGGTGAAAACTTACATTTTTATGTCCCAAGCCCACTGTAATTTTTTTGATTTCAAATATTTATTTTTTCACCCTATTTTGACTTAATATCGAAAAAGCACCCTAATTTTCACTCGAAATTTCTCGCGTAAAAAATTCGGTGGGTTTTTTGTTCGTTGAAATCTCTACTTTCTGATGGTGTAATATACAAATAAATATATACATTACATTAAATATAAAAATATACATTACTATGACAAATGTACTCAGAAAATGCAAAGAAGCGAAAAAAACTCGAATTAGAAAAAAAAATGTAATCATTATGTACAATTTTGAGCTATTTATTAAAATTTACACTTTAATAACTCGAAAAACTTAAGATTCCATGTTAAATTGAAAAACAAAAAAATTACAAATCCATAAAACATAAAATATTGCAAAAAACATGCGAAAATAGTTGTTCTAAATATTACAAATAGGATTTAAAGGGGATTTCATCTAAAAAATGTCTGCTGCAATTTTTTTTCAGTAAAAAAGTTGATTTATTAAATTCTAATTACATTTATATGTCATCAAAAGGACCAAAAGATCAATAGCTTGACCAACAAAAATGACACTTTTATTAGTATCTCTGGTAATTTCTATCGAGGTCTTAATTATGTCAGCTTCAGCATCTTCTTCTGCTTGTTTACAGAAAAATCCTTATGACTGTAATCTTTTCATTAACATTTTTATTATCTTGTCCTTGTTTTTCTCTTTAGATAAAAAATTTTCTTGCAAAAATGGTATTTTTGTATGTTTTTGATAATTGAACTGTGGAATATTGGTCTGAGGTTTTTCTACGATTATATATTCTCCTCTTTTAGTTGAATTAGCCCACCGACTTTTTAAAAAAGCATATATTTTGACGCGAGAATTTTCGATTGAAAATTAGGGTGCTTTTTCGATGTTAAGTCAAAATAAGGTGAAAAAAATAAATATTTTAAACCAAAAAAATTACAGTGGGTTTGGGACATAAAAATGTAAATTTTCACCAAATTTCTTTTTAAAAAAAAATTTTGTAAAAGATAAAAATAAAAAACCAAAAACTTGTTATTACAATTTTTCACATAAATTTTCAGGTTACAATGCACTCGGCTAATTGTGACATAGGTTTCTTTATTTCCTAAGTCAATGTCTCATATTTATTTGGTAAATAATGAATTGCCTTATATTTTTGCATTTACATATTGTCTTCTATATGTTTAATATATATCCATATGCTAAAACTTAAATCTATCAAATTGCCTATTTTACAGATTTTTTTTTATCATAATGTAGGGTGTCACAATTAAAATACAAAAAGTGTAATTGTGACTTGTTTTGGAGTTAATTGTGACACTCTAGGAAACTTTTCATTTAAAACTACTGCAAGAATTGATTTTAACTGCGACACGTTTTTCGGGTGTAAATGTGGCATTTAAAATCACAAAAAAATCAAGAATGTACCATTTATTATAATAAAACGATAAAAAACAGCATAAATACACATGTATGTATAAACATCACACCATTCCATAAAAAATAAAAATATCTTCTTAATAAATACATGGATACAAACTTTTAATAAACATTCATTCCATCAAATTTTAACGGGAAAATGAACTGATTTCTTCGCCCTTCTTTGGGATCTGGCAAAACTGTATAAATGTTGTTTATACTTATAGTGTCTATGTCTTCACTATCAGGCCACACAAAGTATGTTTTCTTGTTTCTTAAGTATTTTACAACCACCGAATCTTCTGAAGTTTGTATCTCCAAAATTCTACCAACATATCTCTTAACGATCCTGTTTTTTGTATGGTAATCAACTAACACGTAGATGCCTTCCTTAATCTCCTTTGGTTTTTCAAATTCTGTTTCTTGTTCCATGTCTTCTTTCTCTTGTTGAACTAATTGCTGTATAGTCCGACAGTCATCGTCGCTGTTACTTATCAAATCCTCTATATCTTCTTGTTCATAATCTGATGGATCTTCATCTTGCTCATTTGTGACAGTTTTTTTCTTATCCTTTCGCTTTGCTGCCCTTTTCATAACTTTCTTTTTGGCACTTTCTTTGGAATTACTTGAAGCTTGCAGGTTTTCTAAATAATCTTGTAAGTACTTCTGCAAATTGTGTTGGTGCTCTCTTGCGCTTGCTTGCAATTGCACCAATCTGTTGCCGTCCAATTTTTTCGAGGACAAGTTCTTCCAAAGACTTTTTAGGCTGCAAGGGCGTTGAACTAGTGGATGGCAGTGATTCTACAGATGATACAGGGACTGTATTACCGGTAGATGGCAATGATTCTACAGATGATATGGTGACTGTACTACTAGTAGATGGCAGTGGTTCTGAATGCGAGATGGTGCCCATACTGTTAGTTGATGACAGTGCTTCACCAAGTGAGGTGGCAGTTCCAATTTCACAGGATATAGGCCCTACTTCAGAATCTCCCCGAATTTTCCTTTTGTACTCTTCTAATTCATTAGCTTTAAATATAGATTCCTTAATTGCTTTCCTATCAATTGGGTTTTCAGGAACATTTTCATTGTACAGGCCAGTCAATTGAAATGATTTCTTCAACAAATGTTGTGGAAATTGTAACCACACATTACCCACTAAAATGGAAAATTCAGCCTTAGATAAAGGACGTCCATAATTTTCTCGCTGCCAACTTGCTAATTTTTCATCCCAAGTTTTTTTGAAGACACCAAATGCCAAGGAATCTAATGGTTGCAAAATGTGAGTAGTATGTGGTGGGAGTTTCAGAAGCGTGATATTTTCACTCATGGCCAGTTCTACAAGTTTAATTGAAACATGTGATGAGTGTCCATCGAAGATTAGTAAAAGAGGTCGTTCCTTTGGACAATTGTTTAGGAAATGAGTTTTAAACCAATTAAAAAATGCATCCTCCGTCATCCATCCATTCGCAGTAGAGACATACCCAGTATTAGGAAAAGCCCCATCTGGCATCCATATGTCCCATAGATGCTTAGCTTGGTACAGAATAAACGGCGGCAATTTCTTTCCACTGGCTGATATGCAGAAGAGTATCGATGTGTTATGCCTCCCTGTGCCATGAGTGTGGCGAAATACAGCTTTATTCTTTTCAGAGACTACCTTTGTATTTGACAGATCAGAACACAAAGATGTTTAGTCCAGATTAAAGATCTGATCTGGTTTATCGAGTAGCCCCAATTCTTCAACGGTCTTCTCATACAAATGAAAAAATCCGTAAATTATTTCTGGTGTTGTGTTTTCTGTTCGTATTGTTTGCCTCTTAATTGGCTTCTTACAAGAGAGGCTGTGTCTATTACAAAAACCAATAAACCAGTCTTTCCCCGGATTTAAAAACTCCATTTTAAATCTAGTTTGAATGCCATTTTGTTGGACATATTTTCCAACAAGATTTAATATTTCCTTCCTTGAAAATCCAAATCCCCACTTGTTGATAGCTTTTATATGTGAAGCAAGCTGCTCTTCAACATCTTTTCCCAAATCTACAGCACGCCCAGGCTTGTCTTTTGTTGAGGCTTTGCGATTTTTCCAACCTTTCATTCGGGAAATTAACGTCGTTCTTGGGATGTTGAAAACATTGGAAGCTTTTTTAACAGAATATCTCCTCTCATCGACGGTCGACGGATTTCAATGCCTTTTCCATATCTTCAGAAGAATAGGTTTTAACTTTCTTGTCCTTTTGTAGCGACATTTTTAATGCAAGAATCTAAAATAAATACCTATCGTTAAACGTACCTACATTACACTTTCATACGGTTTTAAATGTGACACTGTGTCACTATTAAACCTAATACAGGTGTCACATTTAGACCTCGGCTTCAAATTTGGAGCTTAATTGTGACATAGCAAATATCGTTACCGGGACCGGTTTTAAGGTTATAAAACTTATACACTGTATAAAGACACTAATAAACAATGCCATGCCAAAAAATTAAGCTGTTATCAGTTCAAATAGTTTAAGGAAGTGAATTAGAACAACAATGACACCCAATTACATTTTGATCAGGAAAAAATGAATACATCCACAGCTGATCGTCTTACGCCACCATGAATTTTATGGAAGTTAGTTTTAGTAACGTGCTTTCGGACACTGAAAGTAGTTCACATATAATTCGCGGGAAATTCGAATTAGAACCCGCTGTCACAAATAACCACCTGTCACAATTAGCCGAGTGCACTGTATGTGAAAAAAGCGTAAATACAAAAATTGTAGATCTTTTTATTACGTACAACTTTGTCATTGAACTTTTTTCAATAGGACTTTTAGTTTTGCCGGAATAGATAAAAATCTCTTTAGATAAAAATTTTTCTTGCAAAAATGGTATTTTTGTATGTTTTTGATAATTGAACTGTGGAATATTGGTCTGAGGTGTTTCTACGATTATATATTCTCCTCTTTTAGTTGAATTAGCCCACCGACTTTTTAAAAAAACATATATTTTGACGCGAGAATTTTCGATTGAAAATTAGGGTGATTTTTCGATGTTAAGTCAAAATAAGGTGAAAAAAATAAATATTTTAAACCAAAAAAATTACAGTGTGTTTGGGACATAAAAATGTAAGTTTTCACCAAATTTCTTTTAAAAAAAAAATTTTGTAAAAGATAAAAATAAAAAACCAAAAACTTGTTATAATTTTTCACATAAATTTTCAGGTTATGTGAAAAAAGCGTAAATACAAAAATTTTAGATCTTTTAATTTTGCCGGAAATCGAGGTAAACCGTTTTTTACCCTTAAAAACTCATCCCCTTCCACTTCCCGACCTCAGATCGCCCGTAATTTTCCTTTTCCAATAGGTTGAATCCTACTATTATTTTTTTTCGCTTTTTACCATTTTCAAAGGCCTCAGCCCTGGTCTATGTCTAGTTTAAAACCGTGAAAGTATATAATAGCAAAAACGTCTCATCTCCATTTCATGTCCGTCGCTTTTATAAACAAGTCTGAAACTTGCCTTATCGGCTTCTCTGCTCTTTAGTTAAGGACACCTGTCATCTTCCCGCGGAAACCGGAGGCTGCGACCATTACGTGGACCACTGGTACTACGATACTAAAGAGAAGGCTTGTCGCCAGTTTTATTACGGAGGTTGTGGCGGAAATGACAACAACTTTGATACCCAACAACGGTGTCAAGAGAGATGTGAACAAACTAAGCCTCCGACCCCTCAGATACCCGTGTCAAGGCCACCACCGGAAACCGGTCATCCCCCGAAACCTAGTGAGCCATTCAGCATAGGTATTATAGCTGAATATTTACTTTAGAGGCTCATATTACTTTAGAGGCATTATTTGTAGGCATGTGCCTCTTAGGCAGCGATCCGGGTCCCTGTCGAAGTGGTGTTGTAAAATATTATTATGACAGAACAGACGGGGTGTGCAAAAGCTTCACGTATGGAGGTTGTGATGGAAATGGAAACAATTTCAATACTATCGAAGAATGCCTGCAATATTGTGGATCAGCACAAGGTATAAATTATCAGTAATATAGAATTTGTGTATACCACATTAGTTCATTCATTCAAGAAATGATAATTGATTAATTAATAACAATTAATCATTATTAAATTATTCATAAATAGTTATAATTAATCAAATTTTTATTCATAATAAGCAGAGCTGGTGAATTACTTTGAAGAAGTATTTAAATATTAAATACTAAATACTCTTAAGGAATTATAGTATTTGAGTATTAAATACTTTTCAAAACCTAGAAGTATTTAAATAACTAATACCAGAAGGAATAATTTTGTTCAAGAAAGTATTTAAATACTTTCGCGGTATTTAAATACTTTTATGGTATTTAAATAATATCATGGAATTTAAATACTTTCATGATATTTAAATACTTCGCATGGTATTTAAATACCTTCATAGTATTTAAATACTTTCATGTTATTTGAATACTTCATGGTATTTAAATAATTTCATAGTACTTAAATACTTTTATATAACATAACATATAAGAATAACACGTATTAATGTTATACCTACCTTTACATGAATACATATTATACTTATATAGTGGACCATAAAAATGAAACATTTTGATATTTTTTTAAATTTTAATATGTAAAAAATAAAGACTCTTCATTAAGGGTAACTAAAAACATCACATTCTATTTCCCATAAAAGAGTAAGAAATAAAAAAGAAAAAGAACTTATATTTGGTTCGCCTTCAAGAGAACAAGATTTTCAAAGTTTTGGTCAGACAATGCATGGCGCCTGGGAGTATTAATGAACGTCGCATACGAGAACATCCTTTCTACCGGTGCGGAAGAGGGCAGTGTTGTATTGTATTTTAAATTGGTTCATTTCTATGTGCATTGCGTCTTGGTATTGGTTCATTTATATGCGTCTCTTGGCAAGTTTAGTATTGAATCTGCCAGGTCTATTTGTTTTTTGGGAATGAATTTAAATACTTCTGGATTTAAATAACTTTGTAAAGTATTTAAATACTCAAAAGTATTTAAATACTCAAAAGTATTTAAATACTTCTAGGTATTCAAATATCTTTTAGGATATTTAAATACTTTTAGGTATTTACATACTTTTGAGTATTTAAATACTTCTAGGTATTTAAATATCTTTCAGTGTATTTAAATACTTCTAGGTATTCAAACATCCTTTAGGGTATTTGAATACCTAGAAGTATTTAAATACTTTTGAGTATTTAAATACTTTTAGGTATTCAAATATCTTTTAGGATATTTAAATACTTTTAGGTATTTACATACTTTTGAGTATTTAAATACTTCTAGGTATTTAAATATCTTTCAGTGTATTTAAATACTTCTAGGTATTCAAACATCCTTTAGGGTATTTGAATACCTAGAAGTATTTAAATACTTTTGAGTATTTAAATACTTTTAGATATTCAAATATCTTTTAGGATATTTAAATACTTTTAGGTATTTACATACTTTTGAGTATTTAAATACTTCTAGGTATTTAAATATCTTTCAGTGTATTTAAATACTTCTAGGTATTCAAACATCCTTTAGGGTATTTGAATACCTAGAAGTATTTAAATACTTTTGAGTATTTAAATACTTTTAGGTATTCAAATATCTTTTAGGGTATTTAAATACTTTTAGGTATTTACATACTTTTGAGTATTTAAATACTTCTAGGTATTCAAATATCTTTCAGTGTATTTAAATACTTCTAGGTATTCAAACATTCTTTAGGGTATTTGAATACCTAGAAGTATTTAAATACTTTTGAGTACTTAAATACTTTTAGGTATTCAAATATCTTTTAGGGCATTTAAATACTTTTAGGTATTTAAATACTTTTGAGTATTTAAATACTTTTAGGTATTTAAATATCTTTTAGGGCATTTAAATACTTTTAAGTATTTAAATACTTTTCAGTATTTAAATACTTCTAAGTATTCAAATATCTTTTAGGGTATTTAAATACTTTTAGGTATTTAAATACTTTTGAGTATTTAAATACTTCTAGGTATTCAAATATCCTTTAGGGTATTTAAATACTTTTAGGTATTTAAATACTTTTGAGTATTTAAATACTTCTAGGTAATCAAATATATATTAGGGCATTTAAATACTTTTAGGTATTCAAATATATTTTAGTGTTTAAATACTTCTAGGTATGCAAACATCATTTAGGGTATTTGAATACCTAGAAGTATTTAAATACTTTTGAGTATTTAAATACTTTTAGGTATTCAAATATCTTTTAGGGCATTTAAATACTTTTAGGTATTTAAATACTTTTGAGTATTTAAATACTTCTAGGTATTCAAATATCCTTTAGGGAATTTAAATACTTTTAGGTATATAAATACTTTTCAGTATTTAAATACTTCTAGGTAATCAAATATCTTTTAGGGTATTTAAATACTTTTAGGTATTTAAATACTTTTGAGTATTTAAATACTTCTAAGTATGCAAACATCCTTTAGGGTATTTGAATATCTAGAAGTATTTAAATACTTTTGAGTATTTAAATACTTTTAGGAATACAAATATCTTTTAGGGCATTTAAATACTTTTAGGTATTTAAATACATTTGAGTATTTAAATACTTCTAGGTAATCAAATATATTTTAGGGTATTTAAATACTTTTACGTATTTAAATACTCTTGAGTATTTAAATACTTCTAGGTAATCAAATATCCTCTAGGGTATTTAAATACTTTAAGGAAAATTTAAAATTTAAATATTTTTAGGTATTTAAATACTTCCGAGTATTTAAATACTTCTAGGTAATCAAATATCTTTTAGGGTATTTAAATACTTTTAGATATTTAAATACTTTTGAGTATTTAAATACTTCTAGGTATTCAAATATATTTTAGTGTGTTTAAATACTTCTAGGTATTTAAACATCCTTTAGGGTATTTGAATACCTAGAAGTATTTAAATACTTTTTCGTATTTAAATACTTTTAGGTATTTAAATACTTTTGAGTATTTAAATACTTCTAGGTAATCAAATATCTTTTAGGATATTTAAATACTTTTAGGAATTTAAATACTTTTGAGTATTTAAATACATCTAGGTAATCAAATATTTTTTAGGGTATTTAAATACTTTTAGGTATTTAAATACTTTTGAGTATTTAAATACTTCTAGGTATACAAATATCCTTTAGGGTATTTAAATATTTTTAGGTATTTAAATACTTTTGAGTATTTAAATACTTCTAGGTAATCAAATATCTTTTAGGGTATTTAAATACTTTTTTAAGTATTTAAATACTTTGAGTATTTAAATACTTCTAGTTAATCAAATATCTTTTAGGGTATTTAAATACTTTTAGGTATCTAAATACTTTTGAGCATTTAAATATTTTTGAGTATTTAAATACTTTTGGGATCAATGACACAAATACTAATTACTAAATATTTTACACACAAAGTATTTGTAAATGCAAATACTTAATATAAGAAAGTATTTAATACTCGATATTTAAATACTTTCTAGTATTTAAATACTTTTGCGTATTTGTCAGTACAAATACTGCCCAGCTCTGGTACTAAGGACCTTTTTTGTAGGAAATTTAATCTATAAAATGCTGCTGTCAAAAATTTAAAAAAATTGTACCAGTTTGAGTAAAAACGTTGATTTTCCCATGTTAATTAAATGGGAAACAAGCTCGGTTTGCGCCGTTCACAGATTTGATCTAGGAATCTAAAATTTTGGGAGAAATTATTTTAGATCCTATATTAAATCATCATCATACAATAAAAAAATCTAAAAATGTGTATCATATATTTATTGTAGATCTTTGTACACTGCCGCCTATCGTTGGCCCATGCGACGGTGAATACCTGCAATATTATTACGATCCTACGAACGACACATGTTTGCCCTTTAACTTTGGAGGGTGCGGCGGCAACTATAACAGGTTCCAGGACCAATCGTCTTGCGAGCAGAGATGTAGGAAAGCGCCGCCATCACAAATTACCGCGACGCAAGCGCCACCAGGTACGATATAACGTATGCCAACTAACGTGTACTGATTTGTATTGATCTTTTAGCTCCTCCAACTGATATCGCTATGTGCTATCAACCTTCGGATCCTGGAAACTGTACCGAAACCTATGTGGCCTTCTTCTTTGACAAGGACACGGGAAGATGCGTGCCATTTACATATACTGGCTGTGGCGGCAACGATAATAGATTTAATAGTGAGGAGCAATGCGAGAGACAATGTGGGAGTTTTAGAGGCCAAGGTATGTTTATTGATTTTTCACATTTTTCTTAACAGAACGGGATATTTACAAAAATTTCACGTGGACGCTAAAATACTCCAGGAAATAGAGAATATTACCTGGAAAAATAGGAGGATTCGGTTTTATAAGCTTACCTTATGTTTTTACGGGAAATCGTTTTTGAAAAAATGGCGCCAAAAACGTGTATTTTTACAAGTATTTTATTTTTGTTAATTAAGAAAAAACAACTTATGGTTACTATAAATTGATTAGAGGAAGCCAGAAAAGGCTAAAAACACTTATAGAACAGTCGATAATTTTTGAAACCCAAAAAAATATTAGTAGGATGAAACCCATTGGAAAGGGAAGAGAATATAACAGGTGTGGAGGGGGTGAGTTTTTAAGGGTAAAAAACGGTTTATCTCGATTTCCGGGAAAGCCACAAGTTCTATGGAAAAATGTTAAATGGCAATGTTGTAGGTAATGAAAAGATCTACAACTTTTGTATTTACACTTTTTTCACATAACCCCCAAAATTTTGGTGAAAAATTCAAATAACCAAGCCTTTGGTTTTTTATTTTTCTGGTGCAAAAAAATGTTTGGTGAATGGTGAAAACCTTCCTTTTCATGTCCCAAACACACTGTCATTATTTTGATTTAAAATATTTATTTTTTCACCTTATTTTGACTTAATATTGAAAAAGCGCCCTAATTTTCAATCGTCGAAATATCTGCCTTTTTAAAAAAGTCGGTGGGCGTTTTGGTCGTGAAATCTCTACTTTCTGATGGTGTAAAAAAAATATACATTACTATTATAAATGTTCTCAGAAAATGCAAAGAAACGAAAAACACTCGATTCCGAAAGAAATTTTAAATCATTATTTATAATTTTGAGCTCTATTAAAATTTACACTTTAATTACTCAACAAACTTAAGATTCTATGTTACATTGATAAACAAAAAAATTACATTGCAAAAAACGTGAAAATAGTTGTTCTAAATATTAAAGATAGGATTTAAAGGGGATTTCAATTAAAAAATGTCTGCTGCAATTTTTTTCAGTAAAAAAGTTCTCTATGAAATACCTTTTGATGGGCTAAAATTTTGCATAGGTCACTCAGGTATTAAATATTAACTTTATTAACGTATTTGGTTGTTAATTATAGTAGTATATTTTGATTTGCATTTTTTTTGGTTAAGTCAAAATACGACGAAAAAATAAATATTTTAAATAAAATAAAATTACAGTGTGTTTGGGACATAAAAAGGCAGGTTTTCACCAAATTTCTTATAAAAATTTTTTTTTTGCACCAGAAAAACAAAAAACCAAAAGCTTGGTTATTTGAATTTTTCACAAAAATTTTGAGGTTATGTGAAAAAAGTGTAAATACAAAAGTTGTAGTAAAAGTTGTAAGCGATTTATCTCGATAAACCGCTTTTTACCCTTAAAAACTGACCCCCTTCCACTTCCCGACCTCAGATCGCTCATATATTATTTTTCCTTTCATTTTTGTTAAATTCTCTTCCCTTTCCAATGGGTTTCATTTTACTATTTTTTTTTTCACTTTTTACCATTTTCAAACGCTTCAGCCCTGGTCTATTAACAATTTACAAAAAAAAATATGCTCCAAAAAAGATGCTGTTGTTTTTTTTACCATAACTCTTGAATTTTAAAGCTACAACGTTCATTCAACAACCATTTTACAGAAAACTTCAAGGGCTACAAGATCATATACATTGCAATATGCCCAAACCATATAATGCAATTCTAACTGTTATATCTCTGTTAATTTTTATCCTACATAAATAGAAAAAAATCTAAAATTTTTGTTAAGAAAAAAACCCATATTTTTTTGTGCCAAATAATTTTTGCGTATCTGTTTTAGTTCTAGATTTATTTGGAAAATAAAGTATTTTTTAAGAAATTTTCAAATACTTACATTTTTCATTTCCATCATATTTTTTTCGAAAAATACGATTTCTAACCTTTTAGCAATTTTTTGGATAATTTTTTGGATATTCTAGCCATTTTTTTCAAAATAGCGGTATTTCCTGTAATATTTTTGGTGGGAAGTGAAAAATGCAGTGAGCCATCCAAAAAATATAAGTGTAAGCCTATAAAACTAAATCCTCTAATTTTTTCCAGGTGATCCTTTTATTTAGTCTGTATTGCCTGGAAAACTGATAAATTAAAGTACAATGCAAAAAACCTCATACCGACAAACGGGGCGATTCGGGACGATTTTCGCATATCTTTGCATTTAATTTTTTAGCGCACGTACAAGTCCGAAATTTTGGATTATAGTCCTTCGAAATCGTAGCTATAAGATGAGTATATTTTTGGCTTTCTATCCATTACACAAAAAAATATATTAAACAAATAATGTTGTCCCGACTCACCCCTCATTGTGGGGTGTTTCGGGACAAACTATAAATCGGCGTTTTTTGGCTCAAATTCGACCTACTAAACGATTCGATTATCGTCTAAAACTCGATTATTGTGTAGAGGAATCGCATTTTTATAAGAAATTCAACAGTTTTAATAATAGTTTTAATATTAAGGAATGCCTTATATGTATTAATAAACCTATAAAATAAAATAAAACTGTTTTGAGTTGATTTTGCTCAAAAAAAACATGAAAAACCTCTTTGGTTTAAAAACAATTACTAATTAGTCTTTTTGGTTTAAAAAAAACTTGTGAAGCATGTCCCGTTTCACCCCTCACTGTTCCCGAAGTCTTAAAAAAACTTTAAAAACAATCAGTCTGGTTTCAAGTAAATAAATAGTTCATAAAAGAAAAATTTCGACACAGCATATAAAAGGAAATGTTGTCTACTCTTTTTTCTATAACGCAATGCCTATACCTATCTCTGACCCCAAAAAAGTTATAGGCGAAAAAGCAAAAAAAAAATCGAATTTTTTTTTCTTTTGGCATATATTTTTTTTAAATTTTTAAAATATGCGTTAGGAAATTCAATTCTCTACAAAAAGTTTCATATAAAGTATATCGAAATTTTTCCCCGTTTGCGAGATATAATGAAAAACCTGAAAAAGGTGCATTTTTACCCCAATCTCCAATTTCCACCCTCTAATTTAATAGCAGTCTGCGTTTTTTTCTTCTTATAACCCGTTGACCGATTCCTGCAGTCGAATGAAAACATAACCGCAAACAACAATTAAAAAATGCTAAAATCATAATTACAGATCGTTTTTTAATGACATATGCAGTGGCGGCTCGTGACTCAAGCATCAGGTAGGGCAGACAAAAATCTTGTATTAAGTTTGGTCCGCGAAGGTTTAATGGCGCCGAGGGCGAAAATTTTTTTAATTTTCAAGGTCACGCGTATTCCTGTCACCTCAAAATTTCAATGAAAAATCCATTTACACAAAATTACAGGGTTTCACAAGAATGATTTTTGTAATTTGATACCTTTTGGAAATAATATTTTTTCACGAATTACTGATGGTATAAATAAATTAGAATAAACAAAATATATTTTATTAGATTGTTAAATATTTTTTAAAAACCAATATTTCGTTATATACAACGCAAAAAATAACAAAATACGAATATTACGAATAGGATAAGAAATATGTAAATATGTAAGGTAAGTAGGTACCTAATCAAATCACGTCAATCATGACCGACAAGACGAAAAGCCGAAAAATCGAGCGAAGAACTAAATCCACATACTCTACCGGGTATAGTATTTTGTATCTGCACAATACAACTGTGATCTAAACTGAAAACAGTGAAACCTTAATCATTAATCATGTGACTTTGTTACACCAATCACCAGTTAGGGGCTGAAGGGCGGGAATCGTGGACGTTACATCACTCGAACCGCGCCGGACACATAGGAGCTATACGAAAAGGTTACCGATGAACATGCCCATTTTATTTGTCAAAATATGAATTTCTATTGGCAGCTATTTTGACAGCTGTCAAGAGTTCAAAGTCGTTTTTGACATCATATTCGGATTTAGCTGTATTGAAAAATACTTAATTCCGACTATTTTCCGAATTGAGAAATTGAAAAAAAAATAAAAATTCGATTAAAAATTTCTTACAGCTTAATTGCAAGTTGTCATTTAGCGAGGTTTAGATTACTTATTATAGGTTATTATAAATACTTCATAATAAAACTGGATAGGGCTGGAACCTTTGATGTAATGATAACACTCGAAGTAGTTTCCACAAACACCAAAACACTTTTACTTTTCTCGACGCGCGTTTCGCCAACCAAGTTGCCATCATCCGATTAAAACTGAATAAAACCAGTTTTAATCGTATAATAATAAAGTTTTTATTATTATAATTACGTATCACTTCAATTGTATGATATTTAAAATTTCATTTAGTATTTTATCTAGAACCAAGGCATTTAACATTTATTATTAAGTTTAAAGACAAACATTATTAGTTCAGCAAATAGTTACTTTGCCGCTTCAGAAAAGTGACGGCCGACCGGCGCGTATACAGGCCACGGGCTAGATCATCTCAGGGTGGATACAACCTAGACATACGTTTACCGTTTCGCTCGCATAACGGGCGCCGAGTATACTTCGAACGTATATCACGAATTAATACAGGCCTGTTTGTCATCTACGAGCTTGCCCATGGCGACGATTAACAGGTCTCTATGGGCAAACAGATCCTATTACCAATTTATTTCGGGTATGTAACGAGCAAAATTTAAATCGGAATGTGGTTAGTGATTAATAATATTAATTTTATTTATAATCTCACTTCAGACTTTTAAAATCTGTTATGCTATTGGCGACTAAAATTACCGTTGGGGGCGCTGATGTTTGTAAACAAATACCGGGAAAGCGAGTAAAATTTCTTCCGTGCCGTGCCGTTACGTGTTTTCGTGTGCTGTGCTTAAACTCGAGAACATTTTCTTAACTGGGACATTTTTATATGTACAAATCGTTTATCCACTTTAAGGGGTTTTTAAAACAAAGGTATGTAGTTTTGTTTATAAGTAGAATAGATGCTTATACGGCGTACCTGTACTGATATAAAACGTTAATTTTAGGTTATGATGGTCGATTTCAATGAAAAGGTTTCTGTTTCATTGGGAAAAGTGTTTTCTTGCCTGCAAACCTTCCGAAATTGGGTAACAAATCATGTTGTGCTCCTAGCAAAGTATAGTCTTATACAGCCCTGCTATACAACGATTTAAACAAAGTGTCACTAAGCCGTGTACGTTGTATTTAATTTAAATTAACCCTGTCCCAGATACACTAAAAACTACTAAAGGTTACTAAAAAAAATCGGGAGTTTTGACATGAAAAAAAAGACAGCATTTTAATACACCTACTTATTTATTTAAACAGGTATTCAATTAATGAACAATATAAAATAAGTACATGCCATACTCGTACATTTTCGAGATCATGGTTGTCCTCGTTGACAGGTAAAGATATTTCACCTTCACATAAATGCTCGCATAAATGTACCTTGCTAATACTTGTAGTAGCCTCATCATTGAGCTTTCGTTGTCTCTTCAATCTATCTTCACGATTAGAATCGTTGACTTTCTCTTGGCACTTGCAAGTGATATTTTTACTGGCAAATCTTGGGAAGGTACAGCGTGTCACTTAAGCTTAGGTTGTTTTAAGTCCACATCTAAAACAAAAATAGATTGTGTTATGTTATGCGTTTCGCGATTTTTTACTTAATCTAACCTCAATGAATATCCTTTACCTTTTGAACAGTTTTAAAATGATTAGAGCAAACACGCATATTGTTTGTCACTGGCTTGCCCATTAATAAAACCTTCTCCCAAGCTTTCCTCTTATCAATCTCTTCCTCGATTCCCAGTGCATTTATCATTTTCACGTTAATGCCGGAATTTTTCTTCGGAAAACAGTGAAAATTGAGATATCTATCTTTACCATTTCTTGAGTTGCAACCATAAACACAACAGTTTGTATTAGGGACATGGTAATAACAAAAAGTATAACAAAACGTTAAAACAACACAGTAAACGAAGCGAAGGAAATTATTAACTCGCTTTCCTGGGGGTCGAAAATGTTTCGCAAAAAAACACAGCCAACAGTAAAACTAAAGAGTAATAAAACCACAGTAACCACAACAGTAACGTCGTAAACGAGGAATCGTGAAGGTTAGACGACGGTTTACAAATTTTTACTCGCTTTCCTCGGTTCGAATTTATTCCGCGAGGGGGCGTACTCATTTTTGGATTCGGCAATTGTGTTAAAACATATTGAACATTCTACATGATAACTGAATCGGTTATTTCGAAAAGGCCACATCTCCTCTGTTATGAGAAAATGAGTTATAGCCGCCATTTTATTTAGAATGTTTTAAGATTCATTGTGTGTGAAAACGCCACATCTCCGCTATGTGCTAATATTTAATCTAAGCGTGCATGGTTTTCTGTTTACTAGGGCCATCCCTAGTAAACAGAAAACCATGAACCCAATACTGGAACTGATACTTTGGAACAGGTATTACAGTTGGTATCAGCGGAACTGATCCATAGATAAAACAGAACGCGTACGCGTACGAGTCCAACGAGCCGCAGTTGGTGATTGAGGATCGAACGAGTGCAGGATCAACTTAGTTGAACTTAGTCGCTCGGACTCGGACGCAGAACTGATACGCGTCGTACGCGTATTCATACGTAAAAACAATTGATACGAGCTAGGGATGATGTGCGATCGGCGCAGCGCCAGATTCTGATTTGTCGGATGATTGATGATTTGACATTTTTCCAGTCCGGACCGGAGTGTATCGTTTCATTCGTTTCTAATACAATCGTGTATTTATTGATTGTGTATTTACGGCTGCTATAACAACGCTTTGAAAATGAATAAGAAATGTCATAGTTGTAAGAACCTAAAAAAAACCTAAATATGATAATAATTTATTATATTTAATCTATACAGAGCAGATACACGTGCAGTACAGTCTTAATCAGTCCGGACGCATGCGGCTAGTAAGAGTACCGATTTGGCCGTTGCATTGCGCGGAACTGAAACTCCCAATGTGTACGCGCGCGTACGCGTACTCGGAACTGATCCATAAAAATCTTTGGATTACCCATCCCTACTGTTTACTTCGAAAAGGCCACTTCTCCGGAGATGTGGCATTTTCCAACAAACTGCGCGCGCCACATAGCTGAAGTGGCGCGTTGGCGCCGTTGCCGGTCTCCCCAGTCCAGTCCTAGCTTCTGTAAACTGTGGTTTGTTTTGTTTTGCATTGTTTATACAAAATGAGTAGTTCTGAAAGTGAAAATAGTGCTAATATTGAAAATAAACAAATGAAAAGAAAGAAGGGCTTTGTTAATCGTTCCAAGTATAAAAGTGAAGTAATCTAGAAGGCTAAAATAAAGGGCGAGGCACATATCGATGATTAAATTTTAATATGTCGTAACCCTATTATACGTAATTTTTCAGGAGAGATAAATAATTGATTTGACTGAGTTATAATGTAAAATCTACGAATGTAGTTTATGATAAAATTGTAAAACCAATTTGGAAATATTGCCAATAAGAAGTAAACAAATTATTTGCCATACCTATTTTACAAAATGGGATCCGACATATTGGAATTTTGTGTTTGTGGGTTACGTCTTTCTGTTTTTTATTGAACGTGGCTTACGGCCTTTTACTCATTATGTTGGGTAGAATTATGTGGGTTACGATATTATGTGAGTTTACAAAAGCACAAAAAAATGCGAAATTCAATTTATTTAAAAAAAAGTCCTTACAGATTATCAGTCATTACAGATTATCAGTACAATTACAAATTTGGTCAATTTCACTTCTTTGGGATGTAAGGCAAGTTGTCATAAAAACTATGCACATCCAAATTTAACACTGTTTTTAGGTCTTGTAAATGTTTCCATTTGATTTCCTTTATTGGTAATTTTGCTGAAAACAATGGTTTAAAAACTAAATCTTTGGATAGTAATGGCAAACGGGTGCGCTGGGGCAAAATTTTGTATTCATCATCATAGTTTATTTTATAGTGGATAGTTCCATCTGGTAAATATTTTAAACATCTCAGATCTGCTACAGTAGGATCACTTTTAATTTTACCTGGTCGTATTGAATCATACCTAGTAATAGCTTTGTCTTCATAATTTATGAAGGCATCATATGAAAGATATTGGACATCAAGCGGAAAAGGTTTTTTTCGCGCTTCTCGAATAATTTGTGCATACTGAGAGGGAATTGTAATTTCACGACCTTTTAATTTTCTCTCTATCAGAGCATGAGTAGAGTCACACTGCATTTGAGTGTGACCCTTCTCAAGATATTTTTGTTGTATTGAAATTTCGTACTTTGTGGAAAAAAAGCTTAAAGCGTTTGCTAAAGTTACGTTTCTATTCTGATATCCACAGCCGTCTGAAAATATGATTATACTTTTCTTCTCTTGTAGACAATGTTTCTCAAGATGCTTTATAATGCACGAAACAAAGACAGAGGCCCGCAAGTCTCCTTCAACCTCATTCCACACATAATTTGTGCACTAGTGTGTTACTAAGTTATAAATAGTAAAAATGTGAACTTGCAATCTGGTCTTGTAGTAAACTTTACTAGCTTCGATTACAGGACACAATTTAACTGATTGAACGTCCATAGTAAAAATGTAATGTTTTCCATTAACTGCCTCCTCTGTGTCTTTCCTCTTTTGTTCCTGAGCTTCATTCTTTTTCTTTAAATGAGTTTGATACTCTTCTTCACTAAGTTGTTGGGCTTTGTACTGAAGGCAGGTATCGCACTGATCCTTTCTAGGTTTAAATAATGCCAAATTTAAATTATTAAAAACTTTATCAAAAGAAGTAATGGAAAGAGGTTTTTCATTTTCATCCTTACATTTATTTTTATATAGATTATATATTTCACTTTTGCTTTGAAAAGAATATTGAAAGTACAGTTTTCCCGAATCCTTACGACAATAATGTGACTCAGTTTTTGGCAAGAGTTCAAAAAAAGCCTTTAGAAAATCATTCTGTTTAGCAGTTTCCTTAACAAAGGTAGATCCGCTTCGTCGTAAACTTTTCCTTTCATTTTGGACTTCTGTTCTCTCTGTAAGGCCATGATTTAAGCTTTTAAGTACCCAATTATGTACCATCTTCTCATTCAAACCCAACGTTGTGAGGAACATTTTCTTACAAACTTGAATATTGGTATTATCCAGTCTTAAGTGATAAAAGAATGAACCATGTCTTCTTGATGGCCCTTGAACATAGCATCTCTTTTTTGGCTGATGAAGAACTAAGTTCAAAACATACACCTCCTTTTGTGACCATGTCATTTTCCAAAATATCTCAAATATTTCTTTTCGCTTTTCAGATGTAAATAAATCGCAGTTTCTTTTCGATGACTTTTTACAAAATTCTCCATTTAAACAGCCTTCCTTAAATTTTCTGGCAGCTCTTGGAATATTTTGTTTTACAGATCCATGTTGTTTTGAATATCCCATGTAAGCTTCTCCTAACATTCTACACTTTTTGCTTTTATTCTTTTGCCATTCTTCAGGTCTTGCTGTCTTTCTTCGAATTCTCTTTTTAGATTTATTCTCATCTAATGTACAATCCGTGTTATCTTCACTGTTTTCATTGGAATTAACTTTTCCCATGTCTGAAGGTTCCATTTCCTGAGGTATTACTGGTAGCCAGTCAGGGTCACTACTTTCATGACCTGACTTGTTTTCAGTTTCATGATCCGAATTGTTTTCCTTAGCAGCGGTAATTTTAGTATTATAGAAAGTAGAGCAATTATTTGGTATGTAAAGTGGCTCCAAGATATTATTTTCCACTGGTCCTAAAATTATATGATAAGAATTAGTTATGCCTTTAAATTTTAAAATGTTTAAACCAGCCTTGAACTGTCTTATCTTCAAGAAATAACACTTCATCTAAACCTATATTTGAACTATCCATCACCAAATTATTATTGTCAGACATTTCACAAAAAGTCTCTGCAATTTCGGGCGAGAGAAGTTGGGAACGATTTTCTAAAGATGATTTGTCTGAAAAATAAAATTCATTTAAAATTATTGGCCTTATAGAAATGTCAACAATTAAGATCTAACCTCTATTTATTTCATTTTCCTCGTTATTTCCTAGAAAAACAGCGTCTTTAGAGTTGGTGTTTAAAGAAAACGAGTGGTTCTCCAGAGAAAGAACTGTTCCATAGTTATTGGAAGTATCTGATTCGCAATTATTGTTATTGTTAACTACGTTGGTCACTAAAAATAATATTCCTCATAATATAAATGTAATGAATAAAAAACTTTATAGGTAGAAATACCTGACTCCATATAATATTCAGCATGCTTTGATGAGTTTGATGTATCTTCATCTAATGTAAGAAAAGCATTATCGACAACTTCACAATTGTATACTACATTATTTTCCAGTGTTTGGAAGCAAAACTCTACCATTTTTCTGCCTCTGCTTCCCATCTATTTTGCAAGCGGAAAACATTAGTGTCACAAATTATTGCTATAGAACTGCAACATGCATATTGCATAAATAGCACAGGTAGATATTGCAATAATAATAATTATACTCTTTTGGAAACGTTTTTGCCCAGAAACCATTTGAAAATGACTTACCTAGAGCATATCTTCTTAGTAAGTTAAAACCTCTCCCTTATGAAATTTATTGAAAATGGTATTGTTTTCGAAAAAGTTTCATTATTATTGTAATAATTAGTATCTCATATTATTATTGAATAGTTCATATTACATTATTATTTCATTATTGAACAGTTCTATAAAATAAAAAAACCGTCATCTGGTTTTTTGTATGGTTTATAATATTATCATTACAACCCACATCTAAAAATCTATAATAAAACATCTAAAACTGTTAAATAACCCCTTTTGTTTCTTGCCAGCTTGGGCAGCTTGTACAATAAGTACAAAATATTTAAAAATATTAATTAAGATATTATAAATAATGTTTATTTATCAAAACAGCAGAATATTAAGCAATTTAGATCAAACACAATGTTTAATTTAAAATTAAATTGCTCACACACTAGTTCCAAATGGTCGTATCATCAAAAATCGACATCAAAAACCCGATTCTAAAAGGTCGTACAAACAAGATCTAGTAATAATCTGTATTTTCTGTTCCCAGAAACGGTGTAGTAAATTATAAAGTGATTGATGGATCATAAAAATAATTAAATAAAACAACAAGTAATTATTACACCTAAATACTTACCTTTTTAGTCTAAATTTAACATATAATTAACAGAACAAGAGCATGCACACCATTGTTGTTCTTAGCATAGAGGTTATGTGGGATACGACTAGTAGCGTTTAGTACACGAACCAATGATTATACGACATTTATTTAAATTCAAAAATGAAGCATTTTTATTGGCCTGAGGCTTACGAGCTCTTAGAATTAGTTCGGCGCTATATCAATGAGTTCGAAAACGATGTAAACGCAAAATCGAAAAAATTGTGGGTTACGACCTATTAGAATTTAACCATCGATATTAATCATGTGGCAAAAAAGGTTATGGCGCGAAAAACTGGAATTAATTGCAGCTGCCGCAATAAATGTTGTGAAAATTACTCAGAGTTAGAAAAAAGTGCTTTACTTGCATCTTTACACCAATTTGATGACAAAAATTCCCAAGACTCCTATTTACAAGGTATGATAGAAGTAACACCTATTAACAGAAGCAGAAAATCTCAGACTAGCAATAAACACATTGAGAGACCTCATAACTTTTTATTTCATGTTTGTTTGAACGGAGTCCGTAAAAAGGTATGCAAGAAAGCTTTTTTGAGTTTGTATGGGGTTGGTGAAAAGCATATTCGACGATTATGTCACCTACTAGCTGCTGGAACCACTCCAAGAGATAATAGACGTAAATCTGTGAAATCCAGACATAACTTAATGCCAGGCGAGGTATGTTTTCAAATAAAGGAACACATAGAATCGTTTGATCTGAAAGAAGTTCATTATTCTAATAATGTATCGAAAAAGTATTTGCCTGCTACATTAGATGTTAAACAAATGCATAAAATGTTTATGGAAAAGTATCCCCACTCGAAAGTAAAATATAGTTTTTACTTAAAATATTTTCATGAAAATTTTACTTATACTTTTGGTCGTCCTCAAGTTGATGTGTGTTCTGCCTGTGAAGAACTTGGCCAGAAAATTAAAAGCACAACCCTCAATGACAATGCAAAACGAGTTGCTGCTGCAGAACTTTTAGTTCACAAAAACAGGGCTAAGAAATTTTACAAAAAACTAGAACATATCAAACAACTATCTTCAGAAAACGACGAAATTCTGGGAATTACAATGGATTATATGCAGAATTTACCATTACCTTACATACCTGTACAGGAAATTTTCTATTATCGACAGCTGTGGGTTTTTGAGTTCAGTATACATAACTTAAAAACAGGAGAAGCTAAATTTTTCTCTTACCATGAGGGTGAGGCTCACAAAGGACCCAATGAAGTATGCACATTTTTGAAACATTATTTTGAAAATGAGATCTCTGAGAATGTAAAAGAAATTCATATATTTTCAGATGGTTGTGCAGGCCAAAATAAGAATCACACGGTAATTCGTTTTCTTTTAGCCCTCGCATCCTCACAGAAGTTCAGAAAAATTTTCCACTATTTTCCAGTAAGAGGGCACTCATTCCTTCCATGCGACAGAGATTTTGGTGTAGCTAAAAGGCTTGTTCGTAAGCATGACCGAATTTTTCTTCCTGAAGAATATTACGAGCTAATAGAAAAATCCTCTAAAAAAGGTCTCTTCTCAACACAGCGGGCAAAAAATGAGAACATTTTAGACTTTAAGAGTTGGTGGCCCAAGTACTACAAGAAAACCATATTGTCCCTCGACTCATATGGAAAAAAAGCAAAAGATCAAAAAACGACTTTTCAAATTTCTCAGTATAATGAGTTCGAATATGATTGCAACAAACCTGGGATTGTTAAGGTACGTCCGTTTATTGGTGGGCTTATTTTCTACGAATTTTCTTTGGGAAAACCAGCTGGGATTTGTCCTAATCTCCCAACAAAGCCTGCTTACACAGGCAAAATCCCTATTAATTACAAAAAAATTTGAAGAAACTTGTGCAGTATATACCAGAAGACAAACTATTTTTTTATAACGAGTTGATGTTATGGCCTACTACCAATAATGATGAGCCACCAGAAGAGGATTACTAAACTACTAATTACAAAGTTCTAAATATATTTTTTCAAGTAATATAAAATTATTTCCTTAATAATGCTGGAGTTTTAGTAATCATATTATTCATTATTTATAAAATTACAGGTATTTGTTTGGAAAAAGCCACAACTCCAAAAACATTTTTTTTTCTCACAGCGCACCTAATTTTTTTATGGTCTTCAAGTTATCGAAATTTGCACCCATATCACAATTAGAGACTGATCAAAAGATAATTAATTGATATTCCAACTAATACCAGAATAATACGTTTTTTTACTCTCCTGTAAAATTTACTCCTTTAAGGCCACAACTCCTTTTTTGGAGTTGTGGCCTTTTCGAAATAACCGATTCAATTGAAAAGTTCATTTGAATATGTTTTTTCGTTTATTCTTATACCTTAAATTCTAGGGTGGGCACTGCCCACCCTGCCCACCTCGAGGAGCCGCCACTGGCTTCATAACGGATATAACTATCTGCCTTATTGGCAATTTTGTGGAAAATTCAAATTTATAAATTCGAATTTGACGGTATTTTAATTCACCCCGTTTGGCGGTATTGGAATTTTAAATAAATGCGGCTGGAAGGAAGAAAACGCGCATATCGGGGATATTACAGAACATTTTTACATATTTAATAGTTTTTTACAGAGGCATTACTCATATTTAAAATTTGACGTAAATATTTCTAGACATATGCAATATGGAAAAAGATCCAGGACCATGTAGAGGCTACTTCATTAAATATTACTATGATAAGTCGACTAGCCGCTGCGAACAATTTGCATTTGGTGGCTGTCAAGGAAATGGTAACAGGTTTAGTTCAAATGAAGAATGCGAGCACATTTGCGTTACTCACGAAGAAACAAAACCTAATATCACAAGCACAGGTATCTATCTAATAATTTCTACTCAATATACTTATGCGAAAATAATGCTAATAGCCAAAGGTTTGGAACTTGGGCATAATATGCGGTCACCAACAGAGAGAGATAACCATAGAACAACCTTTCGTCACACTATCTTTAAAAATTTCTTTGTTAATATTCCTACCTCCTACTACTAATGCATAATACCTCTTTTTCTATAGCTATATGCCAATTACCAGTAGATAAAGGTTCTTGTAATGAAGACTATCATAAACGATGGTACTTTGACGACCAACGTGGAGAATGTATCGCATTCATTTATTCTGGTTGTGGTGGCAATTTCAACAATTTTAAATCTTTCCCATCTTGCCTTGATTTTTGTAGAGACCTTTTGCCACCGACTGCACCCCGTAAGTTACCAAGTTTTATTCGCTCAGAATTAATGCTGCTCCACCATGGCTTTAATAATTCTTTCATACCGCAATATTTTACATATTTATTATTTTGCTCTGTAATTAGCTATCATCTCATTTTATTTTTGCAGAAAGTTACCTATATACGGTTTTAAGGCGCATCGACCGGAAGAAGCTGTACAATTGCTAAAGAATATCGTGTAGGATTAATTTCCCGTTTAACGAACTCTTTCTCTTACAGCTCTACCAGATTCAACCAAGCTGCCTCCTCACCCGTGCCAGGAAGTATTTGACGAGTGTACCACGCTAAGATGCCCCTACGGAGTGGAGCCGTACATAGATGAAAACGAATGCACCAGATGCAAATGCCGTAATCCGTGTACTGATGTGGATTGCTCGGAGGATGAACAATGTGCTATAGATATTAACAGGAACAGAACGTCACCTACCGACGCGGAATTTCTAGCTATTTGCAGAAAGAGTATGTATTTCATTATGGTTATATTATAATAATTAACCATTAAATAGCATTAAGACATCATCGATACACGTCATGGTTTTTTATCGCAAAATATTTTCAAAACGCCACTTGTTTGCTTCCGGTTTTTGGAATGCAATTAATGTAGAACCTTAAACAGTCAATAATGTTAGGGAAAGAGTGGACTGTATTTCTTATGGATTAAACTTTATTTTTCTTCTTATTTAATGCAAAAAGTGTCTATACGGCTTCTAATATGTATGTGTAGTTCAACGACCGGCAACCCTGACCTACACAATGTTTTTCATTGATGTAGGCATTTTTTTTCTTAGGGGGGTGAAAGTAGAAGGTTTTTATATGCATATTTTCAACACGATAGCTGATAATGAATGCAAGTTTCCACACCACTCATGAAGCATTGCTTTCAGCGCGTTACCATTTTTTAGTGGGTGGGCCGCTAGTAGCCATATTTCCCACAAGAAACAAAAATAATAAGTACAAAACAGTTAAGTAGCCGTGAAAAATAAACTTTAAAACGGAAAAATAAAATAAATATACTTGCAATACTTGCAATTGAAATACAGTCATATTTATTGTGTAAGTAGGTACCTACCTAACCTATCAAATCAATGCTTTGACAAAGATCAGAGCTTGTTTGTTAATAGGTACCTACATAACTAAACCGAGACTAAATACAACACATTTTTAAAAATAATTACAAATGCAATACATACCTACCTACCAGCTTCTGCAAAGCGATTTCCAATACACACACTTTTTAGAGCCAATCAAAATTAAAAACTGACCATGAGGTATTTTACCGTCATTGTAAATTTTCATTTCATTCGTGGCTAGGTAGATACACAGTTTTAATTTTATAAACAGTCTATAGAATTTTTAATTTTGTCCACTGATGTAAATTATTAATATGTGATCTAGGATGGTAAGTACCTACATAAAAATAAAGTCAATGAACAATTGGTATCTACTTATGTAATAAACCAGAGAGCGTTTTCAGTTTTCGGAGATCCCAATAAAACGCCTAACTTTCTATTTATAACCCAGCGGCCTCAAGCACTGGGATATTTTTTGGATAAAATTATTTGAGAAATGTCTTATGTGGGGGATGTAATAGGTACCTACCTACCTCAGTACACGTCAGTACCTACTTCGAGCAGCCCATAAATCAACTTTTTCTGTTAAAGTCGGATCTGCTCTAACCCCCACTATAAATTTTTGCCGTCAAATAATATTTTCCTTACATTTTTTAACATATCTATCCTATCTCGTAACTAAAGCGAGATCTGGTGGAAATCTGCGTTTTTCAGGTTTCATACGAAACGAAAAAAAATGTTTGCTAACTGCCATTTTTTTATTTCGACTCTCGTAGCGGTGTATACCTACAGTTCATTCAATATGTATGTATAATTAACTGACACCATATAAGATACCGTGCAGTTGCCACATGTAATTCTCAATTTTCTCAGTATTCAATTAAAATATCAAATTCCACAATATTATATTAAAGTTGTATATATTTTTTATGAATGTTATTAAATAATAATTGTGCACACAATAATATATTATAGGCCAAGATGTTACGTTTTTACATTTATTTTCGTCTACTTTAAATATGACAATTACGTAAACATCTATTTTTATAGTTAAAAGCGGCAACGCCGATCCACGACCTTTCCAATAACGAATATTCGAGCAGTATATCTCTTTTTAACTTATTGGAATCGTATCTCTCGGATCGGGATCGGATTCTCGGATCGAATAGGATCAGGTTCGCATATCTTACAGTGGCGTGTTCGCGGGAATTGCTAATATATTATTTATATATCTACCTATGTAGGTATACATCGCTACGAGAGTTGAAATAAAAGAGTATGGCGGTTAGCAAACATGTTTGTTCGTTTCGTATGAAACCTGAGAAACGTAGATTTCCATCAGACCTCGCTTTATTTACGAGGTACGATTTAAGCAGAATATTATTTGACGGCAAAAATGGATAGTGGGCGTTAGAGCAGAGCCGACTTTAACAAAAAAAAAAGTTGATTTATGGGCTGCTCGAAGTAGGTACTGACGTGTACTGAGGTAGGTAGGTACCTATTACATCCTCCACTTAAGACATTTCTCAAATAATTTTATCCAAAAAATATTCCAGTGCTTGAGGCCGCTAGGTTATAAATGCTAAATGCAACGATATAAGGTTTTTTATTGGGATTTACAAAACTGAAAACGCTCTCGGGTTTATTACATAAGTAGGTACCTATTGACCATTGACTTTATTTTTATGTATGTACCTACCATCCTAGATCACAAATTAATAATTTACATCAGTGGGCAAAATTAAAAGTTCTATAGACTGTTTATAAAATTATAACCGTGTACCTACCTAGCTACAAAAGAAAGGAAAATTTTCAATGACTGTAAAATACCTCAAGGTTGGTTTCTAATTTTGATTGGCTGTAAAAAGTGTGTGTATTGGAAATTGCTTTGCGATGAGAAGCTGGTAGGTAGGTATGTATTGCATTTGTAATTAGCAGCAATTGTATTAGCAGTTGACGTCAGTTATAGTTCTGAATTGATCCACATAGTTTCACCAATCGAAAAAATTGACTTACTCTGTGTTAAAATTAGTACCGAAAATCAGCTACCAGTATTTATAATCGTACTATACATTCCACCAAACACCTCACTGGAGGAGTATAATAATTTCTTTGAATCCTTGGAACAAATTTTGAACTTTAACCATATTATTCTTCTAGGAGATTTTAACATAACGGAATACAGTGACAAAAATGTTTCATCAAATCTTTCTATAAGATTTGATAATTTTTTAAACTATTGTGATCTTGCTCAAATTAATTCTGTAATGAACGTTAACAATCGTTTGTTAGATTTGGTATTATGTTCTAATAATATTAAAGGCAATGTGTTTTGTGAAGAAGAACCACTAGTACCGATCGATGAACATCATCCAGTGCTCCGAATAGAATTTGATATAAAACTTGAGGAAACTAGCAACTTTATATCAGAAGCAACCAGGTTTAACTTCAGAAAAGCGAATTTTGTTAAACTGTACACTAAGTTAAATGAAGTGGACTGGCATTATATAACTTTATCTCATGATGTAAATGAGGCTTGTGAGTATTTTAACAATATTCTCCACAAAATTCTTATTGAATGTGTTCCAATACAAAATTGTAAATCATTTAAATATCCTGTTTGGTATAATAAAAGTATAATTAATAAGATTAAAGCTAAAAACCATTATCGTAAAATGTTCAAAAAATATAAACTTAATTTGTATCTTCAACGAGTAAAGAATCTCAGACAAGATCTCAAATACAATATAAACAACGCATATAAAAATTACATAAAAAAAACCGAACCTGAAATAAAACGTAACCCCAAACAATTCTGGTCATTCGTCAACTCTAAAAAGAAAACGTCACGCATACCCGGGAGAATGTCATATAACAAGGAATCCTTGACATCACCGCATATGATTGCCAATGGCTTTGCTAAACATTTCCAAAGTGTATACTTACCTCTTGGACCAGATATAACAACAAATGATTATATAAAAAATTTAAATATAAGTAGCTATTTAGACATTGATCATATATCCAAGGAGCAAATTTTAAACGCTAGTAAGAAATTGAAAAATAAGTTAACTACTGGTCCCGATAATGTTCCTCCTATAATTGTTAAAGATTGCATTCAATGTTTCTTAATACCTCTATATCACATATTCAACCTTATTGTTAAAACAGGTACTTTTCCCACGTACTGGAAATTATCTCGTGTGTGTCCTGTCTATAAATCTGGTCTAATTTCCGACATTATTAACTACAGACCTATAGTATTAATTTCAGTATTTTCTAAACTGTTGGAAATTATACTGGGTGATACAATATATGTACATATAAAACATATTATACCAGAACAGCAGCATGGTTTCGTTAAAGCGCGTAGTACGGAAAGTAATCTTTGCATTTTCACACAATTTACATCAAATTCGCTCGATGCCAAACACCAAGTTGATGTTGTCTACACGGATTTTAGCAAAGCGTTTGACCGCGTTTCACATATATTGTTATTGGGAAAATTATCATTCTTTGGAATATCCAGTCACATTATAAATTTGCTTAGATCATATTTGTCCGGTAGGAAACTTTTTGTAGAAATTGATGGTGTCAAATCTACTGCATTTGTTGCCAGTTCCGGTGTGCCACAAGGTTCAAATTTAGGACCCTTATTATTCACTTTATTCATTGCTGATATCTCTTATAAAATTAATTCCCCAAAACTTCTATTTGCTGACGATATGAAAATTTACAGAGAAATAGTAGATATAGGGGACTGTCACCTTCTGCAAAATGATTTGATAACTCTAAACATAACTAATAATAATAACATAACTATTATTAAATTTTTTAATAATAGTTATGTTTAATGTTTAATAACATAACTATTATTAAATGATAATTAAATAAGTCTATGGTGTATTGACAAAGATCTACATAAAATATAGATAACATTTACAAATTACTTGTTGTTTGTTGTAAAGATGTCTAATATGTAACAAACTTTTCCGACATATCTCAATCCGATCCGATACAAGCATATGCAATAATTATATAGGAAGTAAAATTAATAATCTTAAGGCACCTAAATAATGAAAGATATTATTTGTATCTGTAAACAAATCATCACAAAAATATAAAAATTGAACCATGCAGATTCATATTGAAAACTCTCAACGTGTAGCAGTGGCGCAGTAAAAAAATTAAAAAAATCCACAAAAATTCTATTTGAACTTGTCGCCCTACTTTTTAGCTATAAAACACACACAAGACATGTACTTCAGCTGTTCCATATGGCTAAATCATTCGTAGGTCCGTAGCAGTGGCGTAGTAGACCAAAAATAAAAAAAAATCATAAAAAATCTATTTGAACTTATCGTGCAATTTTCTCGCTATAGAACACACACAAGATATGTACTTCAGCTGTTTCATAGGGCCGAATCATTTTTAGGTCCGTAGCAGTGGCGTAGTATACCAAAAACTAAAAGCAAATTTATAAAACCATAGAAAATCTAATTCAACCTGTCGTGGAATTTTATAGCTATAGAACACATACAAGACATGTACTTAAGCTGTTTCATAGGGCCAAATCATTTGTAGGTCCTTAGCAGTGGCGTAGTATAACAAAAACTAAAAGAAACTTTAAAAATCCATAGAAAATCTATTTGAACCTGTCGTGGAATTTTCTCGCTATAGAACACATACAAGACATATACTTAAGCTGTTCCATAGGGCCAAATCATTTGTAGGTCCTTAGCAGTGGCGTAGTATACCAAAAACTAAAAATCCATAGAAAATCTATTTCAACCTGTCGTGGAATTTTCTCGCTATAAAACACATACAGGACATGTACTTAAGCTGTTTCATAGGGCCAAATCATTTGTAGGTCCTTAGCAGTGGCGTAGTATACCAAAAACTAAAAGGAACTTTAAAAATCCATAGAATATCTGTCTTGTATGTGTTTTATAGCGAGAAAAATCCACGACAGGTTTAAATAGATTTTCTATGGATTTTTAAAGTTTCTTTTAGTTTTTGGTATACTACGCCACTGCTACGGACCTAAAAATGATTCGGCCCTATGAAACAGCTGAAGTACATATCTTGTGTGTGTTCTATAGCGAGAAAATTGCACGATAAGTTCAAATAGATTTTTTATGATTTTTTTTTATTTTTGGTATACTACGCCACTGCTACGGACCTACGAATGATTTAACCATATGGAACAGCTGAAGTACATGTCTTGTGTGTGTTTTATAGCTAAAAAGTAGGGCGACAAGTGCAAATAGAATTTTTGTGGATTTTTTAAATTTTTTTACTGCGCCACTGCTACACGTTGAGAGTTTTCAATATGAATCTGCATGGTTCAATTTTTATATTTTTGTGATGATTTGTTTACAGATACAAATAATATCTATCATTATTTAGGTGCCTTAAGATTATTAATTTTACTTCCTATATAATTATTGCATATGCTTGTATCGGATCGGATTGAGATATGTCGGAAAAGTTTGTTACATATTAGACATCTTTACAACAAACAACAAGTAATTTGTAAATGTTATCTATATTTTATGTAGATCTTTGTCAATACACCATAGACTTATTTAATTATCATTTAATAATAGTTATGTTATTAACCGTTGCTGGTCAGTAGTGATCATTCCCTATGGGTTTAGCATTTTTAAATGACGCCTTTAACCGAATTGGTAGCTTATCAAACCGTTGCTGGCTGCGGCCGTGCTCGTAGCCAAGAGAACAATGCGGCGTTGCCACATTGCAAAACCGTGGCTGGAAAACCGTGGCCAGCTTCACACCGATGACAAGTATCTAGAAATCAACAACATTTTATTTTTCAATACCCAATTCCTACCATCATTTTAATTGCCCATTAACCACTATATGTAGAAGTCAATAGTATTACAAATGTTGATATATTCCATCTTACCAAACAACAGTTTAAAAACAAGATTTCCAGCTTACTTCTAAATTGAAAATTAATAGCTGCTTCTGTAATTTAGTTTATTATTATAGGTTTATATAATTTTATTATCTGTTACTTTAGTCTGTATTTTAAGTAATTTGAATTTTAAATTTAAGGATATACTTCCTGTAATTGGGCTTTGCCTGCTGGATGTAGTATAAAATAAATAAGTAATGATTTTTAAAAATGTGTTGAATTTAGTCTCCGTTTAGTTATGTAGGTACCTATTGACAAACAAGCTCTGATCTTTGTCAAAGCTTGTCTGTTAATAATCTTTGTCTTTGTTGAGTGTTAACGATTTGGTAGATTAGGTAGGTACCTACTTACACAATAAATATGATTGTATTTCAATCGCAAGTATATTTATTTTATTTTACCGTTTTAAAGTTTATTTTTCTCGACTACTTAGCTGTTTTGTACATATTTATTTTTGTTACTTGTGGCAAATATGGCTACTGGCGAACCACCCACTAAAAAATGGTAACGCGCTGAAAGCGATACTTCATGAGTGGTGTGGAAACTTACATTCCATATCAGCTGTTGTGTTGAAAATATGCATATAAAAACCTTCTACTTTCATCTCCCTAAGAAAAAAAAAAGTCTGCGCCAATGAAAAACATTGTGTAGGTCAGGGTTGCCGGTCGTTCAACTATACATACATATTGTACGAACTTGTAGGTAGGTATATAAATAATATATAGGTAGGTAAACGTCTTGCTTTGCCGTTTTGACTTTTTGTATAAGCTTCAGGATAAAAACAATTTAAAAACGGGACACAAAATTTACCTACCAACACTAGGAGGTACTTAGGTAGCTCTGAAAATACATAAATACCTAAGTATCTGTACTGAAAATAAATAATTAGTTTATTGTTAGTTACAGGACTTTTTTGTTTCGTAAGAGGTACCACCTACCTACACCGCTCAGATAATAAAAATAACCGTATTATATTGTATCACCATAATATTTAAACAGCACTATATATATACGCGAATATCTCAACCATTGCGAATCACCGTTGCACATTATAGAAATGAGCGCAATACCCCCAAACCCGCCACTGTAAGAGATCCGAACGTTTGAGAGTTCATAGGGACTGTCAAACTAAACACAGACGGCGCGTCATTCCAATAAGTTAAAAAGAGATACACTGCTCGATCATCCGGCATTCCATCTACGGAAGAGCGGCGTTGCCGCGTTTAACTATAAAAATGAATGTTTAAGGAATTTCCATAATTTACAGTAGACAAAAATAAATGTAAAAATGGCTAACATCTTGGGCTATAATATATTATTGGATGCACAATAATTCTTTTATGACATTCATGAATAATATATATAATTTTTATATAGTATTGTGGAATTTGTGGAAAACACCCTTTAATATCCCAAACTAAAAATTAAGAGAATGAAACGGTCAGTTCAGGACGGTCATTTCTGGCCCGTCCTGAAACCCGAACCATTAACATAAAGGTAGGTCATGCAATTTGCAAAACTCGCTTGCTCCACTCACTCGTTTTGGTAAATATTAAATTCGTCCGATAAAATTAGTGTCTTCATAACTAGTTACGTAATAGCAACTATTACATTGTTGTTTCATTTTTAGCTGAAAAACCAGGCACGTGTCCAACATTACAGCAAAGTGAAGAAAACTGCGAACAAGAGTGTAGAACTGATGCCGACTGCACCCTTCATTTAAAGTGCTGCTTGACGGGGTGTGGTACTGCCTGTGTTGACCCCGTCATTCCTCTAGCAGAATTGAATACACAAGAACCGATCCAGCCCGGTTATACTGAGCCCCCTGTAGAAGTTGGTTGTAAGTATGGCTGTATAAAATGTTAACTTCTATAACTATTGTCAACTTAATTTAATGGCGTGCTGGTAAATTGGCCGATCTAAAACTGACGTCAATTAAGTCAATGACTAGTGAAGTCAAATATAGGTTTAGTAAATTTAACATCAATATTGAATTTTTTGCATGCGTTTGCCTGTTTCTTTAAACATCCGTAGGGTTAGCCATTAAATTTAAATAAGAAAATAAAATTAGGTCAATTACTGAAAATATATCACTTGTCAAATTCATACATCACTAATCCATCTAAATTTATCCGATAGACCATGTGGTTTATATAAATATATGTGTTAAGGAATTAACCTCTTGACATTAGGGAACACTCAATGCTAGTTGTTCAGGGATTATCCCTTAACCGTAGGCAACACACAATACAATGCAACACTCAATCTTCTCATTTGTTTTAAAAGTTCAGTTGCCCATTGTCTTACAATAGTATAAAAATAAAGAGAATAATTTTGCATTAGCCAAACCTATTGACGAGCGGTTTAGTTTATATATTTATATATTATATAAATAATTAATTAGCAATTCATGTTGTTATATTAATAATATACCTCTATAGATCAGGGTCGATAATTTTTGAAACCAAAAAAAATAAAAGTAGGATGAAACCCATTGGAAAAGGAAGAGAATATAAAAAAAATTAAAAGAAATATCATTTACGGGCGATCTGAGGTCGGGAAGTGGAAGAGGGTGAGTTTTTTTAGGGTAAAAAACGGTTTAATTCGATTTCTGGCAAAACTACAAGTCCTATGGAAAAAAGTTAAATGGCAAAGTTGTAGGTAATAAAAAGATCTATAACTTTTGTATTTATACTTTTCTCGCATAACCTCAAAATTTATGTGAAAAATTCAAATAACCATTTTGGGGTTTTTATTTTTTACTTTAAAAAAATTTTTTTAAAGAAATTTGATGAAAACACCTTCAGAAAGTAGAGATTTCAACGAACAAAAAGCCCGCCGATTTTTTTAAGCAGATATTTTGACCCGAGAATTTTCGCTTGAAAATTAGGGTGCTTTTTTGATATTACGTCAAAATGGGGTGAAAAAATTAATATTTTAATTTAAAAAAAATTACACTGTATTTGGGGCATAAAAAGGTAAAAATCAAAAACTTGGTTATTTGGATTTTTTACATAAATTTTGAGGTTATGTGAAATAAGTGTAAACACAAAAGTTGGAGATCTTTTTATTACATACAACTTTGCCATTTAACTTTCTTCCAGGGGACTTGCAGTTTTGCCGGAAATCGAGATAAACCATTTTTTATCCTTAAAAACTCACCCTCTTCTACTTCCCGACCTCAGATCGCCCGTAAATTATTTTTCCTTTCATTTTCGTTAAATTCTCTTGCTTTTTCCAATGGGTTTCATCCTACTATTATTTTTTATCATTTTTTACCATTTTCAAAGGCTTCAGCCCTGATCTACATGCGGTTTATATAAATATGTGTTCAGAAATTAACCTCTTGACATTAGGCAACACTCAATGCTAGTTGTTCGGGGATTATCCCTTAACCTTAGGCAACGCGCAATACAATGCAACACTCCATCCTCCCATTTGTTTTAAAAGTTCAGTTGCCCAATGTCTTACAATAGTATAAAAATTAGAGATGCAACGGATAGTTGTTTGGCCGGATATCGGATACCGCATGTCCGGCGAGCTGCGAGGCCGAATAACACAGGAGTTCGAGCCGCACAGGCGAGGCGCAGCGAACGCGATCGGATCGATTCGGGCGGTTTCGGGTATCAGTATCAGTTGTTTACTCGCTGCATGATTTGCGTCGTAAAAACTAAAAACAATTAAAACAAAAGATGTTTTAAAACATTTTAGTTTTTTAGAAGGTTCTTTATTTTCTTTGTGACTTTTTGTAACTTTTTCTACTTTAAATAAAAGCAGTCATAATCATAAGCCATTTTATTATTATTTACCACACAAAGATTTATGTATTAAAGTTGATTTTAGGGAATTGTGTCGCAGTTTTTGAAATCTAATTAGGCCGGATAGTCTCCGGATATCCGTTTCATCTCTAATAAAAATGCAAAATAATTTTGCATTAGCCAAACCTATTATTGACGAGCGGTTTAGTTTATATATTTATATATTATAAAAATAATTCATTAGCAATTAATGTTGTATTAATAATATACCTATAATAATGTTGTTAATTTAGTTGAGGCCCCTAAAGTGGATCCATTAATATTTGAACCTGAAGTAACTGCACTTATCGGGGATCAAGCGACACTAAAATGTGCTGTGATTGGTAAACCTACACCTACAATTAAATGGAGCAAAGATAATATTATGGTTAGTACACTAGTGATAGTTGATATATTAATAACAAATATTTTAGATAGAAACGAAACTGAATAATACTTTAATAAAATACTTTTTGGTGCATGAGGTGACGTGATTAAATTAATTACTATTTAAAACATATGAATGTTCATCTAAAAAAAAAATTGTTATTTAAAGATGGTTGTAATAGTATTGGGTAAAATTTGTACTATGGTAACCGACCACCTTGCTAAGGTCAAATTAACGAGCCCTGGGACCCGATTCTTGAGGCAATGAGAATTTTTTCCCCGACGAAAATGACGTTATATCTCATGAGAACCTTCTTTTGCCATTCTTGAAAGTTCTCCTGAGAATTTTTTCTCACAAAACTCCGAGAAATTATTATTCCCGTCCTACTTTCATGGGGAATTAGTAAATTCGTAAGGGAAAATTAGTGTTTCTAACCTCACTTTTTATGTTTTTATTCTTTGACTGGTGTGCGACGTTCTGTGTGTGTCAGTTTGTGTAGATAATGTGTAATTGGAAGATAATAATAATATAAATTGTATCATTGTGATAAAAAACAAACATGGAAGACAAAGAAGCTTAATATTTGCAATTGTTATTTTTACAACTGGAAGAAGCTGAAGAAGCAGCCCTATAACCAAGACAACGAATGGTTAAATTTGCTACATTTGTTTCACTTTCGGATCGCCTTTTCATTAAACATTTCAGACTATCTAAACAATTAATTCTGGTTCACCATCTAATTCAGCGCGTAATGCCCTTTTTTGAGGTTCGGTTACAAATTGCCATTTGTTCTCCATATTTTAATATAATTCTTTATTGCACTGGTCACACTTAACTTGTATTGTTTACAAATAATAATTTAATTGACCTAAACACAAAAAATTAACAGAAAACAGTCACAAATACTTAAGTAAAATGGACGAAAGCTGGGCACTTCATAACATGACAACTGTCAAATACCATGCGTCCCGTGAGTTGCCTATTCCAGGTTTCCGATTGGCAGAGACAAAAAAATTAATGATAAGTAATGAGAAATAAAATAATGTAATAATAAAATTAATGAGAATTTGTGTTGTGAATTTTTTTCTCATAGGAAACAATTCTCATGATTTCAAGAATCGGGTCCCAGATATGACAAGGATTGTTAAATTTAGTTCAAGTGTACTCTGTCTAACTTCAGAGTGCTATGGTTTTAGGTTAGCACATGTTTCAATCCATATCTATTTTATTTGAAATTTCTTAATTATTAAGTAGTGCTGAGAGCTGCGAGGTATGGCAACAAAAAGACAGTACCTACCATATTTATGTAACCACAGAAAACACAAAAGCAACTCACATTATTATTAATTTATGGCAGTGAATTATTTTTGTTAAACTATATTTTATTTATTATCTGTAGATTGATGGAACGCAACCGAGATATAGGATTAAATTAGACCAATCGCTCCAAATTATCACCTTACACAAGACCGATTCTGGAATATATCTATGTACTGCTGACAACACTATAGGGGAACCAATTACAAATCAAATCAAGCTGGATGTCTTAGGTTAGTATTGACAAACAAGGTAAAAATCAAGTAACAGGAAAGTTATGTTATAGGCCGTTGGAATTAATTAAAAAGAAGGTTATTTTCAAGATGTTTTATCTGCAAAAGATTTTATTGCATAGAATGCATCCTTTAGGTATAAAAACATGAGAAAAAAAAGAGCATTTTTTTGCTGTTTTTGTGCATTTTACAGGGGTTTTTCAAAGATATTCATTCAAGATTATTATACAAGCCTTAAGTAACATATTCGGTCATTTATGGGCCCATTGTAGCCATTAAATGCATCTAAAAGTGCATAATTTGCATCCGTTTAGAATTTTGTTTAATAATTGCTCTATTAATAAAATATCGTCCAAATTTTATACTCGGTATTTTCGGGGTCACTAATTACGAATTTGAAAAGAATTTCGGAAAATTCAAAATGGCTGATTGATAATGGCGCGAAATTCAATTTTAAATGTACATTTTTTTCCTTTTTTTTCTCAGAAAATGTATACATGTATACATTGAATTGTAAATTAAACAATAAATATGTCAATTAAATAAATTTTAATTTAAAACAAACATTTTGTTTTACTATTTTTAAAATTTTTTAGCCATACAAAAAAAGTTAATTAGGAAGGAAATCACACTAAAAATCAAGGATTAATTTATTTCGTTCAACATTACCGATATATTACCAAAGCGTTTTTCAAAGCGCAATAAAAAATAGGATATACTGGGGGGAGGGGGAAATGCAACAAAAAATTTAAATTACATACAAAATTTAGTTAAAAAAAGACATAAATTTTGTTTTATTTGCTTTGGATACATTTTATGTGAAAAAATGGCGAAATTTGATTTCGCGCCATTATCAGTCAGCCATTTTGAATTCTTCGATATTCTCTTCAAATTTGTAATTTCACTAATTACGAATTACGTCCTCGAATTATGAATTACCTCGAAAACGTCCGAATATAAAATTTATTAGCAATTATATTTTCTACTGGATAGGGCTGGAACCTTTGATGTAACTGTAACACTCGGAGTAGTTTCCACAAACACCAAAACACTTTCACTTCGCTATACGCGCGTTTCGCCAACCAAGTTGGCATCATCCGGAGACGATTAAAACTGTTTAACTCAGTTTTAATCTAACTACTCCGAGTGTTAATTATATTTTCTTTTAAATGGATGCAAATTATGCACTTTTGGATGTGTTTAATGGTTACAATCGGCCCATAAAGGGTCTTAACTTACCCAATATATTACTTAAGGCTTGTATAATAATACTGAAACAAACAATTTTAGTATTGAAATATAAATCATATCAGCTGGGGTTACTGTTTATAAACATTTAGGGACTGTGTTAACGAGCCGCCGCCTGTCAGCATTCATTGCATCAATCTTGATCGTGAAAGCTGCCTGGGTCACTTGACCGCTAGTGTTTAATAATTATTAATCTTATGAATTTTAGTTTTACCTGTAATATCAGGTAAAAAATTTTTAGTTTTCAGGAAAACGCTATTATTTATAAAAGTGTTTGCTCAGCTAAGGAAATGTTGACAAAAATTATGTTTATTATACGGGGTGGTCAAAAATTACAAAAAGAAAATGTTATTTATAAAAGTTTTTACTTGCCCAAAAAATAGTAATGTCGTCTACAAAAATCATATTTTTTTATATAGGGTGGTCACAAATTACAAAATCTCAAAAAATGTTTAGTTTTCGGGAAAACGCTATTATTTGCATCAATCTTGATCGTGAAAGCTGCCTGGGTCACTTGGCCGCTAGTGTTTAATAATTATCAATCTTATGAATTTTAGTTTTACCTGTAATATCAGGTAAAAAATTTTTAGTTTTCAGGAAAACGCTATTATTTATAAAAGTGTTTGCTCAGCTAAGGAAATGTTGACAAAAATTATGTTTATTATACGGGGTGGTCAAAAATTACAAAAAGAAAATGTTATTTATAAAAGTTTTTACTTGCCCAAAAAATAGTAATGTCGTCTACAAAAATCATATTTTTTTATATGGGCTGTCACAAATTACAAAATCTCAAAAAATGTTTAGTTTTCGGGAAAACGCTATTATTTGCATCAATCTCGATCGTGAAAGCTGCCTGGGTCACTTGGCCGCTAGTGTTTAATAATTATCAATCTTATGAATTTTAGTTTTACCTGTAATATCAGGTAAAAAATTTTTAGTTTTCAGGAAAACGCTATTATTTATAAAAGTGTTTGCTCAGCTAAGGAAATGTTGACAAAAATTATGTTTATTATACGGGGTGGTCAAAAATTCCAAAAAGAAAATGTTATTTATAAAAGTTTTTACTTGCCCAAAAAATAGTAATGTCATCTACAAAAATCTTATTTTTTTATATGGGGTGGTCACAAATTACAAGATCTCAAAAAATGTTTAGTTTTCAGGAAAACTCTATTATTTGTAAAGGTTTTTACTTGCCTAAAGTAATGTTGTCAAAAATTATGTTTATTATAAGGGGTAGTCAAAAATTACAAAATCTTAAAATTCGGTAATAGTAAAGTGTGTACTTTTTGATCACTACATATAAAAATCTATTGATAATTTTGCCACATTATGTTTTTATACGGGGTGATCAAAAATCACAAAGTTATTCTTACCAAATCTTAAGATTTTGTAATTCTTAACCACCCTGTATATACAACTGGATAGGGCTGGAACCTTTGATGTAACTATTTGCCAAAGCCATCACTATTTTTAGGCAAACAAAAATTTTTTCCATGAATTTTTCTTAAATTTTTATGAATCTTAAATGAATATCTGACAAACTTGAAAAGAGCACAAAAAATGGACTTTTTTTTTGCATAATTATGCATTTTTAGGTATTTTCCCCGTCATTCTATGTGTACAGACTATATCTTGTGTATCTTTCTCAAGTTTTGATATCTAAAGGATGCATTCAATGCAATAAAATCTTTTAGATATAAAACTTCTTGAAAAACACCTTTTTTTTAATTAATTCCAATGGCATATTAGTATTATTAAAGTTAATTAACAACATTGATTTAGATAATATTTAACAATTTAACATTTGGTGGTAGCTTGCTATTACATGTTTAATATTTAATTGTACCTGTAGTTAGAATTGCACTTGTTTAATTAGTAACACTTTAAAACACACTATATATTCTATATATGTTAATAATTAATAGCATGTGACTTTCTCTTCTAACTTTCTTTTAACAAATACCAGAATCGGAAAGTAGACCAGCATCTGTAATAGACCCACAAGAAGAGCCGCCCGTAGTTGTATCATTAAACGCTCCCACTACTCTCAATTGCTTCGCTCTCGGGTATCCGTTCCCTACGGTGACATGGTGGAAAGATGATAGCCTCATTCCGTTGAAGAACAGCGAATTTGAGGTCCGCAAAGATTTCTCGCTCCTCATCCACTCCGTTAAACTTCACAACCTCGGCATCTACACTTGCCAAGCATACAATGGATTCGGAAAGGCGGCAAGTTGGGCGGTAACGGTCAAGGCTAGGGGCCCGTATCACTTCTCGAATCGCGAGGAACTGAAATATCAACAGTATATAGTCAATCCTCCCGAAGATCCCACTACCACCACAACTACCTTATCTCCGCGATCATACTTTTTACCGTACAGACCTACACAAGCACCTTACGTACCTCCCGGCTATGTAGAACCTAATGAAATAGTACCGGAGCCATACAGACCTATACAGGAACCTTACGTACCTCCCGCCTATGTAGAACCTAATGAGATAGTGCCGGAGCCTCAACCGCCAGATGCTGAGGGAGCAGTAGTTCTACCCGTTCATATTGGTAATGCATGTTTTTCTAATCTAATAATGACCTGGTTACCTGGTAATGTAGTTTTGGTGCGAAGTTTTTGGTAATCAACTAATATTTTAACAAAAATATTAAAACAAAAATTGGCACACTATCACACATATTTGTCAATGACATGATTTGAGGTCGATTTTCGAGAAGTTTTTTCTCCGTCAGATTTTATTGAATAGAATGATGTGGATAACAATAAAAATCATCCGGTTTAGCTAAAATACATATTTAAATGCACTTTTGCATGAATTTTTTGCAATTTTCAGTTGTGTAATTTTTTACTTTTCGTAACTGGTTGTGAAAAGTAAGACGTTTCCTAACTTCAAAGGGTTTTGAAAAGTCTCACTTTACGTGGCAAAATTAGAAAAAAAAATTTTATGATCGCTGATTACGAATCTGACATGAAAATTCAAAATGGCTTACTGGAAATGGCAATTTAGATAAAAGCGCGTTTTTTTCATTTAAAACGTAAAAAAAGACCATTTAATTCAATTTAATTTAATCATTTATTTCTTTCTTCAGAGCTAAGACAGACATGGCAAAAGGGAGATGAGGGAGAGCGAAAAGAGGGGGAGGGGGGCGTCAAAAAACAAAAAATTTATAATAGGAAATTCTCAGTTGCAATTTTAATGGTCTCTTTTACGTTTAAAGAGAGAAAAAAAGTACTTTTATTTAAATTTCGCGCCATTTCCGGTCGGTCTGACATTTTGAATGTGCCAATTTTCATGTCAGATTCGGAATCAGCGACCATGGAAACCCCCGAGTATAATTTTTTACCAAGATATTTTTAATAGCCAATATCAATTATTTTGCAACGATTACATTTGAAAAACTATCGAAAATTCGAAAAAATAAGAAAAAACACTCTTTTTGGCATGTCTTCCAGCCAAAACTATGCATACGCACGATGATTTTATCGTTATTTACACCTGAATCTATCATTCTATCAAATAAAATATGATGGAAAAGACCTCGAAAATCGAGCTCAAATCATTATTTTTGATAGCCTATAGTAGAGGTGTAAGAGGGAAAAAAAACGTGGACCTGGACGGAGCCCATTGAAATAGGGCTTGAATGGAAGATCTTAACAGGTATAGAAAGTCATTGAAAAAGTTTGCCTTATTTTGACACATTTGCATTGCAATATGTGTCAAAATAAGTCAGTCTTAATGTCTTAAACATATTCCAGGCGTAACACTTACATTGGCATTTGTCCATAATAGACTATAATAACTATAATAGGGTCGAAAATTTTTTAAACAAAAAAAAATAATAGTAGGATGCAACCCATTGGAAAAGGAAGAGATATAACAAAAATTAAAGGAAAAATAATTTACGGGCCATCTGAGGTCGGGAAATGAAGAGGGTGGGGTTTTAATGGTAAAAAACGGTTTATCTCGATTTCCGATAAAACTACAAGTCTATGGAAAAAAGTTAAATGGCAAAGTTGTAGGTGATAAAAAGATCTACAACTTTTGTATTTACACTTTTTTCACATAACCTCAAAATTATGTGAAAAATTCAAATAACCAAGTATTTGGTTTTTTGTTTTTACGAAAAAAAATTTTTTTAAGAAACTAATTTTTTTGATTTAAAATATTTATTTTTTCACTTTATTTTGACTTAATATCGAAAAAGCACCCTAATTTTCAATCGAAAATTCTCGCCTCAAAATATCTGCTTTTTAAAAAAGTAGGTGGGCTTTTTGGGTCGTTGAAATCTCTACTTTCTGATATACAAAATATATACATTACTACGATAAATGTTCTCAGAAAATGCAAAGAAACGAAAAAAACTGGAATCCGAAAAAAAAAATTTTATCATTAAGTATGTACAGGGTAAGTCTCTTAAGATTGACACCCCCCCTTATCTCACTTATCCTTTGCCGATTTAACTCATTCAAAAAAGGTGTGGACGCGGTTTTTGATGAATTTTTATAATCTGAGCATGGATATTAAAAATCTCGTAAGATATACAGGGTGGAAAATAAAACATGATTTTTTTAAATGGAACACCTCGTATATTTTTATACCAAAATAATGTCCTTAATTTTCTGAATAAAAAAATATCTAATTGTTATATACTCACTGCACCTGTTCGTGAGATATTACTGAAAAGTTATCACATTACGGGTGTCAATTAAAAAACAAAAAACATATCAAGATACCTCTGGAAACAATGCCATTTATTGAGATAATAAATAAATAATATATAGGTGACAATAACAGTAACGAGTAATAACAATAAACAATATAAGCCTAATAAAAACAAATAAAAGTCAATACTAATGCAGTAACACAATAGAGTAACACAATTTTATTTATTTACACGTAACGTAATTAAATTTTCCATGTAACCACCACCATTCTGAATACACATTTGGCCCCAGTTTCGTATATATCTTGTTTTATCATACCCCAGAGAAAAAAATCCATAGGTGTTAAGTCCGTACTTTTAGCGGGCCAATGTATAACACCGTGCCTTCCTATCCAAATAGGATATTTTCTGTTTAGGTATTCGGTGATGTTCCTTGCAGAGTGTGATGGTGCTCCATCCTGCTGCCAAATAACAGATCTGTTGTCCACTAAATTAATAATATCTAAATAATTTTCAACTGGATGTTGAAGAATATCGACATAACGTTGTGCATTTAAGGGCCCATTTATAAATACAGGACCTGCAATAGCATCCTTGTGGATGCCACACCACACGTTTACAGTTTGGTATCCTTGTTTTTTTATTTTTTTTTACAATATGTGGATTTTCCGCTGCCCAGTAATGTGCATTTTTTCTGTTAAAAATTCCCGCAGTAGAAAAACTGCTTTCGTCAGTCCAAAAGACATGACTTAGAAACTCATCATCTTCCTCTATTCTATCAAGTATGTCTCTGCAGAAGGTTAACCTGTCTTGAAGGTTGTTGTCGTCTAAATATTGAACGGGCAAAATACTATATGGTTTAAAATTATAGCGATGTAATATTTTTATCACACTTCTTTGTGATATATCCAATTCTATTGGTGCGGCATAGGATGATTTGGATGGATTTTCAGCAAAATATAATAACGCGTTGAGTTCTGTGTCTTCTCCTGTTTTTGTTCTTCGCCTTTCTCTTGTCTCTCAGAGATTCGGTATTCCTAAACTTTGCATAAATGTTTTTAAAACTAGCGGTAGGAGGTAGCCTTTCTCGAAATAACTTAACATACTCCCTCCGAGCAAGAGACTTATTCTTGTTGCACTGAATATAAATTTCAAGTAACTCTTTTCGATCTTCCAATGAATATACCATTTTCAAAATAACTTGCTTCTTTACAAGCACTACGTATTTTTTACGCTAATATCTAAGAGAGTGAACTACTATCTCACAAAAAACTGGATGACATCTGTCAACAAATAAACAATGCAAATATGCATTGTTTCCAGAGGTATCTTGATGTTCTTATTTTATAATTGACACCCGTAATGTGATAAGTTTTTAGTAATATCTCACGAACAGGTGTAGTGATTATATAACACGTACATATTTTTGAATTCAGAAAATTAAGGACATTATTTTGGTCTAAAAATATACGGGGTGTTCCATTTAAAAAAATCATGTTTTATTTTCCACCATGTATATCTTACGAGATTTTTAATATCCGTGCTCAGATTATAAAAATTCATCAAAAACCGTGTCTACTCCTTTTTTGAACGAGTTAAATCGGCAAAGGATAAGTGAGATAAAGGGGGGGTGTCAATCTTAAGAGACTTACCCGGTACAATTTTGAGCTATTTATTAAAATTTACACATTACTTTTAAATTGGACATAATGATTAAGAAAAATTTTCAGATTGGAGTTCTTTTCGTTTCTTTACATTTTCTGGAACATTTACCAAAGTAATGTATTTTTTTACACCATCAGAAAGTAGAGATTTCAACGAACAAAAAGCCCACCGACATTTTTAAAGCAGCAGATATTTTGACGCAAGAATTTTCAAAAATATATCGTCGTTGGCACGGTAATAGCTGCTATGTAAAAATTATAAAATTTTCACAATAAGCCTAAAACTTCATTATAATTAGAAAATTGCGAACAACTCAAAACTAATTAGTTATTAAATTATGATATATTTGAATACATGAGTTAGTTGTTACTTGAGAATTCAACAATGTTCAATATTTATAATTATTTAATTTTTCGATTGGTAGTGCACATGGCAGATAATGCTGTTTTTTATTTTCAGTTAACAGATATTACATATATAAAAAATGCTTTGGTTACTAATTGTGTACTTTATTAATTATTATTATTACCTTAATTTTTTATGTACTTACCTAAATTTAGAAATTCAAGTGCAGTAATAAATATAAATATGAAATAAAAAGCTTTTAAATAAAAATATATATGAAATGTTTAAAACTGTTTATTTTCTAACACCAGGATCAACACAAGGTTTTTTCTTATAAATTCAGCATAGAGTTAGAGAGAAAATAGAAATACCTACAATAAAAGATATACCAAAGTTAGTTAAATATGGGGCCTAGTGTGGCAGTCTATCATAAAAAGGGTGATAATCTCTTTCCATTACGGCTTTTAATTCTTGCAGGTGCTGTATTTTTATTTTTTAATTTTTATCGGTCGTGTATATAGAGGCTTTGGAATGCTATGTAGGTTGTCTTTTCTACCTTTATGGCTAGTACGCCCTTCAATAAAATCAGTCCATTCATCTGTATGACAGATCTTATACTGCATTTTTCCTGACAGCAAATATAGTATACCCCGAAGGGGTATTATTTATTCGATTTGGCCTAATACTTGCCATAATGTAAAGTCAATATTGTGGACGTTATAAGGGTGCTGAAGTCTAGCTTGCCTCATTCTGACAATGTAGTCACTGGGGGCAAACATTGGTGGCTTAAAATGTGCGGAGGAATCTAATGAGGAATGGACTGAATCCGCCTCCATCATAGTATGACCACGTCCCAATATCAACTGTTCTATTATAATTTGCAACTGCTGAGCGATATTTAACAAGACACTAGACAATACTTTGTTACGATTCTGATAACCACAGCCATCAAAAATTAGTACTACATGTGCATAATTTCTGCCTCGAGTAGTTGCTCTGATATAATCTACAATACAACTTGTAAACTCATTTGAAGTCACACCGCCGTTACTCTCATGCCAAACGTATAAATCCACATTTCCGTCATTAAGAGAATAAACAGTGAAATTGTGGATTTGCAGCTTTTGTTTGTAGTAGATTGACAGGCCTCTAGTTTAGGGGCCAACAAAACACTCTGCAAATCCATAGTAACCACCAGTTTTTCCTCACCTGCCGATTCCTTTGCTTCAATTTTCGCTTTAGCAGCTTCCTTTTTTTTCAACGTGTTCAGAATATAACTGTTCTGAAACATTACCAGATTTCCATCCGCAACAGGTATCACACTGGTCTTTTCTAGGCTTATGTATTGCAATGTTTCCTTCTCCTAAAATTTTTCTAAATAATGTAACTCAAATTCTGATCATCGCAATATCTTTCATAAACATGGTAGGTACATGTGCAGTGTTGATCTAAACACAGATTCCACATAGACTTTTTTTGAGGAACTGCGACAGTAGTGACTGGTAACTTTGAGTAACTCCTCCAGCCATTCTCGTGCACCATCTTTATTTTTCATATTATTCCTAAATTTATCTGTACCCAATAGATCTGTTACCTCGTCATTTTCTTTTTCACTTAAGTTAGTGTTATCCGTCCCTGCATTTTTACACCAACGTAAGAAGGTATCCCTGCCAAGATCCAGTGTATTTAGGAGCATTGTTTTACATACCCAATCTCCATTTTCTAAAGGAATGACAATCATGACTTTCTTTCTTTTTTGCTAATACTTCACCAGTAGTTTTTCTTCTTCGTTGGGGTTTTCTTGAAGTAACCAGTCCTTTGATATAAGCCTTTCTAGCATCCCAAATAGGCAAATCCCAGAAGAATTTAAATAACCTTTCACGGTTTTGTTCTGTCACAGAAGAACACATAAATGTTCTACTCGTTACTTTATTAGATGTGATGGCATCTGCTTTTTACTGCCCTTTTTTTCCGAATCTGGTTTTGTTTCACTTTACCAGTAGATTATCGTGTATATCCGGTGTATTGTTTTCCTCGAGGCCTTTTCAACTTTGATATTTCCCTAAAATTTTTCGGTCTTTTTTTGTTTTCATTTAATTCGATTTAATTAATTCTCACTAAATTCGCTTAAGTTTCTTGTAGTTTCTTTTAAGTTGTCTCCTCCATTTTCTGCGTTAACAGTCTCATTTCCACGTATTTCCAATAACACACCATTATGCTCTTCCCGAATGCTACCTTCATCGTCTTTTTCTCTTTCTTTTTCAGTCTCTATATAGCTATTTTCTTTTCCATTCTATATATGGAGTATATTAATATTAGGAGTATATGGAGTATATTAATATTAACATGCAATAACTGCCATGTGTATAACTCGCACATAGCAGATATTTCTCTGCCATATAAATACATGCCAGATATTACAAATCAAATTTTATAAATTTCTGTTTATTCTTTCAACATAGCATTTATTTCAGTTTATAGAACACATTGCAGCGATTACAGAACCGTGTTAAACCAAAAAGGGAAAAAAATTCACATAGCAGCTATTACCGTACCAACGACGATATATTTTAAATCAAAAATATTAGTGTGTTTTTATGTCCCATAAAAAGCTGTTTTCATCAAATTTCTTTAAAAAATTTTTTTTTTGTAAAAGAAAAAAAAAACCAAAAACGATTATTTAAATTTTTCACATAAATTGCGAGGTTATGTGAAAAAAGTGTAAATACAAGTTGTAGATCTTTTTATTACCTACAACTTTGCCACTTAACTTTTTTCCATAGCACTTGTAGTTTTGCCGGAAATCGAGATAAACCGTGTTTTACCCTTAAAAACTCACCCCCTTCAACTTCCCGACCTCAGATGGTCCGTAAATTATTTATTCAGCCCTGGTCTAATAGTTTACTAGACACATTAAGATCTTTCATCCAAACCCTATTTTAACAAATCAAAACCTCTGACATCCCTACTAATTATAAGTTTGTACAAAACTCATGGGTAGGATGTTAATACATGGATAAAGGCATGCCTATATTTAATTTCTGTTAGATATTTATATCTATGCATGCATTTGTATTTCAAACACTCTATTTATTTAATTACTAAAATAAATAAGTACCATTATCGGTATTGTATATAGTATATATTTTGTTTTATTTTATACACAGTTCCCGTTAGAGCTAATATCACAACAAATGATCAAAGATATCCTGTTGGAAGTGACATACAAATTCCATGTGAGGTGATCGGCTACCCAGAACCGCAAGTTCAATGGTACAAAGATGGTATCCCGATATATCCATCGGAGAGGATTCAACTCTCAGGTAAAGATAGTAGGTAGTATGGAGAATGGTAACTTATTGGTGATACTTAACAAGACTGAACTTCTGATTTACTACAAACTTTTATAGTGTTGTTATACGGCCCGATTTACTAATGTTGTTAAAACTAAAGCTTAGACGATAAAGTGAAAAGTTCATTGGAACTTCTAATTTCATTGGAAAATCAACGGTTATCCATTTTTCCAAATAGACAATTTCATAATTCATACATCCTGATCATCCACTACAAATAATTCGTCCTTGGTCTTCTCCATTATTACACCATGAAATATCAGAACCAAATATTAAATAAATTTAAGACTGATACCTTGAGTGATGTAAAAATTTGAGGTTATAAAAACAAAAAACACGTTCAAACTGTAGCAACGTTGCCAGACTTTTTTTTATAATGTACTAGTTGACTAGAAATTGTAGTAGATCCGGACCGGTATTCTCGTAATATGTTACGTTTTGGAGTCGCTCAGCGAGACGAACACCATCGAACCCGCTCCCCGACGCGTAGACCGGCAGATTTTCGTATTCTTGACGCAATGCGTGCCACTGTCCGACTCGGCTCTCTCACCACGTCTTGGCATCACCGCATTTGCAGTTCCCAACAGCATAAGAAATTTCTGTCATTGTCATGTCAAGATCTACAAAGTAGTTCACTGAAGTTTCAAGGGTGAGGGGTTATATGTACTAATACAAACAATACACAAGTTTGAAGTCAATATTAAATTGTATTTTTGATCTTTATAACAGTGGTGTATAGGGAAAAGGAAGATACGTAATACCGCTCCAGCTCTTAAAGATCAAAGATTCTGTGAAGTCCTACACCTATAGGACTTTAAAGATGAGAGAGCTCCAACAATCTACACCTACAAATTTTTATAAGTACACTGCGCAACTTATTTAACGCACAACCAAAAAGTTAACTCAAATTTGACATTATGTATTTTCGACAATTTTTGTTCGTGTTGGTCGATTTTTTTTTCAAATTGTAGGTTTTTCTCTTAGGAATATCACTGTCTTAGTTGTTTTGGTAAAACGAATGATTTCGATATTATACCAGGTGCTATAAAAATGTTATGTTTTTTTCCGAAATTTCAAAACGTCCTGTGGGCTATACAAGGTATTGCAAGTTATTGCAATTATAGCCAATTTAAAGCCTCATGTTTTTTCTACATTTTCCTTTTTTATTCATTTGGTTATCTCTGTTACTTCATAAAATATCCAATTTTTGAGTTGACGTGATTTTTATTAAATTTATTAACTTTCTTTTTTGTCAAGAGCTCATTATTTATTACTCATTATACTGGTTCAATGCCTCATTTTGCGTTCTGTTTTCCTTGATATCTTATAATTTATTGAGAGATGCAAGGTTTTTAGAAGAGAAAAAGGTCTTAAAAGGACAAAAACTCAAAAAACATACCTAGAAAAATGGATTGCTTTAATCAATAAAACAACGAATAACAGGAAACAAAACAAAAGTAAATAGAGAATTAGTATCTGGTGTTTCCACTCCTTCCGCGAATGACCTCCCGACATCTTTGGTTCATACTTAAAACCAAAGTTCTGGTTAGGTTCTGATCTAGGCCATTCCATAATTCGACTAGGCGTCCTTCCAATTCTTGTAAATTTTGGGGTGGTCGTCCCTCACTTCGTAACCGCTGACCGATAAAATCCCAAACATGTTCAATGGGGTTAAGGTCGAGGCTATGGGCTGGCCAGTCTATGTGATCAATTCCTACTTCTTCAAGATAATTTCTCACGATAAGACGCGTGTGGGGACGCGCATTGTCTTGCATAAGTAAAAAATTGGGTCCTATATAGGGGGCATAAGGCAAAACATGTGCTTCAAGAATGTCTGTGATGTATCTGTCAGAATTGAGATTTCCATTCACAGTTACCAAGTCCGTTCGCCCAGTCAAAGATATTCCGCCCCACACCATGACGGATCCACCTCCATATAAAGTTGTGTGCTAAAAATTGCATTGACTGTATCGCTCATCGGGTCTTCGGTAGACGCGATTACGTCTGTCACAATTATACAAACTGAACCTTGACTCATCAGTCCAAAGAATACGTTCCCAATCTGCTTCCATCCAATTAACATGACGTTTTGAAATTTCGGAAAAAAACATAACATTTTTAGAGCACCTGGTATGATATCAAAATCATTCGTTTTACCAAAACAGCTAAGACAGTGATATTCCTAAGAGAAAAACCTACAATTTGAAAAAAAAATCGACCAAAACGAACAAAAATTGTCGAAAATACATAACGTCAAATTTGAGTTAACTTTTTGGTTGTGCGTTAAATAAGTTGCGCAGTGTATATGAAAAATAATTAGGGTAGGTACTTACTAATCCTGCTATAATAAACCTTGATTCGGTTTGTTATAGCATCCATTCTGTTTCTTACTGGCAGAAAGGGCTCAAGCATTTCCTCCAGATTTTCGACGTCCTCTTTACGAAGCCTATAAAGCTTAACGAAATTCCTGTCGGAAGATTCGAAAGGATCGTCGGCAAAAAATCGCTGCCTTTCCATTTGCATATTATTCAAAATAGGTATTATTGTCCTATATATGGGAGAGACATGAGCCAAGAAAACTGAAAAACTCAAAAAAACGCAAAGCATAACACTGCACAAATAATGCAGCGAAATTTTGTTGTATAAATTTTATTTAAAATGAATTAGGTATCATAAAATTATGACATTTTAGTTTTCTAGGTTAGAAAAGTCGTACGCGTCGTTGAGCGAAGGGCAAAACAGCAACCGAATGGTAGGTGTTTTTAAAACAAATGCTGCGCGCTAAGCGCGTTCCGAGTACGCCACACGCAGACGTAAATACCATTTTTGTTAGTCCGGTCACGTGGCTTTCGAATCTGACGTCATTATACGCAGAATGAACGCCAAACGCCGACCGTATTGAATTACGAGAATACCGGTCCAAACAAAAATGTAGATTTATTAAAATAGGTAGTTAAAAAAATAAAGCGTTGGCACTAGTTTTTTCATCAAGAAAAAATGTAATAGGTACATTTACTGGTAACACTGGTCGGTGTCACCAACGATTATAGACTAAACAGGATTGCTTATCCCCATAAGCACAACGTTAGACAAATCTCGTAGGCCCCCACCAAGCTTTTGACGTCGGATACGTACGGCGTAGGTTCATTGCACCACCGGTGTATTTCCCGGCGTTTATGTAGTGTGTCATTTGTACATTAACATAGTGCCCTAGAGAAGTGTTATCTGACCAAGCATCAATTTGCAATCGACCGTTGGCGCAAAAGGCTGCCGGCCGAACTTAACCGCCGACGTCAGATCTTGTCTAACAACACGTGGCCGATAAGCAATCCTGTTAGTCTATAATCCTTGAGTGTCACGGATAACCACAGAACATGTGGCTGGTGTAACTAGCACAAACACTGCAGCATCTGGACTTGAGACATGACCACAGAAGTGGTGATAGTAATGTTTTGTGGTGATAGTAGTTCGAACACGGATATTTTCAAGTGGTGGGGATATTTTCCGTTAAAATGTCAACTGTCAGCATCTCCGTAACGTTACCATAACCCATAACTCGCGTGCTTTGCTTCCCTCACTCACACTGTCAGTACTCACTTATTTTCCAGCGTTGAAAGTGTAAAAAATAAGAAACGTTAGATTACAAAGTGGTTAAAAGAGTTGCTATCCGCTAGGAGATTGCTAGTTTGTCGTTTGTTACTATTGTAAAAATAAATCACCATGTACCTATGGACGTGGAAAAGGCGGTAAAGGAAAAAACAAGTCAAAATCTCGATCAAACGGAGCAGCTCTTCACTTTCCAGCTGGGCCCTTATTCTTGAAGTTGTAGGAATAGAAAAATTGAGAGAAAAGTGGGCGTGGTTCTCTTAAAAATGCCGGAACCGTATTCTTCAAAGATATGTTCACATTTTACGTTTTTCGAGAGAAGAGACTTCTACTAGTCTTTTGTAGTAGAACTGTTACATTTTGAGAGAAACACATGATTTAATGATTACCTGTTATTTACGTGTGGTTGTATGAATATCAAATAATTCGTATAGAATGGAACCAGAGGAAGCCTTAATTGTTAATCAAATAATCTTATTAATTTTATTTGATTAAATAATAATTTAATCAAATAACAAAGTCCAAACAGGGGAGTTCTTTGTGGTTTTCCGAAAATTCAATCAACAATTCTTTTTGAGTTAATAGGGACAAGCGCTGTTTCTCCATATTTTATGACATTTACAAATCATAAAATATATAACAGACGATTATTAAAAAGACTCAGTCACGAGATTTAAGAAAAATTATTGTTATTTAACACCTCCAGTTCCAGATTAAATTAACAGAACTGACACCAGTCACCACGCCTGCGTTGTACGTTGTATGTTGTCATGATACAAGGAAATCAAGATAAGATGGATACTCGAACCAATTCGCAACGCCTGCGCGCATGACGTTATCTGGAGAGTGAAATCTCCACTCACGTAATATATACAGGCATTATATCGTAAAGTATTATTTAATTTTTACTAATTCGGAGAGAGTTCATACAGAATTTAATTACGCGTCGAATTATTATGACATTGAAACATAGATTATTGATAAAGTGGCTGATATTGATTCGTAATTTTATTATTATAGATTATAAACGACAAAGCGTATAAATTCATTATTTTCGAAACTACCTGATATTAGGACGGTATATGAAATATCCAATACATCTTAATTATACCACTTGTAAATGAATATTAACTATTAACTTTGAAAAAAAAATACTAAAATTGGAATAAATCCACGTGGGAAAAAGAGCAAAATAAATAAATTTTTTTGCTCTTCATCTTGACACCTGTTTTGTACCTAACTATTTCGGAATTTGTATGCTGCATGAATAATGTAATAATGATGCATCTTTATTGTCAAAAAAAAGTATGAAGGTAACCATCTAGGTAGGTACTTATTACATTTTAGGCATAATATCACTGAATGAATTTCCTAAGAAAATGCAGAAACTTATCCACTTGCTGACCTCTGACTAGTGTGATTAGTCAGTACCTATCTACCGAATAGAAATATCTTGAACGTTTATTGCTATAAAATTTTTGACAGATTGCAAATAAAACATGATATATTGATATAAAATTTGTATTTATTTATTCATGTAATTGTTTTTATTACTTTTCGTTTTCTTGTGTATGTTTTCATACGAATAGCTTCATTTAGTTTTTTCATTTTAAAATACATTCTTGATCTGAAGAAAAAGGTTTTTATGCCGCAAGAAATGTACTGTTCTCCGTTCTCCGCCAGGGACAGTTCCAGCCTGTCAGCACTGCCAGCTAATCGCTCACCACTTACGTCACGGTACCATGCGTAATAGCATATCTTTCTTTCCTTGTATCATGGTATGTTGTAAGCACATACAACTACGACTGTTTTTGCCTAAGGTTGTAAGGTAAAGGTACATAACCTCAAAGGTAGGCATAACGTACTGCAAAAGTAGATAAAAATGACAGAAGTAATCTGACAATCAAGGTATGTAAAAATGCAAGTGGCATCCATTCCATACCCATATTACTAACATTCAAGAATACGGAAAATATTTTGTGTGAGAAGAACCAGAGGATGTGTATAATTTATTCTCTCGGGTGATTGTTCGCTTCCTATGACTTCAAGAATAAGCGCCCCAGCAGGAAGAATTCATCGGCTACTACGAAAAGGAAATTATTGGGCTAGTGTATCTCCTGATAATAACTGTTGAACAAGTTATTGTCATGAGTTACAATAGCCTAAGGTGGTGTCCTTCCAAACATTTAGGCCGTTCTTTTAGCCAAGAAAACTTCTTCATAATTTCTTATAGCTAGCTGCAGATGACGAGTCATTATCCTAGTTTTCTTGATATCTCTATTATAGCAACGTTGCTAGAGATGAGTTTCGCTAGTTCTAGTGTTAGCAGACTATATTGTAAATGCGACGTACAATAAATACATTTCAGCTCGCTTTGGATGTTTGTAGCAGACAATTTATGAAAAACAAAAATATTGCATAAAAATATTCAAATGTACAGGGTAAGTCTCTTAAGATTGACACCCCCCCTTATCTCACTTAACCTTTGCCGATGAAACTAATTCAAAAAAGGAGTGGACGCGGTTTTTGATGAATTTTTATAATCTGATCATGGATATTAAAAATCTCGTAAGATATACAGGGTGGAAAATACATGATTTTTTTAAATGGAACACCCCGTAAATTTATATACCAAAATAATGTCCTTAATTTTCTGAATAAAAAAATATCTAATTGTTATATAATCACTCCACCTGTTCGTGAGATATTACTAAAAACTTATCACATTACGGGTATCAGTTATAAAACAAAAAACATATCAAGACACCTCTGGAAACAATGCCATTTATTGAGATAATAAATAAATGATATATAGGTAACAATAACAATAACGAGTAATAACAATAAACAACATAAGCCTAATAAAAACAAATAAAAGTCAATATTAATACAGTATAACAATAGAGTAACACAATTTTATTTATTTACACGTAACGTAATTAAATATTTTCCACATAACCACCACCATTCTGAATACACATTTGGCATCGCTTTATAAAATTGCTTCTCACCCTTTGAAATATATCATCATTTTGGTTTAATTCCTCAATTTTTACACGTATGCATTCCTTTAACTCATTCATATTATTAAAAACCCCAGTTTCGTATATATCTTGTTTTATCGTATCCTAGAGAAAAAAATCCATGGGTGTTAAGTCCGGACTTTTAGCGGGCCAATGTATAACACTGTGCCTAAGGGCCCATTTATAAATACAGGACCTACAATAGCATCCTTGATGCCACACCACACGTTTACAGTTTGGTATCCTTGTTTTTTTATTTTTTTTACAATATGTGGATTTTCCGCTGCCCAGTAATGTGCATTTTTTCTGTTAAAAATTCCCGCAGTAGAAAAACTGCTTTCGTCAGTCCAAAAGACATGACTTAGAAACTCATCATCTTCCTCTATTCTATCAAGTATGTATCTGCAGAAGGTTAACCTGTCTTGAAGGTTGTTGTCGTCTAAATATTGAACGGGCAAAATACTATATGGTTTAAAATTATGGCGATGTAATATTTTTATCACACTTCTTTGTGATATATCCAATCGCAATTGCTGCGGCATAGGATGATTTGGATGGATTTTCAGCAAAATATAATAACGCGTTGAGTTCTGTGTCTTCTCCTGTTTTTGTTCTTCGCCTTTCCCTTTTCTTGTCTCTCAGAGATTCGGTATTCCTAAACTTTGCATAAATGTTTTTAAAACTGTTTTTGGAAGGAGGTAGCCTTTCTCGAAATAACCTAACATACTCCCTCCGAGCAAGACACTTATTCTTGTTGCACTGAATATAAATTTCAAGTACCTCTTTTCGCTCTTCCAATGAATATACCATTTTCAAAATAACTTGCTTCTTTACGAACACTACGTATTTTTTACGCTAATATCTAAGAGAGTGAACTACTATCTCACAAAAAACTGGATGACATCTGTCAACAAATAAACAATGCAAATATGCATTGTTTCCAGAGGTATCTTGATGTTCTTATTTTATAATTGACACCCGTAATGTGATAAGTTTTTAGTAATATCTCATGAACAGGTGGAGTGATTATATATCAATTACACATTTTTGGATTCAGAAAATTAAGGACATTATTTTGGTCTAAAAATATACGGGGTGTTCCATTTAAAAAAATCTAGTTTTATTTTCCACCCTGTATATTTTACGAGATTTTTAATATCTGTTCTCAGATTATAAAAATTCATCAAAAACCGTTTCTACTCCTTTTTTGAATGAGTTAAATCGGCAAAGCATAAGTGAGATAAGGGGGGTGTCAATCTTAAGAGACTTACCCGGTACATGTATAGTATTAAAATAATAATATGCATATTAATAAATTGAAGATCCGATTGTAATTTTCAGATTCTCGTAACACACTGATATTGCTGAAAGCACAAAAATCTGATTCCGGATATTACCAATGCGAGGCCACTAATGATTATTCTAAAGCGTCTAGTACACTGGAAATTTTAATAGAAGGTAAGTCATACAGATTAAATACCACTAGTAATTTTTTATATGGGTTATAAATAGTATTAGGCGTAAAGAGAAGATAGTATTATCATAACGATGATTTGCGGACATAGTCTCTTAATAAATCAGCGTTTTGTTCAAAATCTTGTTACCATTTTTTGTTCTGTCCATTTCCAGCGGATTAAAAGAGAAAGCATCATAGAACCTCATTGTTGCCATTGTTTTCACATAATTACAACAAATACATTACTTACCCCAAATATTTATTACACTATTGCAGTTCACCCTTGTCGGTCCCTACAACATTTTTTCGAAAACTATGGCTAGCTTTTGCCGCGTAAATTTAAAATTGGTATAGTGGCCATCTTGATTTCCGCCATTTTGAATTTTATTCCCCTTGAACCCCGTCATTTGATATCCATGGGTGCATTCAAAATAACTAGTCCATTTTCTTTTGCATTCACCATATTGGATATAGAATGATGTTACTTAGCTAAACATGCATTGTCATCCAAACTAAACGTGTATTCAAAATTTCAACTCAATCGGTTGAGGATAACTGTTTTAAAATTCAGTTGCAAGATTTGACCTGAACAAACATACATAGCAAGTTAAATAGAAACTTGTAAAAATGGCATGTGTATCTATAAATGATTCTCACGAACCTCTACTTTGTTTTCAGGAATGTACATTCATCCAAGTTGTACGGATAATCAATTTTTCGCCAACTGCGCACTTATAGTAAAGGCTAAGTTCTGTACGCATAGGTACTATGCAAAATTCTGCTGTAGATCGTGTACAGAGGCGGGGCTATTATCAGCGACTGGGCCACATTTAGACCAAATTAGCAAACAAAATGCACTTAATACAAATCTTGTATAAGTATAGTAAGATATTTTCAGACTAGTCTCATTATTTTAAGATAGAAAATAATCTCTGTGAAAACAAAATAGATCATGAAATATTATGTTAATAACACTACTGTTGGGAAATATTTTATAGGTATGTAAAAGAAAAAATTGTTTCAGTATGCACCGAATGTGTAACAGATTTTTTATTTATTATTTATTTTTGTAAGTTTATATTTAAAAAATATAAACTAATAGTTTTAAATAGACTAATATACTTACTATGTACAATTATGTATGATTTTGAGGAACACTTTTAAGCGTTTTTGCAAGGTTTATTTTCTTGTGGCCATTTTGTAGGTACTAAAAAAATTATTTACACATTGCTATGCATCCATTTGTGGCCTAACTTGCGTAAGCAAATTTGTAGATATATTTTTGATGTTCATAATTTGTGCAATTTTCTCTCTTATTGATGTATTTGTATATATAATTCTAAACATTAGTATTTATAAACTTTTTATGTGAAGTGTGTTCAGTACGTTGTAAAATTTATGAATTAAAAGTTTTTATTTTATGAACATTTGTTTTTATATTGCATTTAATTTCAGGGTATACACAGACAGACCTTATGGAAAATGAAGGATACATTATTTCAATAAATAATACTGTGTCGCTCGCGTTTCCTAGATATCCACGTATCTTTTAGTTAAAATAAAAGTTTTTTTTTACGATCTGAGAAACTTCCAACACGAATTTGGTAGGTTAATATGACTAAACTTATCAAATTGTTAAATATGTATGTGCGTATGTAGCCGGTGACTCTGTGCTGACAGCGATACATCTTTACCATCAATCGTGTAAATAAAACAATCTAAAAATGGGAAAGTAATCAGTGTCCTCCTTGGCAAGCCGTCTGCCATGTTTTCTCACAGTGTCGGCGACTGACCATATAATAAAGATACGTCTAATGGCATTTTCCGATGCTTGCGGCTCGCGGCCAAATCTATACTCCGGCGAGACATTTGTCTTTTGTGGCAATCACAAACCTACATGTCTATGCTAACGGTCGTAACAACCTCCAGTGGCGGGGTCCGAGTCTTCTTGAGTCCGTTTCATTTGATAGCATAGATTACAATAGTTTGATAGTACGTTAGAGATTATAATATTTTATACAATTTCACCAGGATCACAGGTATCAGGATCACAGAAACGTGAAGAGGTGTATTAACTAAAAGTATCAAGGGTTAGTAAATAATGAGTTTGCCATAAATAAATAAATATGCGAATTCAAATATTTTCTACAATTTTAACCGGAGTAACTTTGTATCAGGATCACAGAAACGTGAGGAGGTGTTTTAACGAAAAATTTCAGGCGTAGCTTGGCCATAAATATGCGAATTTAAACATTATTATATAATTTTACCGAGAGCAAGTTTGTATCAGGATCACAGAAACGTGGGGAGGTGTTTTAACGAAAAGTATCAAGGGTTAGGAATTAATGAGTTTGCCATAAATAAATAAATATGCGAATTCAAATATTTTATACAATTTTACCAGGAGTAACTTTGTATCAGGATCACAGAAACGTGAGGAGGTGTTTAAACGAAAAATTTCAGGCGTGGCTTGGCCATAAATATGCGAATTTAAACATTATTATATAATTTTACCGAGAGCAAGTTTGTATCAGGATCACAGAAATGTGAGGAGGTGTTTTAATGAAAAGTATCAGGGGTAAGTAATTAATGAATTTGTCATAAATAAATAAATATGCGAATTCAAATATTTTATACAATTTTACCAGGAGTAACTTTGTATCAGGATCACAGAAACGTGAGGAGGTGTTTAAACGAAAAATTGCAGGTGTGGCTTGGCCATAAATATGCGAATTTAAACATTAATATATAATTTTACCGAGAGCAAGTTTGTATCAGGATCACAGAAACGTGAGGAGGTGTTTTAATGAAAAGTATCAGGGGTTAGTAATTAATGAATTTGCCATAAATAAATAAATATGCGAATTCAAATATTTTATACAATTTTACCAGGAGTAACTTGTATCAGGATCACAGAAACGTGAGAAGGTGTTTAAACGAAAAATTTCAGGCGTGGCTTGGCCATAAATATGCAAATTTAAACATTATTATATAATTTTACCGAGAGCAAGTTTGTATCAGGATCACAGAAACGTGAGGAGGTGTTTTAATGAAAAGTATCAGGGGTTAGTAATTAATGAATTTGCCATAAATAAATAAATATGCGAATTCAAATATTTTATACAATTTTACCAGGAGTAACTTTGTATCAGGATCACAGAAACGTGAGAAGGTGTTTAAACGAAAAATTTCAGGTGTGGCTTGGCCATCAATATGCGAATTTAAACATTATTATATAATTTTACCAAGAGCAAGTTTGTATCAGGATCACAGAAACGTGAGGAGGTGTTTTAATGAAAAGTATCAAGGGCTAGTAATTAATGAATTTGCCATAAATAAATAAATATGCGAATTCAAATATTTTATACAATTTTACCAGGAGTAACTTTGTATCAGGATCACAGAAACGTGAGGAGGTGTTTAAACGAAAAATTGCAGGTGTGGCTTGGCCATAAATATGCGAATTTAAACATTAATATATAATTTTACCGAGAGCAAGTTTGTATCAGGATCACAGAAACGTGAGGAGGTGTTTTAATGAAAAGTATCAGGGGTAAGTAATTAATGAATTTGCCATAAATAAATAAATATGCGAATTCAAATATTTTATACAATTTTACCAGGAGTAACTTTGTATCAGGATCACAGAAACGTGAGGAGGTGTTTAAACGAAAAATTGCAGGTGTGGCTTGGCCATAAATATGCGAATTTAAACATTAATATATAATTTTACCGAGAGCAAGTTTGTATCAGGATCACAGAAACGTGAGGAGCTGTTTTAATGAAAAGTATCAAGGGTTAGTAATTAATGAATTTGCTATAAATAAATAAATATGCAAATTCAAATATTTTATACAATTTTACCAGGAGTAACTTGTATCAGGATCACAGAAACGTGAGAAGGTGTTTAAACGAAAAATTTCAGGCGTGGCTTGGCCATAAATATGCAAATTTAAACATTATTATATAATTTTACCGAGAGCAAGTTTGTATCAGGATCACAGAAACGTGGGGAGGTGTTTTAACGAAAAGTATCAAGGGTTAGGAATTAATGAGTTTGCCATAAATAAATAAATATGCGAATTCAAATATTTTATACAATTTTACCAGGAGTAACTTTGTATCAGGATCACAGAAACGTGAGGAGGTGTTTAAACGAAAAATTTCAGGCGTGGCTTGGCCATAAATATGCGAATTTAAACATTATTATATAATTTTACCGAGAGCAAGTTTGTATCAGGATCACAGAAATGTGAGGAGGTGTTTTAATGAAAAGTATCAGGGGTAAGTAATTAATGAATTTGTCATAAATAAATAAATATGCGAATTCAAATATTTTATACAATTTTACCAGGAGTAACTTTGTATCAGGATCACAGAAACGTGAGGAGGTGTTTAAACGAAAAATTGCAGGTGTGGCTTGGCCATAAATATGCGAATTTAAACATTAATATATAATTTTACCGAGAGCAAGTTTGTATCAGGATCACAGAAACGTGAGGAGGTGTTTTAATGAAAAGTATCAGGGGTTAGTAATTAATGAATTTGCCATAAATAAATAAATATGCGAATTCAAATATTTTATACAATTTTACCAGGAGTAACTTGTATCAGGATCACAGAAACGTGAGAAGGTGTTTAAACGAAAAATTTCAGGCGTGGCTTGGCCATAAATATGCAAATTTAAACATTATTATATAATTTTACCGAGAGCAAGTTTGTATCAGGATCACAGAAACGTGAGGAGGTGTTTTAATGGAAAGTATCAGGGGTTAGTAATTAATGAATTTGCCATAAATAAATAAATATGCGAATTCAAATATTTTATACAATTTTACCAGGAGTAACTTTGTATCAGGATCACAGAAACGTGAGGAGGTGTTTAAACGAAAAATTTCAGGTGTGGCTTGGCCATAAATATGCGAATTTAAACATTAATATATAATTTTACCGAGAGCAAGTTTGTATCAGGATCACAGAAACGTGAGGAGGTGTTTTAATGAAAAGTATCAAGGGCTAGTAATTAATGAATTTGCCATAAATAAATAAATATGCGAATTCAAATATTTTATACAATTTTACCAGGAGTAACTTTGTATCAGGATCACAGAAACGTGAGGAGGTGTTTAAACGAAAAATTTCAGGTGTGGCTTGGCCATAAATATGCGAATTTAAACATTAATATATAATTTTACCGAGAGCAAGTTTGTATCAGGATCACAGAAACGTGAGGAGGTGTTTTAATGAAAAGTATCAGGGGTTAGTAATTAATGAATTTGCCATAAATAAATAAATATGCGAATTCAAATATTTTATACAATTTTACCAGAAGTAACTTTGTATCAGGATCACAGAAACGTGAGGAGGTGTTTAAACGAAAAATTTCAGGGGTGGCTTAGCCATAAATATGCGAATTTAAACATTATTATATAATTTTACCGAGAGCAAGTTTGTATCAGGATCACAGAAATGTGAGGAGGTGTTTTAATGAAAAGTATCAGGGGTAAGTAATTAATGAATTTGCCATAAATAAATAAATATGCGAATTCAAATATTTTATACAATTTTACCAGGAGTAACTTTGTATCAGGATCACAGAAACGTGAGGAGGTGTTTAAACGAAAAATTTCAGGGGTGGCTTGGCCATAAATATGCGAATTTAAACATTATTATATAATTTTACCGAGAGCAAGTTTGTATCAGGATCACAGAAATGTGAGGAGGTGTTTTAATGAAAAGTATCAGGGGTTAGTAATTAATGAATTTGTCATAAATAAATAAATATGCGAATTCAAATATTTTATACAATTTTACCAGGAGTAACTTTGTATCAGGATCACAGAAACGTGAGGAGGTGTTTTAATGAAAAGGATCAAGGGTTAGTAATTAATGAATTTGCCATAAATAAATAAATATGCGAATTCAAATATTTTATACAATTTTACCAGGAGTAACTGTGTATCAGGATCACAGAAACGTGAGGAGGTGTTTAAACGAAAAATTTCAGGTGTGGCTTGGCCATAAACATGCGAATTTAAACATTATTATATAATTTTACCGAGAGCAAGTTTGTATCAGGATCACAGAAACGTGAGGAGGTGTTTTAATGAAAAGTATCAAGGGTTAGTAATTAAAGAATTTGCCATAAATAAATAAATATGCGAATTCAAATATTTAATACAATTTTACCAGGAGTCACTTTGTATCAGGATCACAGAAACGTGAGGAGGTGTTTAAACGAAAAATTTCAGGCGTGGCTTAGCCATTAATATGCGAATTTAAACATTATTATATAATTTTACCGAGAGCAAGTTTGTTTCAGGATCACAGAAATGTGAGGAGGTGTTTTAATGAAAAGTATCAGGGGTAAGTAATTAATGAATTTGCCATAAATAAATAAATACGCGATTTCAAATATTTTATACAATTTTACCAGGAGTAACTTTGTATCAGGATCACAGAAACGTGAGGAGGTGTTTTAACGAAAAGTATCAAGGGTTAGTAATTAATGAATTTGCCATAAATAAATAAATATGCGAATTCAAATATTTTATACAATTTTACCAGGAGTAACTGTGTATCAGGATCACAGAAACGTGAGGAGGTGTTTAAACGAAAAATTTCAGGTGTGGCTTGGCCATAAATATGCGAATTTAAACATTATTATATAATTTTACCGAGAGCAAGTTTGTATCAGGATCACAGAAACGTGAGGAGGTGTTTTAATGAAAAGTATCAGGGGTTAGTAATTAATGAATTTGCCATAAATTAATAAATATGCGAATTCAAATATTTTACACAATTTTACCAGGAGTAACTTTGTATCAGGATCACAGAAACGTGAGGAGGTGTTTAAACGAAAAATTTCAGGTGTGGCTTGGCCATAAATATGCGAATTTAAACATTATTATATAATTTTACCGAGAGCAAGTTTGTATCAGGATCACAGAAACGTGAGGAGGTGTTTTAATGAAAAGTATCAGGGGTTAGTAATTAATGAATTTGCCATAAATAAATAAATATGCGAATTCAAATATTTTATACAATTTTACCAGGAGTAACTGTGTATCAGGATCACAGAAACGTGAGGTGTTTAAATGAAAAATTTCAGGTGTGGCTTGGCCATAAATATGCGAATTTAAACATTATTATATAATTTTACCGAGAGCAAGTTTGTATCAGGATCACAGAAACGTGAGGAGGTGTTTTAATGAAAAGTATCAGGGGTTAGTAATTAATGAATTTGCCATAAATAAATAAATATGCGAATTCAAATATTTTATACAATTTTACCAGGAGTAACTTTGTATCAGGATCACAGAAACGTGAGGAGGTGTTTAAACGAAAAATTTCAGGTGTGGCTTGGCCATAAATATGCGAATTTAAACATTATTATATAATTTTATCGAGAGCAAGTTTGTATCAGGATCACAGAAACGTGAGGAGGTGTTTTAATGAAAAGTATCAGGGGTTAGTAATTAATGAATTTGCCATAAATAAATAAATATGCGAATTCAAATATTTTATACAATTTTACCAGGAGTAACTTTGTATCAGGATCACAGAAACGTGAGGAGGTGTTTAAACGAAAAATTTCAGGTGTGGCTTGGCCATAAATATGCGAATTTAAACATTAATATATAATTTTACCGAGAGCAAGTTTGTATCAGGATCACAGAAACGTGAGGAGGTGTTTAAACGAAAAATTTCAGGGGTGGCTTAGCCATAAATATGCGAATTTAAACATTATTATATAATTTTACCGAGAGCAAGTTTGTATCAGGATCACAGAAATGTGAGGAGGTGTTTTAATGAAAAGTATCAGGGGTAAGTAATTAATGAATTTGCCATAAATAAATAAATATGCGAATTCAAATATTTTATACAATTTTACCAGGAGTAACTTTGTATCAGGATCACAGAAACGTGAGGAGGTGTTTAAACGAAAAATTTCAGGTGTGGCTTGGCCATAAATATGCGAATTTAAACATTAATATATAATTTTTCCGAGAGCAAGTTTGTATCAGGATCACAGAAACGTGAGGAGGTGTTTTAATGAAAAGTATCAGGGGTTAGTAATTAATGAATTTGCCATAAATAAATAAATATGCGAATTCAAATATTTTATACAATTTTACCAGGAGTAACTTTGTATCAGGATCACAGAAACGTGAGGAGGTGTTTAAACGAAAAATTTCAGGGGTGGCTTAGCCATAAATATGCGAATTTAAACATTATTATATAATTTTACCGAGAGCAAGTTTGTATCAGGATCACAGAAAAGTGAGGAGGTGTTTTAATGAAAAGTATCAGGGGTAAGTAATTAATGAATTTGCCATAAATAAATAAATATGCGAATTCAAATATTTTATACAATTTTACCAGGAGTAACTTTGTATCAGGATCACAGAAACGTGAGGTGTTTAAACGAAAAATTTCAGGTGTGGCTTGGCCATAAATATGCGAATTTAAACATTAATATATAATTTTTCCGAGAGCAAGTTTGTATCAGGATCACAGAAACGTGAGGTGTTTTAATGAAAAGTATCAGGGGTAAGTAATTAATGAATTTGCCATAAATAAATAAATATGCGAATTCAAATATTTTATACAATTTTACCAGGAGTAACTGTGTATCAGGATCACAGAAACGTGAGGAGGTGTTTAAACGAAAAATTTCAGGTGTGGCTTGGCCATAAATATGCGAATTTAAACATTATTATATAATTTTACCGAGAGCAAGTTTGTATCAGGATCACAGAAACGTGAGGAGGTGTTTTAATGAAAAGTATCAGGGGTTAGTAATTAATGAATTTGCCATAAATAAATAAATATGCGAATTCAAATATTTAATACAATTTTACCAGGAGTCACTTTGTATAAGGATCACAGAAACGTGAGGAGGTGTTTAAACGAAAAATTTCAGGCGTGGCTTAGCCATAAATATGCGAATTTAAACATTATTATATAATTTTACCGAGAGCAAGTTTGTATCAGGATCACAGAAACGTGAGGAGGTGTTTTAATGAAAAGTATCAGGGGTTAGTAATTAATGAATTTGCCATAAATAAATAAATATGCGAATTCAAATATTTTATACAATTTTACCAGGAGTAACTTTGTATCAGGATCACAGAAACGTGAGGAGGTGTTTAAACGAAAAATTTCAGGTGTGGCTTGGCCATAAATATGCGAATTTAAACATTAATATATAATTTTACCGAGAGCAAGTTTGTATCAGGATCACAGAAACGTGAGGAGGTGTTTAAACGAAAAATTTCAGGGGTGGCTTAGCCATAAATATGCGAATTTAAACATTATTATATAATTTTACCGAGAGCAAGTTTGTATCAGGATCACAGAAATGTGAGGAGGTGTTTTAATGAAAAGTATCAGGGGTAAGTAATTAATGAATTTGCCATAAATAAATAAATATGCGAATTCAAATATTTTATACAATTTTACCAGGAGTAACTTTGTATCAGGATCACAGAAACGTGAGGAGGTGTTTAAACGAAAAATTTCAGGTGTGGCTTGGCCATAAATATGCGAATTTAAACATTAATATATAATTTTTCCGAGAGCAAGTTTGTATCAGGATCACAGAAACGTGAGGAGGTGTTTTAATGAAAAGTATCAGGGGTTAGTAATTAATGAATTTGCCATAAATAAATAAATATGCGAATTCAAATATTTTATACAATTTTACCAGGAGTAACTTTGTATCAGGATCACAGAAACGTGAGGAGGTGTTTAAACGAAAAATTTCAGGGGTGGCTTAGCCATAAATATGCGAATTTAAACATTATTATATAATTTTACCGAGAGCAAGTTTGTATCAGGATCACAGAAAAGTGAGGAGGTGTTTTAATGAAAAGTATCAGGGGTAAGTAATTAATGAATTTGCCATAAATAAATAAATATGCGAATTCAAATATTTTATACAATTTTACCAGGAGTAACTTTGTATCAGGATCACAGAAACGTGAGGTGTTTAAACGAAAAATTTCAGGTGTGGCTTGGCCATAAATATGCGAATTTAAACATTAATATATAATTTTTCCGAGAGCAAGTTTGTATCAGGATCACAGAAACGTGAGGAGGTGTTTTAATGAAAAGTATCAGGGGTTAGTAATTAATGAATTTGCCATAAATAAATAAATATGCGAATTCAAATATTTTATACAATTTTACCAGGAGTAACTTTGTATCAGGATCACAGAAACGTGAGGAGGTGTTTAAACGAAAAATTTCAGGGGTGGCTTAGCCATAAATATGCGAATTTAAACATTATTATATAATTTTACCGAGAGCAAGTTTGTATCAGGATCACAGAAAAGTGAGGAGGTGTTTTAATGAAAAGTATCAGGGGTAAGTAATTAATGAATTTGCCATAAATAAATAAATATGCGAATTCAAATATTTTATACAATTTTACCAGGAGTAACTTTGTATCAGGATCACAGAAACGTGAGGTGTTTAAACGAAAAATTTCAGGTGTGGCTTGGCCATAAATATGCGAATTTAAACATTAATATATAATTTTTCCGAGAGCAAGTTTGTATCAGGATCACAGAAACGTGAGGTGTTTTAATGAAAAGTATCAGGGGTAAGTAATTAATGAATTTGCCATAAATAAATAAATATGCGAATTCAAATATTTTATACAATTTTACCAGGAGTAACTTTGTATCAGGATCACAGAAACGTGAGGAGGTGTTTAAACGAAAAATTTCAGGTGTGGCTTGGCCATAAATATGCGAATTTAAACATTAATATATAATTTTTCCGAGAGCAAGTTTGTATCAGGATCACAGAAACGTGAGGAGGTGTTTTAATGAAAAGTATCAGGGGTTAGTAATTAATGAATTTGCCATAAATAAATAAATATGCGAATTCAAATATTTTATACAATTTTACCAGGAGTAACTTTGTATCAGGATCACAGAAACGTGAGGAGGTGTTTAAACGAAAAATTTCAGGGGTGGCTTAGCCATAAATATGCGAATTTAAACATTATTATATAATTTTACCGAGAGCAAGTTTGTATCAGGATCACAGAAAAGTGAGGAGGTGTTTTAATGAAAAGTATCAGGGGTAAGTAATTAATGAATTTGCCATAAATAAATAAATATGCGAATTCAAATATTTTATACAATTTTACCAGGAGTAACTTTGTATCAGGATCACAGAAACGTGAGGTGTTTAAACGAAAAATTTCAGGTGTGGCTTGGCCATAAATATGCGAATTTAAACATTAATATATAATTTTTCCGAGAGCAAGTTTGTATCAGGATCACAGAAACGTGAGGTGTTTTAATGAAAAGTATCAGGGGTAAGTAATTAATGAATTTGCCATAAATAAATAAATATGCGAATTCAAATATTTTATACAATTTTACCAGGAGTAACTGTGTATCAGGATCACAGAAACGTGAGGAGGTGTTTAAACGAAAAATTTCAGGTGTGGCTTGGCCATAAATATGCGAATTTAAACATTATTATATAATTTTACCGAGAGCAAGTTTGTATCAGGATCACAGAAACGTGAGGAGGTGTTTTAATGAAAAGTATCAGGGGTTAGTAATTAATGAATTTGCCATAAATAAATAAATATGCGAATTCAAATATTTAATACAATTTTACCAGGAGTCACTTTGTATAAGGATCACAGAAACGTGAGGAGGTGTTTAAACGAAAAATTTCAGGCGTGGCTTAGCCATAAATATGCGAATTTAAACATTATTATATAATTTTACCGAGAGCAAGTTTGTATCAGGATCACAGAAACGTGAGGAGGTGTTTTAATGAAAAGTATCAGGGGTTAGTAATTAATGAATTTGCCATAAATAAATAAATATGCGAATTCAAATATTTTATACAATTTTACCAGGAGTAACTTTGTATCAGGATCACAGAAACGTGAGGAGGTGTTTAAACGAAAAATTTCAGGTGTGGCTTGGCCATAAATATGCGAATTTAAACATTAATATATAATTTTACCGAGAGCAAGTTTGTATCAGGATCACAGAAACGTGAGGAGGTGTTTAAACGAAAAATTTCAGGGGTGGCTTAGCCATAAATATGCGAATTTAAACATTATTATATAATTTTACCGAGAGCAAGTTTGTATCAGGATCACAGAAATGTGAGGAGGTGTTTTAATGAAAAGTATCAGGGGTAAGTAATTAATGAATTTGCCATAAATAAATAAATATGCGAATTCAAATATTTTATACAATTTTACCAGGAGTAACTTTGTATCAGGATCACAGAAACGTGAGGAGGTGTTTAAACGAAAAATTTCAGGTGTGGCTTGGCCATAAATATGCGAATTTAAACATTAATATATAATTTTTCCGAGAGCAAGTTTGTATCAGGATCACAGAAACGTGAGGAGGTGTTTTAATGAAAAGTATCAGGGGTTAGTAATTAATGAATTTGCCATAAATAAATAAATATGCGAATTCAAATATTTTATACAATTTTACCAGGAGTAACTTTGTATCAGGATCACAGAAACGTGAGGAGGTGTTTAAACGAAAAATTTCAGGGGTGGCTTAGCCATAAATATGCGAATTTAAACATTATTATATAATTTTACCGAGAGCAAGTTTGTATCAGGATCACAGAAAAGTGAGGAGGTGTTTTAATGAAAAGTATCAGGGGTAAGTAATTAATGAATTTGCCATAAATAAATAAATATGCGAATTCAAATATTTTATACAATTTTACCAGGAGTAACTTTGTATCAGGATCACAGAAACGTGAGGTGTTTAAACGAAAAATTTCAGGTGTGGCTTGGCCATAAATATGCGAATTTAAACATTAATATATAATTTTTCCGAGAGCAAGTTTGTATCAGGATCACAGAAACGTGAGGAGGTGTTTTAATGAAAAGTATCAGGGGTAAGTAATTAATGAATTTGCCATAAATAAATAAATATGCGAATTCAAATATTTTATACAATTTCAACAGGAGTAACTTTGTATCAGGATCACAGAAACGTGAGGAGGTGTTTAAACGAAAAATTTCAGGCGTGGCTTGGCCACAAATATGCGAATTTAAACATTATTATATAATTTTACCGAGAGCAAGTTTGTATCAGGATCACAGAAACGTGAGGAGGTGTTTTAATGAAAAGTATCAGGGGTAAGTAATTAATGAATTTGCCATAAATAAATAAATATGCGAATTCAAATATTTTATACAATTTCACCAGGAGTAACTTTGTATCAGGATCACAGAAACGTGAGGAGGTTTTTTAATGAAAAGTATCAAGGGTTAGTAATTAATGAATTTGCCATAAATAAATAAATACGCGAATTCAAATATTTTATACAATTTCACCAGGAGTAACTGTATCAGGATCACAGAAACGTGAGGTGTTTTATTGAAAAGTATCAGGGGTATGTAATTAATGAATTTGCCATAAATAAATAAATATGCGAATTCCAATATTTTATACAATTTTATCAGTAGTAACTTTGTATCAGGATCACAGAAACGTGAGGAGGTGTTTTAAAGAAAAGTATCAAGGGTTAGTAATTAATGATTGCCATAAATAAATAAATATGCGAATTCAAATATTTTATACAATTTTACCAGGAGTAACTTCGTATCAGGATCACAGAAACGTGAGGAGGTGTTTTAACGAAAAATTTCAGGCGTCGCTTGGCCATAAATATGCGAATTTAAACATTATTATATAATTTTACCAGGAGCAAGTTTGTATCAGGATCAGGTTTGTATCAGGAAGTTTGTATCAGGAGAAAGTATTAGGCGTGCGTAATTAATTAATTGGCCATAAATAAATAAATATGCGAATTCAAATATTTTATACAATTTTAACAGGAGCAATTTATTTGTATCAGGATTACAGAAACACGAGGAGGTATTTCAAAGACGAGTAGTAGGCGTAGTTTGGTAAAAAATATACAAATTCTAACGCTTTTGAAAAATTCTAACAAAAAGTACTGGCTAATGGGAATTACCTAAAGCCAACATAAACAAAAAAAAATACAGTGTAGAAAATATAAATAATTTATTGATACAATAACACAGGGGTATCTCCCTATGTATTGTATATATTTCAGACTCTGTTCTGTTCCACAGAACTCATTCTTTTACAAGTTCTCTGGTCATGTTCTGTGATTCCTGTTTCATTCCGTTAGAATTTGTGCACCTCTGTTTAATGTTAGTTTACAAAAAGTTTTCTGTAAATACTCTCAAAGTATTGGAAGTTAAATTCATTATTAATCACTTTAAGATAGAGATTTGATTAGCTGGAGAACACCCTTCACAGACAAGTCTGGTATGAGAGGGATCAAAAATATTCTGTTTTTTTATCAAAAAAACGCAAAAAAAAAGAATTATATTTACCTTATCAATTTTTAGCCTCTCATATTTCCTCAAACAAAACTCAAATCACTAGTAATTTTTAAGCCACTTCTCGTCACTTAAATGTTAAAATATAAGAAAAAAAAAATTTTATTTAAAAAATTTATTGCTGTTGTGTTGCTTACCTTAAAAAAGTCCTGATGTGAGTAATGAACCAGCGCTCCCTGGTTCGGAAAGCGGGGCGTGAACCGCTGCACCATTATATGACTGCTATATGCCTTGTTAGGGCGGCGGTTAACGCGCACATGATGCAAGCGCAAGTGCAATGGACTTAGGGCAAACTCGCTCATTTTTTGTAAAACGAATTTACTAATCGTCGTAATTTAACGGCGTACTTGAGGAAGGTAATAAGACGCAGGTAAGTTAATACTATCATCCATTTTATTAAAACCCAAATTTATACAGCATCGTTACATACTAAAAACATGAATGTGAAAAACAAGCAAAAAAATGGTTAAGTGATTCACTTAAAAATATTTACAATGAGATAACAATACCATGGTCACGGACCAGAGCGAGATTGATTATGAGAAAATAGGGCTCTACAAAAGCACAGACCTTCAGTGTTGTGTGTTTGTTATCATAACGACCAGCGCCGCACCCCCGGAAACCGAGGCCTCCGACGATACGGCTCGCGGCAATGGTAAAGTATATACAAACAAACGAATGATCTATCAAACGTGTACAATTGTGATATAGTAATAGTCATTGAGCTCGACTTGTTGACACTTAATACGATATAACAACACAGTTACAATCTAGCTAACCTAAGTGTTGAAAGCCTATAAATAATACTAATTCAATCATCCACGTAGACGCTACACGTGCGCGGGGCTCGGGCGGCTGCCCTTCAACAGGCAACTAGCTTGACCGCCACCCTCGCCCCACACCAGGCTGAACGTCATTCGGTGGCTGACAGCTCTAAGGCAACCCAAGTTTTTAACTGGAATGTATGAAAACACTATTGCGACTAACCGGGGCCCGGCTACTTTATGACAGTGTCGTTTATTGTTGACGGTTGCTTGTTGAGTTTCTTTAAAACTATCACCAGACCTATTATTATTGTTTTCTGATGGAAATTTATTATAATAATAAATAGCTAACGCATACGAGACTGATTTCCGGTGAATAGCCAAAACCTATTGAAAAAAAATCACTCTCCTATACGATCCTTATACTTATGAACCGCTTAAGCAGCGAATGTACTAGAATTAGCAACAGTATTTTGTACAACAGTCGATAGGGAACGATGTCCTCATTGCTGTTTAGTGGCAATTATTAGAGAAGATTTTTTTTTGGAAACCTTCCGGGATGATATACATATATATGTAATTTTTTTTATAAGAGATCCCTCCTATCGAAATAACTATGTGACCTGCGGCCAAAGCGGCGCACAATAGCCATCTGGTGGCAGTGTATGCAGGTCGAGGAATTTAATAATAAGTTTCTTGTTCTAACCACCCTCCTGGGCAACGTCGCAAATAGAATCTTCTCACCTCATCATAGATGAAGATGGCTAACATGAATGGAAAGGCTGGTAACCACCAAACGAACCTAAAAAAAAAAGTAACAATGACATGAAATACGCAACGCAAACCTTTAAGAAGGGAAGGTGCAAACTGGGCGGCGCCACCAAAAATTTTCTCTAAGGATTTTATATGAGGTCCAGCATATGTAGACCGGGGCTGATGCCTTTGAAAATGGTAAAAAGTGAAAAAAAATAATAGTAGGATGAAAGCCATTGGAAAAGGAAGAGAATATAACAAAAATGAAAGGAAAAATAATTCAAGGGCGATATGAGGTCGGGAAGTGGAAGGGGGTGAGTTTTTATGGGTAAAAAACGGTTTATCTCCATTTCCGGCAAAACTACAAGTCCCACGGAAAAAAGTTAAATGGCAAAGTTGTAGGTAATAAAAAAATCTACAACTTGTGTTTACACTTTCTTCACATAATCTCAAAATTTATGTGATAAATTCAAATTACCTACCAAGTTTTTGTTTTTTTATTTTTTTTTTACAAAAAAAAATTTTTAAAGAAATTTGGTGAAATTTTTTTGTGTGTTTGGGAAACCTTTTTATGTCCCAAACACACTGTAATTTTTTTGATTTAAAATATTTATTTTTTCACGTTATTTTGACTTAATATCGAAAAAGCACCCTTTTAATCGAAAATTTTCGCGGCAAAATCTGCTTTTTTTTTAAAAGTCGGTATGCTTTTTGTTTGTTGAAATCTCTACTTTCTGATGGTGTAAAAAAATATATACATTACTACAGTTCATTCAATATGTATGTATAGTTAACTGACCCCATATAAGATACCGCGCAGTTGCCACATGTAATTCTCAATTTTCTCAGTATTCAATTAAAATATCAAATTCCACAATACTATATTAAAGTTGGATATATTATTTATGAATGTTATTCAATAATAATTGTGCACACAATAATATATTATAGCCCAATATGTTTTTACATTTATTTTCGTCTACTTTAAATATGACAATTACGTAAACATCTATTTTTATAGTTAAAAGCGGCAACGCCGATCCACGACCTTTCCAATAACGAATATTCGAGCAGTATATCTCTTTTTAACTTATTGGAATCGTATCTCTCGGATCGGGATCGGATTCTCGGATCGAATAAAATTGGAAACGCTCTCTGGTTCATTACATAAGTAGGTACCTATTGTCCATTGACTTTATTTTTATGTAGGTACCTACCATCCTAGATCACAAATTAATAATTTACATCAGTGGGCAAAATTAAAAGTTCTATAGACTGTTTATAAAATTATAACCGTGTACCTACCTAGTCACAAAAGAAAGGAAAATTTTCAATGACTGTAAAATACCTCAAGGTCAGTTTCTAATTTTGATTGGCTGTAAAAAGTGTGTGTACTGGAAATCGCTTTGTGATGAGAAGCTGGTAGGTAGGTATGTATTGCATTTGTAATGATTTTTAAAAATGTGTTGAATTTAGTCTCGGTTTAGTTATGTAGGTACCTATTAACAAACAAGCTCTGATCTTTGTCAAAGCTTGTCTGTTAATAATCTTTGTCTTTGTTGAGTGTTAACGATTTGGTAGATTAGGTAGGTACCTACTTACACAATAAATATGTTTGTATTTCAATCGCAAGTATATTTATTTTATTTTTCCGTTTTAAAGTTTATTTCTCTCGACTACTTAGCTGTTTTGTACATATTTATTTTTGTTGTTTGTGCGAAATATGGCTACTGGCGAACCACCCCCAACTAAAAAATAGTAACGTGCTGAAAGCAATACTTCATGAGTGGTGTGGAAACTTGCATTCAATATGAGCTGTGGTGTTGAAAATTTACATATAAAAACTTTCTACTTTAACCCCCTGTAAGTAGGTTAACCGCTTTACTTAACCCCTTGTAAGTAGGTACCTATTGTTCATTGACTTTATTTTTATGTAGGTACTTACCATCCTAGATCACAAATTAATAATTTACATCAGTGAGCACAATTAAAAATTAATAGGTAGGTACCTACTTGCACAATAAATATGACTGTATTTCAATTGAAAGTATATTTATTTTATTTTTCCGTTTTTAAGATTATTTTTCTCGACTACTTAGCTGTTTTGTACATATTTATTTTTGTTGTTTGTGCGAAATATGCCTACTGGCGAACCACCCCCAACTAAAAAATAGTAACGTGCTGAAAGCAATACTTCATGAGTGGTGTGGAAAAATATGCATATAAAAACCTTCTATCACCCCCCTAAGAAAAAAATGTCTACGCCAATGAAAAACATTGTGTAGGTCAGGGTTGCCGGTCGTTCACTACACATACATATTGTACGAACTGTATGTTAAATGTTCTCAGAAAATGTAAAAAAACGAAAAAAACTCGAATCTGAAATTTTTTTTAATCATGTACAATTTTCACCTGTTTATTAAATTTACACTTTAATTACTCGAAAAACGTAAGATTCCATGTTACACTGATAAACAAAAAAATTGTAAATCGAAATTTTCGGAACGAGTTTTTGCGTTTCTTTGCATTTTCTGAGAAAATTTATCATAGTAATGTATATTTTTTTACACCATCAGAAAGTAGAGATCTCAACGAACAAAAAGCCCACCGACTTTTTTAAAAAAGCAGATATTTGGACAGGAGATTTTTTGATTGAAAATTAGGGTGCCTTTTCGATATCAGGTCAAAATAAGGTGTAAAATAAATATTTGAAATCAAAAAAATTACAGTGTTACATAAAATTACATAAAAAGTTTTCCCCGAATTTCTTTAAAAAATATATTTTTGTAAAAAATTAAAAAAAACAACTTGTTGATTTGCATTTTTCACATAAATTTTGAGGTTATGTGAAAAAAGTGTAAACACAAAAGTTGTAGATCTTTTTATTACCAACAACTTTTCCACTTAACTTTTTTCCATAGGACTTGTGGTGTTTATCCGAAAATCGAGATAAACCGTTTTTTACCCTTAAAAACTCACCCCTTCCACTTCCCGACCTTAGATCGCCTATAAATTATTTCTCCTTTCATTTCTGTTATATTCTCTTCCCTTTCCAATAGGTATCATCCTACTATTATTTTTTTTGGTTTCAAAAATTATCGACCCTGGTCTATTTGCAAAGGGGTCTATCGGACTAGAAAATCCGTTAAAAGTTAAAACTTTATTGTGTAAACAAACAAAAAAGTGGTAAATGTAAAAAAACGTTCAACCAAAATAATCCGAACTCTTAATTTACACCTGCTCTTCGTAAACAATGAAAATATGCGTAAAATCACAGATAACTTGTAGAATTAACTACATCAAATTTCCATTGTACTGACTTCTATATTCTCCAACATAAATAAACTGAGGCATTATTTATTAGGAATTTTGACATATCCATCAAAATGCCCTTTCTGAATAACACTTTTTTATATTTTAACATAACGGGGCGTTAAAAATTAAAATATGTAACGGATGTGAATGGGAATAAACTCACTAGTAAGCCATTAAAATAGTTATAATGAACGCGATACGCGTTATAGTTTTTTTTTCAAAGCGGAAAACCAAGGGTCATCTTTCACTCTACTAGAATATCAGAAGTGGGATAAGGAACTCCGTCTGATTGCACAGGCCTTTATGAGATTTACCGAGATATCGGATTACGGCCAACAGCAAAGAACGGCTGTGTTGTCAGGCTAGCCGAGTCGTACGCAATTTACGGGGCAATAATGTAAGAACGGAACCCCGAATAGTTGAGTGAGAGTGTCGCGACATTGGCCCGATCTCCAAAGGTCCCGGGTTCGATTTTCGGCTGGGCCCAAGCATTTTTCACTCTACCACATTAATATCAGTAGTTTTAATTCAGAAAGCATTGTCAGTCAACGATTAGATTAATTATTATTCTTAAAGAAATTTTTCTTAGCGTCATATAAATCATATACATAAATACTTACTTAAGTGGGAACATACGTAATCCTTTATCCATGCCAGGTGTGTATGAAAGGAAAGCAGCGAGAGCAGTCTCGAAGACGATACCGAAGTTGAGGGCCCAATTTCTCATTCCTTGATGTACGATCGAGTTGCGACGTGTTTTGCAAACGATCAAATCGGCCCATTGCACAATCACAATTGATACAAAGAATGCGGTGTGGCAGGTGTATTCCAATGACTTTCTATCGCGGTAAGTCTAGGAAAAGGGGAACAGATAGTAATTAAATTTCATAGGCGTTCACTATAAAGTAAATCTTAAAATTTTATTAAGTTTGAGGTTTCAAATTGATCATTTTGGGTCACCAGATTCTGACGATTCGGGGGTGGGGCACACAAAGTTATTTTTGGTTTATAAGTACGCAAACTGTCGTAAATAATTAAATAAATTATATCATTTTAACTCGCAGCATCTAAAACAATCCACAATTTTGATATTTTAATACCGTTTCCACTTAACCCCTCGCCCCTCTCCCTACCTACGTCATCACGAAACGATCAACCTCGGAAGTAATATGTCACTTCCCTGACAAAACTGTGCCACTTACCCATTCTTGCCCATATGAATCTGTAAGATCATTGATAGCTTTCGAGTCCCAGTGTTTACGTATTCCGAACAGATGCATCGGAAGGAATCCGTTCTCAGCCATGATAACGAAATAGACGAAGAATCCTGCAGCAGCTTGAATCATACCAATCTGACCGTACGCCATCGATATTAACCTATACAGAATATCAGTTTAATATGAGAACAGAAGAATACGTATGTGCCAACTACAACTTTCAAGCAAATTTAAGGTATGTAATTATTATAGTGTCAAACACTTGGCAGCTATTTGCTTGAGAGTTGTAAATACTTACGAGCAAACATATCCCACGAACATCATGCTGTTACAGTTTAGTGACATTAATAACATTAACAGTTTTAGTAAGCATGCATTTATAACACAATATTATGTCGTTTTAAATCACCCTATGATAGACATTGAAATATTTATTCTCCATCGAATAAAACATCTAAAACAAGCAATGTAAAAAGACATAATGCGTTACCAAGCGGTACTTCTGCTTTACAGGGTATGGGATAGTTTCAGCAGGATTGTTTGTATGATTCTTTGTAAGGTTCATTAAGCTCAGATTTTACTTACATGATCACTGTTAGTAGTTAATTTTAACTTTTAGAGAAAAACGGGAAGCATTAAATCATATTTAGTTCTTTAATTGTAAATGTATTAAATAAATTGTTATTTAATTTTTTTTAAATAAACAATAAATACAAGAGATAATGTCTAACTACAAATAAAGAGCGTTAACACAACCTAAATATATGATACTATATAAAATTATAATTGCATATTCATCGTCTTAAAATGTCCTTTAATTTAAACCATAGTAACTAAAATTGAAATAACGTATTAAACATTTGCGTGCTCACGATGGCTCTTAATCTTTTTGTCGCATTTATATTGCAGAGGAAAGTTCGAAAAGTGGAAAAACGTTATAGTCTGCCTGCATACGACAAAGTTCAGTAACAAATAAACGATACACAGCGATCTTGAATGTAACCATCAATTTTCAATATTTCAATAAATATACTTGTAAATATAATGCAAAGTATCTAATGCTGATTCTCTTCCATTGGAATGGCAATCGACACTTTGAAAGGTTATGTTGTCTAAATGAAGAAAACTCACGGCTGAAGTGTAATTTGGGAAAACAAAAGGGGTGTAGGGTTGATTTTGATTAGATCATTTCGCTGTTTATACGTTTTTACGAGACAACCATTATTGTGGCTACTACTTCGGGTTGTGTTAGTGCACAAAATAATTGCGATACTGTGATTAATTCAGTGGTTTTTAATACTGCTACCAAGATATCCAATGCTTGTAGCGGAGCGATTAAAGACTGAATTAGAGGTTATTTATTCTAGGGACGATTTCAAACGAATACATGGAGCTACGCGTACACGGGAATGTGTTCTGCAAAAAAGAATTAGGAAACAGATTTTCCGGTTCAGATGACAGCACTAAGAGTAAAGACTATCCTTCGAGATTCCATGTCGAACGATGCACTTAATGAACTGGCAATGTTGCCAAAAAAACAGGGACTTTTTATTTGAAATACCGAACTTCTATGAAAAAGTTTTAGAACAATTTGTGGCCATCAAAAATAGACGAATAAATAGTATGGATTTTTCGTTTAAGGAATAAGTAGGTGTGTTATAAACTAAAGTAAATATCGAGCATTGACAGAATTCTGCTAGGAATTATCAAAGCAGAGGAATTTGTATCTACTACAACTCATCAAAGGAAAATTTGAAAGTACTCGTTGTTAGTAAGTTTAGTAAATATGATTTTTTTAAACTTTTCTGGGAGAAAAGGGGCTCAGCTCTCAATTATTTTCCAGTGCACCCCTGTGCATTAAGGCACGAGACGCTACTCTATTCCGCCGTCATGCTGTGACAAGGGCGGCCGTTGATTGGCGGTATTACAGTTAAACCACGCCTCCGCCGCCATTTTGTGTCACTGTACATAATATCATATCAATATCACTCTTCAGCATTTGAAGTGCGTAACTGATTAAATCATTCATATATGGAAACATCATAAGCCTCTTATGATGCTGGTATTAAAGGCAGTTGTTTCATATTATTTTCTCGATGCAAGCCAATGTTTCCGATCTTGTAGTCTATACATGGTGTAAAAGAATTAGCTATGTGACTGCTGACTTGCTTCATTGGCTCTATGTCTATGACATGTTTCATCATGTAACTTAGTGTTACGTTCGTTAAATAAAATCAGTCTTTTCATAATTGATTACATAAATAACTATTTTTACTTGATTCAGGGTTGAAATAATTTATTGAAAATATTTATCAGTTGATCAAAATCACGATTAAAACCATGATCTTATCACTGATTTTTTAAAATTAAATCATGATTTTAAAAATGCATTTATTTAAATTTATTACCTTTTAAAAATCTTTTTAATAAAAAAAAGTATGCGAGTTTTGCTTTGTATCTGTAGTTATTCACGCCTGAAAATATTTGTTAGCTTGACGAAACATGATATAAACAGTTAGAATTATTAGAAAATATATTAATAAAAATTGGATCTACCAAAAAGATCGTGACTACTTAAAAAAAATCATGTATTTTATCAACCCTGTCTACAATTTTTTTTGAGTGCCAAATAAAACCCCACATAATTATACGGGGAATATCAAAAAATGGCAAATGGTCTGAATAAGTTTTCGACTTTCGATTAATAGACATGTAATGCTGAAAATTCATGTGACAGCGTACCTTCAATATTATTGATCAGTAAACTTAACCTTGTGTCATGTCATGAAATGAAGTTGATTTTATGCTATCCACATTGCGGGAGTTGATAATTTTAAAATTAGACAAGTATGTAGAAGAAATGAATGAAAACTGTGTTTTATGTAACAAAACACTTAAATTAATATTAATTAAAACTAGCCATATTCTTTCCAATACCTCCATAAAAACCTCTGCATATTGTATGACAGGGTGAACGTAGGCCTCCCAAGATAGTCTTCATTAAAATATTGCAGTGGATAACAGAGGCCGAATGGCATTAGTGTAAACTGATAGATTCAATTACCGTTTGTTTGAAGTTGACGTTTTATTAGAAATATAAGAAAGAATACGTTTTTAATATGAAAAAGTATATTCGATTCATATCCACATTCGATTTTTATGTTTACTAACAGACACTGATATTAATTTGTGCCAAATCTCAGCTGGAAAAGTGAGATTAATTCTCCTTTTCGTTACCTATTTCAAATTGTTGTTTTGTTACTTGGATCTAATTTGAGACCTGGCGACGTTGCGTATGTTTTGAAGTAGCTCTGTCGTGATATTTGTGTCAAACTGTAGTTATTCGTGAGAAGTGTTCGAATTTAGGTTTTTAGTGGTTTAATATCCCCGGATAAATGGTGAAAAATTGCGAGGCTTGCAAAAAGGCGTTTCAAATGGCAGCTCAGCGTTCATTTCGGCGATGTTAGGTTATTAAAAGCCATCGTACAGGTAAATATTTTCTAACATCATTATACATAACGTTGAAAAAGAAACCATTTTAAGACGTAAATATATAAAGACTAAACAAAACGCAGCTTCTACTTATTCTAAGAGAGTAAGTATAATTCGAAATTTTTCAAAGATGCATACCAAGGTTAGGGATAATCATTTGGGTTAGACATGCCAAAGAAAACCTCTACACATTATTACTAATATCAGGAAAATCTATCCGCTTTAAGAATAAAGTACTCTTGAGACCAATTAATACAACCAATTATGCAGTTTGAATATGCTTCCGAGTATCAGGTTGTAATTTTTTTATATTATATGAAACCGTATCCATTAAGGTTTCCAGGAAAAGTGACTTACGTATACGCGTACTTAATTTTTTCCAAAAAATCACGTTCTTTTAAAATCTCGATAGTTCATTAAAATTTTCTTAACATATGGTACTAACATTCTCATTTATTGTGAGTTTTTTAAATTGATCGTTAATATGCGAAAAATCGATGGAAAAATCGTGGTTTTTTTTAACAACGAAAAAGTTGCTGGTATTTTTTAAAATAAATTTACAAAACAAATTTTTTTATCTTCGACCCTTTGGAGCCGAGATATTTTATTTCAAAAAGAAATTTTACAGAGTTTGTAGTTCATTACTTGTATTTTACATAAAAAATACTACAATGATATATTCGTTCTCTATTCTTTGGGAATTTAATGGCAAGCGGAGCACACAGTAGCTTGTCAATTGTTAATTTCAATTTGAAAACAGCATTTTAGTAGGTATTTACATTCAACTGTGTAGAAATCGCGCCTAAAATCATGCTGGTTCCAGAGGAAATCCTTAAAACGATAGCCTGCAGCTGCGGAAGCGGATGTCAAACGAAGATCTGCAGAAGACATTTTGAAGTGTTCAAGCATGTGCTTGACATGCGATCAAGAAAATTGCACTAATATGGAAATAACTACGATGGAGGCAGATGCTCTTGATGACAACTTGGACGAAGATGTATTTAATGAGTCTTGCGTGGTGGTGGATGAATCCAGACCAATGTCCATGATGATGATGATGAGATCGAAAGCGGAGGCGACGCTAACGTACCAGTGACAACGAGGAGGGGAGGGGGAGGGGTTTCCAATAAAAAACTACGGATCAATTAAGGACACGCTTAGATTCACTGTAAATATTTTGAAGTTTCATGTCAAATACATATTTTATTTTTATACGGAAAATGTTGCTTAACAATAATTATTATTTACCTGTCAACTCATGTCGTTAAGAATCGCCATTCAATTTCCAAAGACTAGAGGGCTAATATGTCATGGCAGAATTTTTTTATGCAAAATACAAGTATTGAACTAGAAACTCTGTAAATTGCAGCCTTAATATTACAAGATAGCGACACTAGATGTTTAAAAAAAAAAATGATCTCAGTTAAATACCAGTAAAATACCAGTTATTCAATGCTGCTAACAAAAAAGGAAAAAACAAATTTTTTCTTGAAAAAAAATCGATTTTTTTGTTAAAAAAAAAACGATTTTTCAACCGATTTTTCGCATATTTACATCAATTTAAAAAGCGCGCAATAAATAAAAATGTTAGTACAATATTTCAAACAAAATTGACTCTAAATATAAGGCATGTATGAGCTATCGAGATTTTAAAAAAATGTGATTTTTTCGAAAAAATCAATGTGCAAAAATTTTAGTTTTAAATTTTTTGGAAACGATATTTTTCAGTTAGTAGAGAGCTACACTTTCACCAAGTTTCGTGAAAAAATGATTTGTTGTCACGAAGTTATGAGCGTTTAAAAAAACGCGATTTTTAACGATTTTTTTGCAAATAAATAATTTATTTTTGAATTTTTTGACATCAGATTTCCGCATATCGATCCGTATTTAATAGTTCTATAATTTTTGCATAAAACTTTTTTCATTTTATGGCACCATAACAGAGTAAAATGGAAAAAACCGTTCTGGGCGCCAGTTGTTCATTGAATTCTACGGAAAATTTCAGATTATTTACATATTTTTGTTTACTGTATCTCCACGTAAGGGTCCAAGTCCCTAGGAAGACTGCACTATTATATTTACCTTTTGGTAATAGAAAATATTTGAGTTACATATTTTTTTGGAAGCTCTATTTTTTTTTGGGACCTCAGCAGCACTTGATCTGATATGACCCGCCACGATATGATCAAGCACGACGGATCTCATACTTTATCCAGTGAGTGGCAACCAAATAGATATTCTATCTGCTTGCAATATCAATAATGCTTCATTCTTAAAACGGATCGACCTTATGTCTCTAGAAATAAAAAGTAAACGGCTATATCGAAGGCAGGCTGTGTATAATACACACACAAAGAAAAAGAATATCTAATAGAATATCTCCTAAAACTGCACTACGATAATCTAGACGCAAAACACAAACTATACCTCGGCAAGTTTTGTGTACCAATATAAAAAGTAACAAAACTACAAAGAATACTATTAATATTCAGATAAAGATCATTATGTACTACGGCTATTGGAAATAAAAACACAGTTTAAGAAGCAACGCTGCAAAAATAAGAATAAATATCGAACTAAATAGATTTAAGCAGGATATGCAATCATTTCATAGACAAATTGTAGCATATCTTAGAAAGTGGTGAATGATGAAAGAGATTATTAATATTGGTCATTTTGAATTTTACAAGAAATTACTAGTAACACTTAGTAACTGAAAATTTTGACGGTTGAGAGAAATCGGTTGCTTTGTTTTTGAATTAATATTTGATATCTCAACTTATTTCTTTAGAAACTACTATTTATAATGGATTCAGATATGAGACAAATTATATAATGGCAATTATTTAAAAGAACTGCTCATAAAGATGATAGAAAATATAATATTATGAAATATACAGTATGCCTGCAATGTATATATTATATATCAGTCACTTATTAACAATGCAAAATAAATTAAAAAAAGACAATAAATACTAAGTGCTTGTGGATATACACGAATAGTAAATAGTGAACAGATTCCACAGTACGCTGCGAGTGCCGAGGTAATTGTTGTGTGGTGCCAAGCCATCACGACACCGCTGCAGTGACCCACCTGCGGTTAACCAGGTTGTCCCTATAGGGGTCGCGAGGCTGTCTTTTCATAATGTCGGATTCCGGGGCCTCATAAGCCAGAGAAATAGCAGGCACCTATGGATAGGGAGGCCGGCACAGATTGCGGGCGCAATACACACAGTTAGTAGTGAAAAAAATCTCATGCACAGGTTTTTAGTATTTTAGACTGTCAAGAATAGTGTGTAGAGGAACGGTCGGGGACAAGGTGGTGTTTTAAAGGGCGCCTGAAAGCATTTTTGTGCATAATGCATCTAAGACGAATGATTCATGTAAAAGCCTTTAACAAGTACAGGTTTCACCAAATAGCACTAAATTTCCTAACGATCAATTATTAAACTAGTGATGGGTTTATGCCGGCCATTATCATTAATGTCCGGCAAATGACCGGACAGTTTTTAGACATTTTCCTTTTTTTAAATAAACTGTTGTAATGTTAAAATACTCTCAAATCTGTGTTGTTTATCGAGGCATTTTAACTACTTGCTCTACTACAAAACCGAACAGTTTCTAGGCATTTTCCTTTTCCTGATTAAAAAAAATTCCGATAAACTGTATTAATGTTAAAATACTCCCAAATCTGTGTTGTTAATCGAGGCATTTTAACTACTTCCTCTACTACAAAACCGGCCAGTTCCTAGGCTCCTTCCTTGTTTCTATTCTTTTTTTTTTTTGAAAAACTGTTTTAATGTTAAAATACTCTCAAATCTGTGTTGTTTAACGAGGCATTTTAACTACTTCCTCTACTACAAAACCGGCCAGTTTCTAGGCTCCTTCCTTGTTTCTATTCTTTTTTTTTTTTTGAAAAACTGTTTTAATGTTAAAATACTCTCAAATCTGTGTTGTTTAACGAGGCATTTTAACTACTTCCTCTACTACAAAACCGGCCAGTTCCTAGGCTCCTTCCTTGTTTCTATTCTTTTTTTTTTTTGAAAAACTGTTTTAATGTTAAAATACTCTCAAATCTGTGTTGTTTAACGAGGCATTTTAACTACTTCCTCTACTACAAAACCGGCCAGTTTCTAGGCTCCTTCCTTGTTTCTATTCTTTTTTTTTTTTTGAAAAACTGTTTTAATGTTAAAATACTCTCAAATCTGTGTTGTTTAACGAGGCATTTTAACTACTTCCTCTACTACAAAACCGGCCAGTTTCTAGGCTCCTTCCTTGTTTCTATTCTTTTTTTTTTTTTGAAAAACTGTTTTAATGTTAAAATACTCTCAAATCTGTGTTGTTTAACGAGGCATTTTAACTACTTCCTCTACTACAAAACCGGCCAGTTCCTAGGCTCCTTCCTTGTTTCTATTCTTTTTTTTTTTGAAAAACTGTTTTAATGTTAAAATACTCTCAAATCTGTGTTGTTTAACGAGGCATTTTAACTACTTCCTCTACTACAAAACCGGCCAGTTTCTAGGCTCCTTCCTTGTTTCTATTCTTTTTTTTTTTTTGAAAAACTGTTTTAATGTTAAAATACTCTCAAATCTGTGTTGTTTAACGAGGCATTTTAACTACTTCCTCTACTACAAAACCGGCCAGTTTCTAGGCTCCTTCCTTGTTTCTATTCTTTTTTTTTTTTTGAAAAACTGTTTTAATGTTAAAATACTCTCAAATCTGTGTTGTTTAACGAGGCATTTTAACTACTTCCTCTACTACAAAACCGGCCAGTTTCTAGGCTCCTTCCTTGTTTCTATTCTTTTTTTTTTTTTGAAAAACTGTTTTAATGTTAAAATACTCTCAAATCTGTGTTGTTTAACGAGGCATTTTAACTACTTCCTCTACTACAAAACCGGCCAGTTCCTAGGCTCCTTCCTTGTTTCTATTCTTTTTTTTCTTTGAAAAACTGTTTTAATGTTAAAATACTCTCAAATCTGTGTTGTTTAACGAGGCATTTTAACTACTTCCTCTACTACAAAACCGGCCAGTTTCTAGGCTCCTTCCTTGTTTCTATTCTTTTTTTTTTTTTGAAAAACTGTTTTAATGTTAAAATACTCTCAAATCTGTGTTGTTTAACGAGGCATTTTAACTACTTCCTCTACTACAAAACCGGCCAGTTTCTAGGCTCCTTCCATTATTTTCTTTTTTTTTTTGATAAACTGTTTTAATGATAAAATGCTCCCAAATCTGTGTTGTTTATCGAGGCATGTTAACTACTTCCTCTACTACAAAACCGGCCAGTTTCAGGGCTCCTTCCTTTTTTCTTTTTTTTGATAAACTGTTTTAATGTTAAAATACTCTCAAATCTGTGTTGTTTAACGAGGCATTTAAACTACTCCCTCTACTACAAAACCGGCCAGTTTCAAGGCTCCTCCCTTGTTTCTATTCTTTTTTTTTTTGATAAACTGTTTTAATGTTAAAATACTCTCAAATCTGTGTTGTTTAACGAGGCATTTAAACTACTCCCTCTACTACAAAACCGGCCAGTTTCAAGGCTCCTCCCTTGTTTCTATTCTTTTTTTATAAACTGTTTTAATGTTAAAATACTCTCAAATCTGTTTTGTTTAACGAGGCATTTTAACTACTTCCTCTACTACAAAAACGGCCAGTTTCAAGGCTCCTTCCTTTTTTCTTTTCTTTTTTTTTGAAAAACTGTTTTAATGTTAAAATACTCTCAAATCTGTGTTGTTTAACGAGGCATTTTAACTACTTCCTCTACTACAAAACCGGCCAGTTTCTAGGCTCCTTCCATTATTTTCTTTTTTTTTTTGATAAACTGTTTTAATGATAAAATGCTCCCAAATCTGTGTTGTTTATCGAGGCATGTTAACTACTTCCTCTACTACAAAACCGGCCAGTTTCAGGGCTCCTTCCTTTTTTCTTTTTTTTGATAAACTGTTTTAATGTTAAAATACTCTCAAATCTGTGTTGTTTAACGAGGCATTTAAACTACTCCCTCTACTACAAAACCGGCCAGTTTCAAGGCTCCTCCCTTGTTTCTATTCTTTTTTTTTTTGATAAACTGTTTTAATGTTAAAATACTCTCAAATCTGTGTTGTTTAACGAGGCATTTAAACTACTCCCTCTACTACAAAACCGGCCAGTTTCAAGGCTCCTCCCTTGTTTCTATTCTTTTTTTATAAACTGTTTTAATGTTAAAATACTCTCAAATCTGTTTTGTTTAACGAAGCATTTTAACTACTTCCTCTACTACAAAAACGGCCAGTTTCAAGGCTCCTTCCTTTTTTCTTTTCTTTTTTTTTGATAAACTGTTTTAATGTTAAAATACTCTCAAATCTGTGTTGTTTATCGAGGCATTTTAACTACTTCCTCTACTACAAAACCGGCCAGTTTCTAGGCTCCTTCCTTTTTTTTTCTTTTTTTTTTTTTTGAAAAACTGTTTTAATGATAAAATGCTGCCAAATCTGTGTTGTTTATCGAGGCATTTAACTACTTGCTCTACTACAAAACCGGACGGTTTCTAGGCTCCTTCCTTTTTTTATTTTCTTTTTTTTTTATAAAATGTTTTAATGTTTTCAAATACTCCCAAATATGTGTTGCTTATCACGGCATTTTAACTACTTGTTCTACTACAAGATAAACGTTAACAATTATTAGTGTTGGCAGACACATAATAAATGATGTGTCCAAAAGGACAACATGAAAATGTCTATACATTTATCATATCTGTGCCATTTGAAAGTTTATTAAAAACTAAAATTCATCTACAGGCTGCAAACAAACAAATTTCAAGGATTATTGATAGCGGTGTTCAAAAAACCACCATTGACGAGGATTTTAGGAATAAACTGGAACAATTTAGAATTTTCTTATAACCTATTGCAAAAGCTATTAAAATATTGGAATCTGACGAAACTAGTTGTTCCCAGTTTTATTGAAATTTCACAAGAAATAGCTGATGTTTCCTATTGCTTCACAACTGATCAAAAAAGGAAAACTAGTGATATTTTAAATAAAAGGAGAAAAAATTCTGCCATGTAGTGTGTGCTAACTGTTGGAAATAACGTGGGATTTTTTTAGAGAAAAATTGATTTAGACGACGGCTCCAAGTTTTGTCGAAAATAGCACAACTGGAAGAACCACTCCCTTATAACAACAAGAAAAAAAGACTACAGAAAGATTGACTAAACAGACTGACTATAGAAAAAAATTGAAAAACTGGTCATTATAAAAAGTAATTTAAATTAATTTATCTGTAATAGAAGCTGATATGGAATCCATACAAAATTAAAATGTTGTCCAGGAAAATAATACAAGTGAAGATACAAATAATTAAAAAGTGGACCCCGATGATTGCGGAGAAACAAGTGACAATTACAATACAGCAGATGATCTAGTAGTAATTGAAATTAGTGAAATTACAGACACTGATGAAGAACAAATCAATTATGGCTTTGATAACGAAGGAGGAAACTATAAAGAAGGTAATTAATTAACCATAAGGTGGTAAAGGGTAAACGAATATTGACAATTGTTACGAAATATTTATTTTTCACCTAATGCATTTATTTGAAAGAATATATTTAAGCATTTGGTATCACCTTGAAGCTTATCCTTATCCTCACTGCGCCTGCTGTCTATAAGGCTTGTAAAAATTTTTTCATGAGCTTCTTATAAGTATATTTTTTAAATGTTATTGTTTTTTTTTTGTAAATTTGTCTAAATGAAGTTATAAAAAAGATACTCCTTTTATCTATTATATATAATAATGAGCTAGGAAGAAGCTAAGATACACTCCCCGAATTTAAAAACTTTCTTAAATATCCGTATAAGTGGAGTCGAAAATGAGGTTGTCTGGACCTTTGTCCAATTTTTAAGTGTATGGACATTTGCCAACACTACTTTTTTTTATACCAATTTATATATTTTGACATCACATCACATTTTCAGCAGAAACTTTGGAAGCAGCTAATTATAAATGTCTAGATAATGCCTTGACACATTGGATACTTTCCAGTCTACCCATATCTAGGTTAATAGTTCAATTAATGTCTAGCAAATTTAGTTCCATAGTGAAAATGTTCAATGCACGAATGGATAAAAAATATTTTGAATTTTTTTAGCTTAAGCTGTTATTTATTCGGCAGCTACTTACCATCATCATGAGATCTAACCCTTCAAAAACCACCCATATTCTTTAGTACAGGTTTGTTATGAAATATGGCAATGGAATTAACACTTGTCAATCTAATCAGTCAGTATTATGAATACTATATTTTTATCTCGTTACATTTTAGAAATGTGGGATAAAATATGTACGCATTCTTTTACATTAAGACAACATTAAGACCCAATATCAGATATTGAATATGAATTAACGACTAACCTACATCGATTTGCTTTATTACTGATAAAAATAATAAATGCCTTCAATGATCAACTAGGAAATTAACTAGGAAAATCTAAATATTGGGTCTTCTTTAAAGCAAAAATATTTATATTAAAAGTGCCATTGCTGATGAGTTGGATGAAAGGAGAGCAGAAGTTCGCAAATGTAGAAAACAGCGAAATAAGCAGCCGAGTCGCTTTCGAAGCATTGGAAAGAACCGACTGGTCCAAACCAATCAGAAGGAAACACTAAGGCTATTACCTTTCGTTGACGAGTTTATCACTGAAAGGGTTTCTAGGTTTTCGCTTCATTATATCAGATTCCGCCTCCTCGTATGCTAGTGAAATGGCAGGGACCTGAACTCGGCCAAACAGATACAAGTCAAAAAAACCAAACCACAAGAAAGGCGGCCATGAGGGGCAAACGGTTACATGCCAGCACTGTTCCTTAGTTTGCCTAGTCTAGATCTGATGTGCTTATTTTTTTAAGTTCTCGAACGTTATATCTACATTATGGGCTTTTCTCTTTATTGTTGGTTCATTACAATTGACTACTTCATGCAAAGAGACCGTTTATTAGATCGGAGAGCTGAAGCCTTTGGAAATGGTAAAAAGTGAATAAAAATAATAGTAGGATGAAATCTATTGGAAAAGGAACAGAATATAACAAAAATGAGAGAAGTAATTTACGGGCCTGAGGTCGGGAAGTGATAGGGGGTGAGTTTTTAAGGGTAAAAAATGGTTTATACTGATTTCCGACAAAACTACAAGTCCTATGGAAAAATGTTAAGTGGCAAATTTGTAGGTAATAAAAAGATCTACGACTTTTGGATTTACATTTTTTTCACATAACCTCAAAATTTATGTGAAAAATTCAAATAACCAAGTTTTTGGTTTTTTATTTTTTTTAGAAAAAGAAAATTTTTTTTAAAGAAATTTGGTCAAAAAATGTAACATGGAATCTTAAGTTTTTCGCGTAATTAAAGTGTAAACAAATTTTAATAAATAGCTCAAAATTGTAATGATTGAAAACAAATTTTTCGGATTCGATTTTTTTTCATTTCTTTGCATTTTCTGAGAACATTTATCGTAGTAATGTATATTTTTTACACCATCAGAAAGTAGAGATTTCAACGAACAAAGAGCCCACCGACTTTTTTAAAAAAGCAGATATTTTGATTTCGATTGAAAATTAGGGTGCTTTTTCGATATTAAGTCAAAATAAGGCGAAAAAATTAATATTTTAAATCATAAAAATTCCAGTGTGTTTGGGACATAGAAAGGTAAATTTTTAAAAATTTCTTTAAAAATTTTTTTTTGTAAAAAATAAAAAATAAAAACCAAAAACTTGTAAAAAAAAAAGTGTGAATACAAAAAATGTAGATCTTCTTATTACCTACAACTTTGCCATTTAACTTTTTTCCGTGGGACTTGTAGTTTTGCCGGAAATCGAGATAAACCGATTTTTACCCTTAAAAACTCACCCCTCCACTTCCCGACCTCAGATCGCCCGTAAATTATTTTTCCTTTAATTTTTTTTGTTATATTCTCTTCCTTTTCCGATGGGTTTCATCCTACTATTATTATTATTTTGGCTCAAAAAATTATCGACCCTGGTCTATATATGTGATATTGGTACATGAAAACAAACGGCAATAATAATTGACTCTTTTAATGTGTCTTCGTGTACATAGGCAACCGACAGTACGCCGGATTCTCTATTTTTAATGCCCGTGATCAGAACTATAGCCTCAAAGACAGGCGTCATTTCCACCGGGTGATCGCGGATCATGGTAAACTTCCCCCGTTTTCACAATTTTACAGCCATCCAAATGAAATTTCCCAGCGTCTTAAAACTTTTAATGACCCCAACTTTGGAATTCTAAAGGCACGCCCTGTATATCATCGCATTTTAGGAATACTGAGAAAATTCTGAGTGCGATAGAACTAAATTGGCGAGCAATGAATCCGGTCCATCTCACACTTTTCACTGTAAAGTCATTTTTTGCAATGAAAATGTGTCGAACGATGTATGGTAGAAAAGGTTATTCGTTTATCTTTAAATCTAGCTAAACTTAAAGAGATTCTCCTGTATTTATCAACTCATGGATTTGAATGAAAACATCTTGTCAAAAAGTCATAACTTTATAACGAACAGTTATGGACTATTCATTGATCCAATTAAATTAACAATGGAATCTTCCGGAATATTGTCCCACTCTTCCTTTCAGCTGATCCCATAAATGCTCTATGGGATTCAAGTCAGGGCTGCATGCTGGCCACACCATAACCGGAATTCCTTCTTCTGCTGCCGTGTGTGGTATCGCATTATCCTGCATAAACAGGAAGTTTTCACCAATAAACCCTGCATAAGGCACGACATATTCGTCCTGCCTATCAATGAAGAAAAGTTCCGTTTTACCATCTAAAGATATTGCGCCCCAGACCATACAGGTACCACCGTCGTAGCTGACTTGTTCGTAGCTCTCCAGGTCGTTGGTATGCTCGACCTGTACCATCACTACCAGAAAGACAGATTCGGGACTCGTCTGAGTATAGAACACGGTCCTCCAATCGTTCATCGTCCATTCGAGGTGCTCCCGAGCAAACTGTGCTCGACGATGAGCTGCGGTGAATTTCAGACCAATGACGTCTAAACGGTCTCGAATTTGTTTCCCCCAGTCTTCGTCTTACTATCCACAGTGTCCACACACTAACGTTAACATCCCGGACGTCCCGAAGCTGCTGTTGTGCCTGAACCGCAGTGAGTCGACGAACGATATTCACTGTCAAGTTTTGATACACAAATAACTCGAGAATTGTTTTTGTTTTTCGCATAAAGGGCTCGCGTGCTTGATTCATGTGTTCTAGAATTCTGCCTAGACGACAGCAATGATTCTAGGAAAATTTAATGTGAATTTGAAGAAAAATAAAGAAGCATTACACCATACGATATTGCGCATTTCAATCCGATGTTTAGAATCCTAATAAAAATTAATGTACAACTAAAAATACGAAGTGGGCCGATTTCATTGCTCGCCAGTGTATTTTGGGGACTTTTTAAGCCCTCTAGTATTTTTAGAGGAAATTAAATTTTTGAATCTAGAGTGCCACGATTGGTCGAATAAGATCCAGGTCTAATAAGATTATCCATAAGTTTTTATATCATATAAATTGTGTGACGTAATGAAATAAATTGATGGGTTTAAATTAATTTAAAGTTAAATTTTCTTCTTTTCAGAGCTTTTCAATAAAAGCTTGTCTTTAAAAATGTTTTTTTACAATTAATTTATTTCCAGAATCAAGTTGAGAATTTTCTGGGGAATCTGCCACATAATGGGGCACCGCCGTACAAATTTTTATAGGAAATAGATTTGGAGAGCAGTGGACAGGAACTCGCGGCTCATTCAAGTGGCCAGCAAGATCCCCCGACTTGACAGCGCTGGATTTTTTCTTATGGGGGGTTATCTCAAAGGAAAAGTCTACTTCAGACGTCCCACAACTTGGTAGTGCAGATTTGGAGCAAAGAGTTTAGGGAAGCTAGTGGTAGGATCGATCGTGGAATGAAGAAGGATTGGGGAGACAGTTACTAGGAGAGTAGTGTTATCGGGACCAAAATGGTCAACACTTTGAACATTTATTTTATGGTTAGAATAGTGTGTGATAAATAAGCAATGAAATAACGTGTTGTGTTCGATGATTTTTCTAAATTTTCTTTTTTATTACTCGCACATTGCAGATTTATTGAGGATGGACACATCAATGGATCCCATAATAAATGTATCATTTTATGGCCTCAATTTGCCATGATATATTTTGGGAAAATGGTCAAAAAGTGATTTGAATGTTAAACCAGTCGAAAGCCCCCAAAATAGTTCTATTGTACTCAGCATTCCAAAAGTTCCACCTTAAAATTCCAATGTTGGGGTTACTCCTGTCGAAAAAAAAATCCCATACGCCAATATGAGTCTTTTTAGACGTACATTCCTGATCATTGGGATAGCTCAAAAATTCTGGAAAAGGCGGGAGTCTTAAATATCTCTGATAATGCTAGAATATCGCTTTATGTAAGGCCATGTTGATGAAGGCATTTTGTTAGCACTTATTAATATGTTCAAAGTCGAAAATCAATCGGGTAAAATATGAGAGGAAATTCTACTAAAGCATCCAATGGTGTATCGTCGGTTGCCAAATAGCAGGCACTGTGACATCGTCACTAAAGAGCTATTGACTCGATTTGGTAGCTCTAACTCTTTACATCGGAGGCATGCAGTATACATTTTACAAGCTTCATCCAATATTTATTGATCCGTAAGTAGGTCAAATGTAAGATTTTTCTATATTACTTATTCGTCAATTATTATTTAACGACTTTATGTTTGAAACTTTGATTATATTACACTATTTGGAAATTAAGGTACTTAAGACTTAAGGTACTTAGGACTTAAGGTACTTAAGTACCGTTTGAGTTTGTTGGTATTTTTGCCTCAATTTTAAAGGAACGTACCGTAAAATCAGAAAATGAACCAACAAGCAAGAAAATGTGATATCAGAGTTTATTTATTCGGGTACATTGCCATATAACTGTTAAGGATAGTTGATTGAAAGGTTTTACGATGCTAAGAGTGACAGTTTTAGTCTCAGTATCAGAAGCAAGCACTATCTGTACTGTATCCCTGTATCTGTTTCTATTACGGTTGTTATTTTTTCAGCTATTTATCTAAACCCATACAAAATGTAGGGTCAATTTATTGTAGGGTAGAACACGCCTACTCTAAGTGGGTGGTTACATCAAAGTCTATAAATTACAATGTCAAGTACGAAGAGAAACCCCTCCTGCCGTTACTACCCCGCCCACTCGATACTTAGTTACCCGCCGATTATCTGGTTCTGATACCGATTTATCTGGTAGGAGATGTCGGCAGTGCGTTGCGTTACGAGACTTTCGCATCTTAATTCGACAGCGACGGATGTGATTAAAACCATTAAACACGGCTACTCTGCGCGCATGAAGTTGATTCATGACCGCCTGCAAAAAACTCTACGGCAGATCCAAGGAGTGACCCGACTTATTGTACATCTATAACCTTTGGTTGGTTGCATGGTCCTTTATTTTTCGTAACTTTTTTTGGAAGGTTCGCAAGTTTTCAGTTCAAAAACGATACAGGGTTTATAGTCCAAGCATTCTGTCACGGCCTAATGTTAAATTAGCAGAAATTCCTACCTGGATAAAAGAATATGGGAGTAGAGGAAATAAAATTTAAATATGAGTTTCTATTTTCTTTCAACGTGCGCCCGAATGGCGAACTTACTTAAAAAATTCGCAAAGTTGGAAAGAAACGTTTTTTTTTTGTAAATAACTAAAAAACTACAGCTCCTATCGAGAAAAGAAAAATTATCGCAAATACCGCTAAAAATCGGGTTATCTAGAACTTAACCATAACGTTCCCATACTTATTGATTGGGACAAGTATAGCTAATAACAAACTGAGAAAAATATATTATGAAAATTTTAAAAATACTGTTTATTTATCCAGACATATCGATTTTTCGAGATAATGATTTGCCGTCGTAAGAAAGAGTGCCGTATCTACAATTTTGAGGATTTTCAGTTTTATATGGTTCTTATACAAACTGATGCTGAAAAATCCATTTTTCCGGTTAAAAAGACGTATCTACGTTTTAAAATATACTAAACGCACATACTTTTCTTAATTGTGACGTATTTCGTGAAATTTTATCTTTATAAAGCCTTTAAAAAGGCGTATCTACGTTTTAAAATATATTAAATGCACATACGTTTTCTTAATTATGACGTATTTCGTGAAGTTTTATCTTTATGAAGCCTTAGGTAACAAATGTATCTAATAGAACCATATATCCTGCTTACTTGCTTAGTTTGTAGGTAAATACCCCACTAAGAAAATCATAAGTAACATACAATGTATCCATTTTTTTCCCTCACGTTATTACCTTCGTAAATATAATCATTAATTATATCCTGAACGAGTGCTTAAGTATTTTCTAGTGTTACTACTTGAATTTTATTAGATTAGGATTCCGTAATTAGTTGTACGCTGTGTTATCTTGATATCCTATAAAAATATTCCGCCTGGTATTAATTTAAATTACCGTAAGTGCATTTTTTAACGCAAAACGTCTTTTCTTTATTCAAAAGTTTTCTCATTGAATTTTTAACACCGATAAACCCTAAAAACGTATTCCAATAATGTTATTCATCATAAAAAAAATATAACGAAAAACGCATAATCTAATTTTACACGCAATCGCTTTTTTTTGTATATACGGCACTCTTTCTTATGACGGCAGATATGCTCTCCTAAGTTCGCTATATCTTGTCAGAGGCTTCATCATCTTATAGAAAAGCTGTATCGAATTTTTTTATTTCAAGGGTCAGAAAATTAATTTGAAAACATTTTTTTTTAATACAACTTTTATATGGCGAGAATGGCAGCTACGGGAATAAATTACTGGCATTTTTTCACGAATGAAAAAGAAAACATAACTTCATACGACCATTAGGAGTCAAGATAATTTTTTTTACAAAAAAATCTGGAAGGCACTGGAATCTGATTTTCAGTTTTATACGGTTCTTATACAAACTGATGGCGAAAAATCCATTTTTGCCGGTTAAAAAGACGTATCTACGTTTTAAAATATACTAAACGCACATACGTTTTCTTAATTGTGACGTATTTCGTGAAATTTTATCTTTATAAAGCCTTTAAAAAGACGTATCTACGTTTTAAAATACATTAAATGCACATACGTTTTCTTAATTATGACGTATTTCGTGAAGTTTTATCTTTATGAAGCCTTAGGTAACAAATGTATCTAATAAAACCATATATCCTGCTTACTTGCTTAGTTTGTAGGTAAATACCACACTAAGAAAATCGTAAGTAACATATGGCGAAAATGGCAGCTACGGGAATAAATTACTGGCTTAGCTTAACGAAAAACGCATAATCTAATTTTGCACGCAATCGCTTTTTTTTTGTATATACGGCACTCTTTCTTACGACAGATATGCTCTCCTAAGTTCGCTATATCTTGTCAGAGGCTTCATCATCTTATAGAAAATCTGTATCGATTTTTTTTATTTCAAGGGTATCAGAAAATTAATTTGAAAACATTTTTTTCACATATTTTTTTTTAATACAACTTTTATATGGCGAGAATGGCAGCTACGGGAATAAATTACTGGCATTTTTTCACGAATGAAAAAGAAAACATAACTTCTTACGACCATTAGGAGTCAAGATAATTTTTTTTTACAAAAAAATCTAGTTAAAAAGACGTATCTACGTTTTAAAATATACTAAATGCACATACGTTTTCTTAATTTTGACGTATTTCGTGGTTTTATCTTAATAAAGCCTTTTTAATAAAATAAAAAACAAAATCGGATTAGAGTTTGTTTCGTTTCTTTGCATTTTCTGAGAACATTTATCACAGTAATGTATATTTTTTTCCGCTTAACGCCATCAGACAGTTGAGATTTCAACGAACAAAAAGCCCGCCGACTTTTTTCAAAGAGCAGATATTTTGACGCGAGAATTTTCGATTGAAAATTAGGGTGCTTTTTCGATATTAAGTCAAAATAAGGTGAAAAAATAAATATTTTAAACCAAAAAAATTACAGTGTGTTTGGGGTAAGGTAAAATGGTAAGTTTTCACCAAATTTCTTTAAAAAAATTTTTTTTGTAAAAGAAAAATAAAAAACCAAAAACTTGGTTATTTGAATTTTTCACATAAATTTTGAGGTTATGTGAAAAAAGTGTAAATACAAAAGTTGAGGATCTTTTTATTACCTACAACTTTGCCATTTAACTTTTTTCCACAGGACTTGTAGTTTTCCCGGAAATCGAGATAAACCGTTTTTTACCAATAAAAACTCGCCCTCTTCCATTTCCCGACCTCAGAACGCCTGTAAATTAATTTTCCTTTAATTTTTGTTATATTATCTTCCTTTTCCAATGAGTTTCATCCTGCTATTATTTTTTTTCATTTTTTACCATTTTCAAAGGGCTGCTCTAATAGTTTTTTAATTATTTACAAAAACCGTTTTTTTTTTTCAACATTGCGAATTTTTTAGATAAAGTTCGCAATTCAGGCGCGCGTTGAAAGAAATAGAAACTCATATTTAAATTTTATTTCCTCTACGCTCATATGTTTTTATCCCGCCAGGAATTTCTGCTAATTTAACAGTAGGCCGTGACAGAATGCTTGAACTATATTGGACGGTCAATGCACTTTGTATATCTCTTAGAACTACTACTGTAGTTAGAAACGGATTCTTCCTAAATAATATTTTTCGTTTTATTTCACCTTTACTTTATAATATACATCACCACCTGGTGGTATAACGTATAACCCAACTGCACTCTTAACTTGGTAATACGGAGGTGAATATATACAGCAATCCAATAAATAAACCCGTCAATGTACTAATGATAAACTACTGAGAATTAGCTATGACTTTCAAAATCATAAACAAACATCTACAATAAAATCGTCAGCATTACATGGACCTCGAACCGATACAGTAAGCGAAAAAACGAAAATTCAGTAAACTGGTCCAGATAATAACAAAAAAACACAAAATAATCTGAGACTAAAGGACTGAACAAGGTTTAGTGCTATGCAAGCCAACTATATGTATTTTAGGAGAGGGTGTGTGTAATTGTGTCGGTTTGTTGTTTACACAAAACATGATAAACATAGACAATATGTTATTTTACCCCACAAATTGGACAAAATACAACCCAATGAACATTATGATACACATCGGTAAGATCTTGTTATGTCGTGAAATTCAAAAAATCCATGCAGTTATATGTATTAATGAATTGCAGGCATCAGACTGAAAACCTCTGTATTATTAATTCCTGCAGTTCAGTTATTTCAATAACCGAAGAAAGTATTAATTGCCATAATGTTAATTTAATACAAGTTGCATTACTGTTATCGTAGGCAATTAATACTTAAAACAGCTGAACCGGCAGTATTTACAGAAAAAATTGAACTGTACAAAGTTAGTTATTATTATTGTTATTAGTAGTAGGCAAATTCACCTAAAATATTAAGAAAAATAAAAAAAATAACTGCACCTAGCATTGACAAGCTTATCATTTTGTGGGTCTCTCGGAGGTCTTTTCATAATGTCAGATTCGGCCTCTTCATAAGCCAATGAAATAGCAGGCACCTAAGTTTGTAAAAAAAAAGTAAAGAAAGTAAAGGAACAGAAAATAAGAGGGAAGAACATAAGTCATTTAAAAACGCCCAGTCTTGGCATAATCAGAGAACGAGGTCTCTATTAAGTGGCAAAAGAAATATACCTATACCACTTTGAGCTGTAAAACATAAGAATGTATTCTTATATAAAATTATGTGCTAAATTACCCGTTTTCAGGCAGTAAACGATTTAAATAAGAACGCGCATCTCCGGTTTATGTACAGCAGAAAGTTGTATAGCATGCGTCGAAGTTTCAGTCCTGGTCTCTAACTAGCGGGTGAAGAAAATTTTGAACAAGTTAACTTCCACCAATATCTATTCTATTCCATCAATATTTATATTTTCAGCGCTACATTATAAATACTATATATCAAAAAAGAATAATTCCCACAATGAAATTATACCTTTAAATTTCCAACACATAAAGTAAAAACAAAATATCTTCATATACGTAGATATAAATACACATCCAACAAATAGGCTTCCCATATTTTTCTCCAAGAAAGCAACCATGCAAACGAAGGTGGGGGTTTTAAATATCAACCAAACGAAAATTTTATCACGCCAACAAATGCTGAAATCATCTCCATTTCATAAAAAGACGTAGACGCTCTGATAGTCATGATATGATACTCCTTCAATGATAACTGATTACCAAGCTTTGGATAATCAATCAACTCCCGAGAAAAAAATGTCAAATTATAATTGACAAAGGGCTTGTGAACATGCTAGAATAATGTAGTCTATGCAGTGAACGCCAAAAGATAGTGTTACGAAATCGTTATTTTACTGATTTTTCCCTACTTCTAGGGAAAATCCGCACAATCTGGCAACACCACGTCCGACGATGTGGCAACATCGCATCCAGGGGTGCCATATACAACCCACAAGGACCGAGTCTCAACCCTCTAAGACCTCGAATAACCGAGATACCCCCCTGGGATCATTTAGAATAAATAGTCGCAGTATAAGAGCATGTGGACCAAAATTTCGATATAGTTTATATGAAACTTTTTTGTAGAGAATTGAATTTCCCATGGATTATTTCAAAACATTTTTTTTTTGCCGAAGATGTTGAAACAAAAAGAAAAAAAAGAAATTTTTTTTGCTCTTTTGCCTATCACTTTTTTTGGGTTCGAGATAGGCATTGCTTTATAGAAAAAAAGTAGAGAAAACTTTCTTGAAAATGCTGGGTCAAAAGATTTTTTGGGTTAAAAATTGTCCATAATATGGCTATTTTTCCGATTTTTATCCCTCTTATACAGATATTGTTTTCATTCCCATTTTGTCGAAAAAAAATATTTTACTCATCAAGTGTTAAGATCGGGTGTTTTTTAGTAACTTAGATTTTTTAGATATTTTAAGTGCTTTTCTATAAGAGTGTTGTTTTTATTTAAACCTATTGACATTTTTTTTATTCATCCAAATCCTCTTATATTATAATCATATTAAAATTAGGCTTTAGTGGTGCGCTAGTGGTTTCACCCTGCTGGGATGTTATCTGTGTTCCCGATGACCCTCACTGACCTGGCTTAAAGAGGCATTTAGTAGTGCCTAGACCCATCGCTCTTTACTTTCACTAATAGTACCCACAAGCTTTGCCGAACCACCGCTTCCGACGGACTAGCCGAAATTGATTTTTCCGGCGAATAAACACCCAGAAGTACATTGATATAAATTTCATTTAAATTATTTTCTTTTCTTATTACGAATTACTTAAAACATACGTTGAATTAAAACTCCAGAACTCGCCCGGTATTTTTCTCCGGCTTAACTGTCTAGGCCACAGTCGAAATGAAGGATAAAATATATAACTATATAATATATATTATTTTACCCGTTATTCCAACACACCAAAGCCAAGCGGAAGTCAGTAACCCTGGTGTTTTTTTTAAATTGTAATTAAATATATCTGAATATTGCTTGAATACCTGAAGAACGTATTTCCAAATCCAGCAGTGGCAAGAAAATCACTTAAACCCTCTGAACTTTGGATGGAAAAATTATAAATATAGATTAATAATTGCGATTCGCGCAACAGCACCAGAGACCAGAGACTTTGCTAAAAAAAAGTGACTTGTGCTTGCATAAGGTTGCCAGTGAAACTGTGTTTGAAGAAAATATTCCAGAAGACGAAATTATTGAAGATATAGATGATGATATTGATATAGAATTTCGAGTGGCCAAAAAATTATTTAAAATATTTTATAAAATAATTTTGTCCACTTTTAATATAATGCCTATACCTATCTCGGACCCCAAGAAAGTTATAGGCAAGAAAGCAAAATATTAAAAAAATCTAAATTTTGGCTCTTTTTTTCTTTGTTTCAACATTTTCGGCATAAAAAATGTCTTAAATTTTTTTAAATAAGCCATTTCCATGGGAAATTCAATTATCTTCAAAAAGGTTCATATAAAGTATGTCGAAATTTTGCCTCGTTTACTATATTGATTGAAACTAAAAAGGGTACATTTTCACCCCTATCTCCAATTTCCACCCCCTAATTTAATAGCGCTCCAGATATTTTTTCTTCTTAAATGACCCATTGTCCGATTCCTGCAATAAAAACCCGAGAACGCCTTAATTCCTTTCTGTATGAGAATCGATAGCCCATAATAAAGTTTAAAGTAAGAATAGGATACGCTTACTGAAGTTGTTGTCAGTGACTATGAGCAAAAGTAACTAAATTGCAAATAAAAACGTATTTCAGCTGCTAATATAATCATATATTAGCATATATGACATATTTCAGCTGCTAAAACAGCTACCAAAAATGGCATATCGGGTGAAACTGATTTAGAAACTTTAAGTATGTCGAAGAAAAAATTGAAAATAGGAACTGGCCAACACTCGATACAAGAGAAAGAAAATAGGACTGAGAAGAAGTTGGTTAAAAGAGAGACAGCTACCAAAGATGGCATACCGGGTGAAACTGATTCAGATTTAATTATCTCGACCAAAAAATTGGAAATAGGAACTGGAAACACTCGATACAAGAGAAAGAAAACAGGACTGAGAAGAAGTTGGTTAAAAGAGAGACAGCTACCAAAAATGGTTTACCAGGTGAAATTGATCCAGAAGATTTGAGTATGTCGAGGAAAAAATTGTAAATAAGAACTGGAAACGCTCGATAAGAAAAGAGAGACGGCTACCAAAAATGGCATACCGGACGAAACTGATTCAGAAGATTTGAGTATGTGTCGAGGAAAAAATTGTAAATAAGAACTGGAAACACTCGATAAAAGAGAAACAGGTGCACGCTTAATATTTCCTCCATATTAACGAAACTTATTGGATGTATTTATAAAACATAATAAATAAATAAAATATATTAATATGAACAGATAAACAGAAACTAAACAGTTTTAATAACAAATATTGTTGAAATAGTTTTAATAACAATGTAGGTACCTAGTTATATTGGTGTAAGATATACTTGTTCCTGCTCTAGTTTAACTATGGAGCTTACAATTGAAAGCAAAAGTGTAAAAAATATGAGAGAAGATACTTGAAAATTAGCAGAGAAAGTAAATTTACCTTTAATGTTTGGGTACCTTCCTTCATTTTTAAATAAGCTCCTTTTATCGTTTAATAAACTACATAATACTGAATTCTATGTCTACTATAGTCAATAAAAGTGGTAAAATATAACCGAGCCTTATAAGTGCAAATTTTGCTGAATAAAATCTCCCAAATTCTACATGCGTTCTGAAATCATGTTTTTAATCTGGGTTGTACCTTTCATTTACTAATTTGTCTGACCATGGATCACGAGGGCTGCGTTTCATAATGTCGGACTCGGCTTTTTCGTATGCTAACGATATGGCCGGCACCTTTTATCCAAAATTAAATCATTTTAATACACAATCATCTATAAAATCTGATGCCTTATCAATAATTCCAGTTCGGGGTGAAGTGACAATAGTGGAGTTGTTAATCAGAAATATCAACCTTCTTGTTATATCAGTATTACATATTATGTTTACAGTCGTAAATATTATTGATTGACTCTCATTTTTCTTTTGTGTTTTCTATTGTAGCAGTTCAGTTTTTTTTTGGAGGTGTCAGAAGTTTTGATTTGGACTTTGGACGGAATCCGTGGAAATATGGCGTGACTTACATTCCTCGGTATGGTACCCAATGAAACTAGAATTAATTTGCTATCCTTTTGAACCTAAAACCTTTTTTTTGCATGCGACTTGGATGACTTTAAGGCTAAGACTAATTTCACTTGACTTATATTTATTTGACGTATATTTATTTATTTATATCTTTGTTGCAAATCTTGCAAGCTGAACCACTACCACATGTCCGATCGACTTGAAATTTTGCAGACATGCGTAACAAAAATTTAAGATTTTTGCGAGAATTTTGTCATTTATGGTCCAATTCGACTAGAAGTCGAAACGGGGGGGGGTTTCGGGGTCCCTCGTTACAAAATGTTGGTCACAATTCAAAAACAAAAAAGGCAAACCAATTTTTTCATTTATGATCCAATTCGACTGAGGATCTTTGGGGTTACATCTGGGGGTTTTCGGGGTCGCGAATCTTAGGTCCAAATTAAGAAACACAGGTCCAAATTAAGAAACACAAATGGCGGCGCCAAGATGGCGGACATATTTTATCTTTTATGGTCCGATTAGACTCAAAGTCGATATCCGGGGGTTTTCGTGGTCGCGGATTACAATGTTTTTACCGGACTTACCCTAAAACGACTTTTTAAAGCTTAGATGATCCGACAAAATGGCCGCTTCTGTGAGAGTGTCCGACACGCGTAATATGTCGAATTTTCGGATGCATGTTTCTTCATCACCTACAAGATGATATTTGGCGAATCATTTCATTTAATTATTGTGAATTGCAAGGTAAAAGTGCCCGACAAAAATCATGCATCTCGTCGCTAGTCCGACACGGTGAACATGTCGATTTCCCGCTAAATAAAATGGAGTCCTCATGATCCTTTCATATTTCATATTTAGAGTAAAATCGGTTGAAAAATTGTAGTTTCTTTTAACAAAAAAAGCGATTTTTTTTCCTGAAACAATTTTTTTTCCTTTTTTGTTCGCAGCATTGTAGCTGGTACTATTTTTATAAATTTACATCAAATTTTTTTGATCTAAGACCCTCTGGAATCCTTACCCATTCATATTTAATATTTAGAGTCAAATCGGTTGAAAAATCGTTTTTTTTTAAGAATTTTTTTTCCCTTTTTGTTGGTATTTTTTAAATAAAATTACAAAAAAAAATTTCTTTGGAGTCCTTTCATATTTCATATTTAGTCAAATCGGTTGAAAAACCGTGGTTTTTCTTAACAAAAAAATCGATTTTTTTTAAGATATTTTTTTTCCCTTTTTTGTTAGCAGCATTGAATATCTGGTATTTTTTTTTATAAATTTACAAAAAAAAATTTTCATCTACGACCCTTTGGAGTCCTTACGACCCTTTCATATTTCATATTTAGTCAAATCGGTTTTTTTTACAAAAAAAATTTTTTTTACGATTTTTTTTAAAGATTTTTTTCCCCCATTTTGTTAGCAGCATTGAATAGCTGGTATTTTTTTATAAATTTACAAAAAAAAAAAATTATCTGCGACCCTTTGGAGTCCTTATGATCCTTTGATATTTCATATTTAGAATCAAATCGGTTAAAAAATTGTATTTTTTTTTTAAACCAAAAATACAATTTTTTTTTTCAAGAAAAAAAAATTTTTCCCCATTTTGTTAGCAGCATTGAATAGCTGGTATCTTTTATGAATTTACAAAAAAAAAAATTATCTGCGACCCTTTGGAGTCCTTACAACCCTTTCATATTTCATATTTAGAGTCAAATCGGTTGAAAAATCGAGGTTTTTTTTACAAAAAAAACCGATTTTTTTTTCAAGAATTTTTTTTCCCCCATTTTTTTAGCAGCATTGAATAGCTGGTATCTTTTATGAATTTACAAAAAAAAAATTATCTGCGACCCTTTGGAGTCCTTATGATCCTTTCATATTTCATATTTAGAATCAAATCGGTTAAAAAATCGTACTTTTTTTTAAACCAAAAATACAAATTTTTTTTTCAAGAAAAAAAAATTTTTTTCCCTATTTTGTTAGCAGCATTGAATAGCTGATATCTTTTATGAATTTACACACAAAAAAATTTTCTACGACCCTTGGAGTCCTTACAACCCTTTTATATTTCATATTTAGTCAAATCGGTTGAAAATCGAGGTTTTTTTTACAAAAAAACCGATTTCTTTTTTCAAGAAATTTTTTTTCCCCATTTTGTTAGCAGCATTGAATAGCTGGCAATTTTTTATGAATTTACAAAAAAAAAAAATATCTGCGACCCTTTGGAGTCCTTATGATCCTTTCATATTTCATATTTAGAATCAAATCGGTTAAAAAATCGTATTTTTTTTAAACCAAAAAATACGAAATCTAGGTTTTTTTTACAAAAAAAACCGATTTTTTTTCCAGAAATTTTTTTTCCCCATTTTGTTAGCAGCATTGAATAGCTGGTAATTTTTTATGAATTTACAATAAAAATAATTTATTTATTTCATATTTAGAATTAAATCGGTTAAAAAATCGTATTTTTTTTAAACCAAAAATACAAATATTTGTTTTCAAGAAAAAAAAAATTTTTTCCCCATTTTGTTAGCAGCATTGAATAGCTGGTATCTTTTATGAATTTACAAAAAAAATAAAAAATTATCTACGACCCTTACAACCCTTTTATATTTCATATTTACTCAAATCGGTTGAAAAATCGAGGTTTATTTTTACAAAAAAAACGATTTTTTTTTCAAGAAATGTTCCCCCATTTTGTTAGCAGCATTGAATAGCTGGTAATTTTTAATTTTTAATGAATTTACAAAAAAAAAATTATCTGCGACCCTTTGGAGTCCTTATGATCCTTTCATATTTCATATTTAGAATTAAATCGGTTAAAAAATCGTATTTTTTTTAAACCAAAAATACAAATTTTCTTTTCAAGAAAAAAAAAATTTTTTCCCCCATTTTGTTAGCAGCATTGAATAGCTGGTATTTTTTTTATATAAATTTACAAAAAAAAAATTATCTGCGGCCCTTTGGAGTCCTTACGATCCTTTCATATATCATATTGAGAGTCAAATCGGTTAAAAAATCGTTTTTTTTAACCAAAAATATCAGTTTTTTTCAAGAAAAATTTTTTTTTCCTTTTTTGTTAGCAGCATTGACTAGCTGGAATTTTTGTATTAATTTACAAAAAAAAATTTTATCTACCCTACCCTTTCATATTTCATATTTAGAGGTGATGAAAAAACATACATCCGAAAATTCGACATTTTGTCGGAGAACCCATTTTTGGGTCTATCGTCATTGTGGGGCAATCTAAAGAAAAATCATATGGTAAGTCATAAAAAAAAGTACAGAATCGTTAAATTGACACGTTTCTATTCAAGACTTGGCATATGAAAAACTTATCCGACTCATTTAGATGAACAATTCAGCTAAGTTTCAGCTCACAGGTAATAATTGAAAAAAAAGGTTCTTGGCCCGGGGACTATAAGGCAATTTTATGCCAAACGTGTTCTTCACATGTGTGCTACCCATTTTGAAAACACCATGTATAGAAAGCCATTAAAAATGTATAGAAAGCCATGGTTTCTTATTGCAAAATATTTTTGAAAATAGCCCTTTTTCACTTTTCTCTCAATCGACCATTTTGGATCACCTGGTTTTGACAATTCGGCGGTGGGACACACAAGTTATTTTTGTTTATAAGTATGTAAATTGTCGTAAATAATCAAGTAAATTAGATTATTTTAACTCACAGTCAACAACAAATATTTGCAATTTAATATTACTTCAGTAATGAGCTACACTTTAGAGGATATTCAAGAAAAAGAAGAAGATGAAGAAGTAGTAGTAGTAGAAAAAGAAAGAGAAAAAGAAGAAAAATAAGAAGAAGAAGAAGAAGCAGAAGAAGAAGAACTTGCAACAAAAAAAAACAGGCCACGCACTATATATTTTTTTATTTTTACTAATTTATTATTATTTACATAAAAGAGAAATATACGTTGTTATATGTATAATTTTAACATCTCTTTTACTTAACTAACAGTAAATTGCATACATTTGTGTTTTCATTTATAACCAGGCGACACCCACAATGTGTTCAACAGAACGACGTTATCCCATGCAAAAAAAACCGAAAAAATAAGCGTAAAGTGCGTGTTTGAGTGGGCGTAAAATAAGCAGCACTATCGGCTGACTAAACGACAATTTTTTTACGAAAAATTGCTTAGCGTATAGCTTAAGCTTTCTACTTATTACCAGCCAAGTTTCGATGTATAAGTTAATTAGAACAGCTGCTGTCCGTTAAAAAGTGAATGTTTATATGGCTCTTTGTAACTTTTTTAGTGGCTTTCTATGTACGTGCTTCCATTCAAGCCCTATTTCACGGGTTCGGTCCGGTCCAAAGTGCAAATTCACATTTTTCCTATCTGACTAATAATTGTAGAGAACTGCTAAAAATTGGTATCGATCTGAAATCTGAATAGACAGTAGTGAAATCTCCATATCTCAAACTTAAACCATCACTTATTATCGGGTCATCAAACCATCGCGCAAGGAGATGCGAGACCCAGCTAGGTTAATCGACTAGCGATTATTAATCAGCCAACACACTAAACAACATTTTCATGAATTTAAATATTACCTTTCCTAAATTCTTCCTCAAGCTTAAAATCTTCAAATTTCGCCATAAAATCGTAATTGCACAAGAAGATGATTATAACAATAAAATATGGGTTGAAAGTTCGACACAATATTCGAATGGTTGCCCTGATAGATTAACAGCTCCAGTAATGATGTAAAGGTATAGAGACAAACTTACCATGTCAGTTCCAAGATCGATGCAGAGAATGGTAACCGTGCCGAGTGGTAGAGGGATGTCGCAGAGAATAAACGCAAGGAACGGTGAGATTTCCGGTATATTGGAGGTCAGAGTGTACGCAATGGATTTCTTCAAATTATCAAATATAAGTCGTCCCTCTTCTACTCCCGTCACGATGGACGCAAAGTTGTCGTCGAGTAGGATCATGTCTGCCGCTTGTTTGGATACATCGGAACCTGCAATACCCATCGCTACGCCGATATCGGCCTTCTTCAGGGCAGGGGAATCGTTGACGCCGTCACCTGTTACGAGAGTAAGAATGTATTGTGACTAGTGCTGGCGACCGAAATCGATTTTTTGGATAATCGGTTAACCGGTTTCGGATAATTCGGGTTTTTTTTATGAAACCGAAAACCGGTTATTCAGAAAACCGGTTATTCGGTTATTATACAGAGGAGTGCCACAAGGGAGCATCCTTGGACCTCTCTTATTTATAACTTTTATAAATGACATTAGAAACATAATTTCCGAAAGTCCAACACACGTGTTTTTTTGAGAACAAACTAATATTAAATGAAGAAAAAATGCATAATGTTTAAAGTAAATAATTCAACTGACAAGCCGGTAATTATTTAACGGTGTTATTACACCGTTAAATAATTCCACCTTTGTGAAATTTTTCGAAGTTCATATAGACGATATTTTCACATGGAATACACGTATCGATTCTTTGAGTAGCAATAATCGAGCATCACTAATGCTATCGCAGAATTACGCAACTTTTGTTATTTTATATAACAAAAGAGATCATTGAATCATAGGAATATATGAGTAATTGTGGGTTAATCTGCTAATCGTTAAACCTTGACAATTATTACTCGATGCACTTTGCGCATTGGCACTTTCTATTGAATAACCACGTCAAACTTCCTGCGATTATAATCGTAAAATTTATTCTGTAGCTAATTTGAGGGTGTGTTCTGTACAATATATACCTAGCCAATTAAAATGTATTCAATTACTACTGAATAAGCGTAGGACAATATCCCTCTTAGCAATTCATAAAATATTTACCTAGATATTTTGTTTTTTCAAATATAACGGCAGTGTATTATTTCGAGTTTAACAAAGTGCTTTCTTACAAAAACAAATACGTCATTTCCATAGTAGTGTAGGATTTATTAAGAAAATCACTGCAGTGTGTTATTGTGGTTTGTTAACCCGCACATAATCGACTATATGTCGGATTAAACAACTTGAAATGAGGTAGCGATTTTTTTGTTGCCAGGAAGCAATTTCTATTTCGCCTTTTCAGTGTTCTCTAGATTCTGCCTTGCGTTAAATTCCTAGACCACTTTCCGTATAATACCACATTACCCCAAAACATATCCCAAATATATTTCGGGGTGATTGTTGGGATTTCATTCTGTATTGCTGTCCAAATTTATATGTAATTTAACTTATATGGAATTTAATTTATGTGCAATTTCACTTACACACTTTTTGGTCGTGAAACTTTTAAGTTAAACTTAGATACCAGTACACTGTGCTTTTTCTATTTTTCTTTCACCAAAATTACAGAAAGTGCCGAGAGTGATACCCAATATAGGTGAGAACCATCTGACTTGGTTGTGCAACGGTCAGTCGCGTCCACAGGTAATTAGTGACTTCGGTATCCACCGAACTTGCTAATTTTAATTTCTTTTTTTTATTAAGCTAAGCTGGCTTTAGCAACCTTTTACTGCCCACTTTTAATAGCTATTGAATATACTCTGGAGGTAATAAACTGTCTTTTGTGGTAATATTCCTGCCAATTTCTTCAGCATAAATATATTTTTAGATAGTCTGATCGACATGGCTCTCAAACTTTAGCGCGGAATCTAAATAAATATCGAGAAGTTTGTCTGGGACTAAAAAGTAAAGACATTTTATTAGCCAGAGAGCAGTGTTTTCAATTTTCTTGTATTTTCTTTCATGAGCAATTTTAATTCATTATACCTACTCTACATCTGCATTTACCAATGTTGTATCATCCGCAAATAGGATAAGCTTATTTGTGGGAACGGAAGTACTTATATCATTGATACATATTAAAAATAATAGGGGCCCCAATATAGAGTCCTGAGGAACTTCATGTTGTAAATAAGCCCATTCCGAAGTGGTTTTCATGTAAAATGTTTTCTGTTTTCTTTCTGACAGGTAGCTAGTAATTAAATTCAAGCTGTTTTCCCCAACCAACGCCATAAAATTATAGCTTTTAGTATTGAAAATGCTTCTGGTTGCATATATGGGAGCCGTCTTTAAGAAAACGTTCGTGAATGCGAGCGACCTCGAAATGGTCGCGTCCTCCTAGAGACGAACTAGCTATGTTGTTATCTATGTATATGTTTGGGTTATATGGTTCATTCAGTTACAGAGAACGTTAGTATGAAAATATAAATCATATCGGCTGGCGTTTTTAAGGACATTTAAGGAGTCATTTAAGGTGTCGCCGCGCCGCCTGTCAGCATTCATTGCATCACTCCCGATCGTGAAAGCTGCCCGGGTCACTAGGCCGCTAGTGTTTAGTAATTATTAATCTTATGAATATTAGTTTTACCTGTAATATCAAAACTGTTAAAGTATAAGTAGTAATTCCGTTAATTTTACTTGCCCAAAAAATAGTAATGACATCGACAAAAATCATATTCTTTATACGGGGTGGTCACAAATTACAAATTCTCAAAAAAAATTTAGTTTTCGGGAAAACGCTATTATTTATAAAAGTTTTTGCTTGTCTAAATAATGCCAACAAAAATTATGTTTATTATACGGGGTGGTCAAAAATTACAAAATCATAAAATTCGGTATGAGTAAAGTTTGTACTTTTTGATCACCACGTATAAAATGTTACATTGTCGAGAAAATGTTAATGTTTAAAAAGTTTTTACTTGCCCAAAAAATAGTAATGACATCGACAAAAATCATATTCTTTATACGGGGTGGTCACAAATTACAAATTCTCAAAAAAAATTTAGTTTTAGGGAAAACGCTATTATTTATAAAAGTTTTTACTTACCGAAGTAATGTCAACAAAAATTATGTTTATTATACCGGGTGGTCAAAAATTACAAAATCATAAAATTCGGTATGAGTAAAGTTTGTACTTTTTGATCACCACGTATAAAATTTTACATTGTCGAGAAAATGTTATTGTTTATAAAAGTTTTTTTTGCCCAAAAAATAGTAATGACGTCGATAAAAATCATATTTTTTATACGAGGTGGTAACAAATTCCAAAATTTAAAAAAATGTTTAATTTTCGGGAAAACGCTATTACTTATAAAAATGTTTGCTTACCTAAAGTCATGGCGACAAAAATTATGTTTATTATATGGAGTGGTCAAAAATTACAAAACCCTAAAATTCGGTAAGAGTAAAGTTTGTACTTTTTGATCACCACGTATAAAAAACTAATGATGATTTCGCACAATTATGTTTTTATACGGGGTGATCAAAAATCACAAAATTTACTCTTCGACAAAATATTTTTTATACGGGGTGGTCACAAATTACAAGATCTCAAAAAATTTTTAGTTTTCGGGAAAACGCTATTAGTTTTAAAAGTTTTTGCTTGCCTAAAGTAATGTCGACAAAAATTATGTTTATTATAGGGGGTGGTCAAAAAATACACAAAAAGAAAATATTAATATTTATAAAAGTTTTTACTTGCCCAAAAAAAATAGTAATGACGTCGACAAAAATCATATTTTTTATACGGGGTGGTCACAAATTACAAAATTTTCCCGGATTAGTTTTCGGGAAAACGCTATTATTTATAAAAGTTTAAAGATTGCCTAAAGTAATGTCGACAGAAATTATGTTTCTTATACGGAGCGGTCAAAAATTACAAAACCCTAAAATTCGTTAAGAGTAAAGTTTGTGATTTTTGATCACCACGTATAAAAAACTAATGATGATTTCGCCACAATTATGTTTTTATACGGGGTGACCAAAAATCACAAAGTTTACTCTTACCGAATTTTAAGATTTTGTAATTCTTAACCACCCTGTATATACAACACAATTTTTGACAAGGCCATCACTATTTTTAGGCAAACAAAAACTTTATAAAGAATAGCATTAATCGAAAACAAAAACAAATGAGACTGTAATTGTTGATCACCCCATGCAAGATGACCCGTTTAAAACGACAAGACCTTCAGGGTCAAGCGAACAAAAAATTTTCACTTGAGAAATTTCAATTCACTTGAGAAATTTTCGCGTAAGATGCAAGATCTCTGAATTTTTTACTAAGAAATGTTTAAAAATTTAAATTACATGACATGAAATTATAATTATTATTATTGAAACCGCACGATTGATAATTTTTTTTACTAGTGATAATAACTACATTTTAATAGGGCAAAATAAAGAGCGATAATAATATAAATAGAAAAATGAAGTTGCTCACCAGTTACAGCGACGATGGCGCCCATCCGTTGACATCCCTCAACTATAATCAGCTTCTGTTGCGGCGAAGTCCTAGCGAATACAATCTCCGTGTGGTATCTCAAAATCTCATCCAACTGATCGGAAGACAGGTCTCTAAGATCGGATCCGTGGATGACGGCAGCCTTGGCTTCTCTCGGGTTGACCTCGGAAACGGGAATGTTCAAACGCTGAGCGATGTCCTCGACGGTTTCATTTCCTTCGGAAATTATACCCACCGACTTGGCAATGGCTTTGGCCGTAATAGGATGATCGCCGGTGACCATGATAACTTTAATACCCGCACTCCTACATTTGGCGACGGCATCCGGTACGGCGGCACGTGGAGGATCGATCATCGACATGAGCCCTACGAAACGGAGACCATCGAGAGGGAAATTGGGATCGTCACTGTTGAATTTATAGCCAACGGGGTACTTGTCGGAAGGCAGCATAAAATCGCAGAATCCAAGAACACGTTCGCCAAGTCCGCCGAGCTCCAAGTATGCATTGTTGAATGCTTCCTTCATCTCTTCGTCTAAAACTTTCTCTTTTCCACAGAGGAATATCGTGTTGCATCTCTCTAAAATACGTTCCGGAGCCCCCTTCATTACCATGATATACCGAGGGTCATTTGGATCTTCGTTATCGTGCACGGACACCTGATATTTATTAGTCGAATTAAAGGGCACTTCGCAGACTTTCTTGTTCTTTTTCCTGATAGAGAGGACGTCGCCCAACGCCAACTCCATGCACTTAAGTAGCGCGGCCTCGGACGCATCACCGTTAACCTCGCGTTTAAGAATGGCGACGCCATCTTGGCCAGGTTTGAATTCCGCTCGGTTGCAGAGAGTGGCGATTCTGGATAGCGCCTTAAATCCAGGACTCGTCCTGTCATACTGTACCCCGGATTGATCCTCGGTGGTGTCGGCTTCAATGATCTGGTTGTCAAACCACATATGGGCTACGGTCATTCTGTTTTGAGTGAGAGTTCCGGTCTTGTCTGAGCAAATTGTGCTGGTGGAACCTAGGGTTTCGACAGCTTCTAGATTCTTGACTAAGCAATTCTTCGACGCCATTCTCTTCGCCGTCAGGGTGAGACATACCGTTACAGTGGCCAAAAGACCTTCCGGCACATTGGCCACGATGATACCGATCAAGAAGATGACGGCGTCCAACCAGTGATAACCGAGGATAAATGCAATTAGAAAAAACGTGACACCTAAAAATACGGCTACGCCCGTGATAATATGGATGAAGTGATGGATTTCCTTGGCGATGGGAGTTTCGCCGGTGTCGAGACCGGAAGCGAGACCAGCGATACGACCCATCACGGTATGGTCGCCACAACTGATCACCACGCCGATGGCAGTGCCTTCAACAGCGTTGGTTGAGAAGAACGCCAAATTTTTGGTTTCCAACGGGTTCTCATGGGTGAATTCGGGGCTGCGGCTCTGAGGTTCGGATTCACCCGTCAAGGACGAATTGTCTACTTTAAAACCTCTCGATTCAATGATCCTAATGTCGGCGGGGATTCTGTCACCAAACTTTACTTCAACAACATCGCCCAATACCAGGTCTTCCGCGCGAAGGGTCAACTTTTCACCCTCCCTAAGTACGGTAGCGAATTGCGGAACCATGTTCTTGAACGACTCCATAATTTTGGAGCTCTTACTTTCTTGATAATACGAAAATATACCTGAAACATATTTGCGTACAAGCGACGAACTTAACAACCGCAATCTATATATTTACCAGTTACTATAACAACGGCGGCTAATACAATGCCAAGATAAAGATTATCATCGGCGGGTTCCTCTACCGTACTAGCCTGGATAGAATAGGCTATGAAACAGAGAATTGCACCGATCCATAATAACAAAGCGAAACCACCGAATAAATTTTTACAAAATTTCACCCATTCCGGCGTTGTTTTGGGGGGCGTGAGAGCATTGGGTCCATCCCTCTCCAGATTTTCTTTCGCTTTCGCATGACTAAGGCCCTAGAATTATGTTAATATCATCAATAAAACGGTGAGCACCGAAAATACGATGAAATCCTAAGTATAGGCGATTAGAAATAATGATTTGAGGTCGGTTTTCGAGAAGTTTTTCCTCCGTCAGATTTTATTGGATAGAATGATAGATTTACCAAGTAGTTCTAATAAATATACAAAGTGCACTGACCGCCTAAAGAAGCAATTATTGCTGTTGGTACATGTAATTCTCAAATTTCTCAATATTCAATTAAAATATTAAATTCCACAATACCATATATAAGTTGTATATATATATATATATATATATATATATATATATATATATATATAAATATATATTTATCGATGTCATAAAATAATGATTGAGCATACAATAATATATTATAGGCCATTTTACATTTATTCTCGTCTACTTTAATTATGGCAATTCCGTAAACATTTATTTTTATAGTGAGAAGCTCTATTGTAGACCCAAGGCCGGATATGCCAGCAGTATATCTCTTATTGGAATGACGCGCCGTCTGTGTTTAGTTAAAACAGTCGGAAACGTTCGCCTCTCTCTTGCATCGGTGGGTTTGCGGGAATTTCGCGCGTATTCTGCAATCTGTAACGATCATTCGCGATAGAATACTGCGTTGGTTGAGACATCTTCAAGGAGCAATGGAAAATGTCACAGCAGAAAATTAGCAGAAGTATATTAATGACGTGATGAAAGAGGAACCGATAGTGTAGATCATGTGTATCAATATTAGAAAAGATAATGTATCAATATTAGAAATGGTGACAGCGACAGTGAAGATGAAGTGGAAAGTGACTGAAAACAGTGATATTAGTGATTATAATATTATTAAATAATGACAGAAAATAGTGGTATTAATTACACGTTTTTAAGGTAAGTATTAAGATGTAAGGTATTACGGTATTTGTATTTATTGATGAGATTTTTTTGCGTTATTTTGGAATATAGGTATATTTATTTTTTTGTTTTTATTTTTTGTTGAGCAGCGTTTCCCTGTTTGAAAACCCATTAAAAAAAAGAAACTAAATAAAAAACAATATACACTGCTGGCCAATAGGTTGGAATAATTCAAATTTTTAGGGTAAGTTTCGATACATATATCTTCTGAACGATATGGAATATCAAAATACGGATTTCAGGACGTTTTTGGAAATTTCATCGACAAAAACTGGTCTGAATATCAATTTTCCATTATGCTCAAAAAAGGAATATACGGGGGTGTAAACTAAACCCCTAAAAAAATCAAAATTTCATTCTTACCGAGAATTTAGGAAAACCAAAATCGAGTTAAATTTTTTATACCGGGGTAATCTATGGACCAATTCGAAAAAACAAATTTGGCCGATTTTTGATATCTCGCTTATTTTTGAATATACGGCGTTTTTATTGAAATTAGGACAATTTTTTGGAAATGTATCTCTTACTTTTTAAAAACAAAGTAAGTAATGGATTTTTTTCTTATTTTCAAGTAAGCTTACATGCCTCTAGCTGCCTCAGTTGCTAGAATTGACATTTCTTATACAGGGTGCCTGCGAAAACATTTAATAAGCATGTGTCACGAAAAATCTGTATATTTAAATAAACTGTGTGCAGAACCCTGTATGATTAAAATGAACGATAATTTTAAAATTTTAAAACTGTGAAGGGAAACCTTAGAAAAATATCTCGAAACGGTTTTTTATTTTTCTTGATCGGATGAGTATTATCATAATTTACAGTTTCGTTGTAATTACACGGCAAATCCCTATATAAAACATTTAAAAAACTTGCGGTAGTAACGATTAGCTGGTGATTATGATAATACTCATCCGATCAAGAAAAATAAAAAACCGTTTCGAGATATTTTTCTAAGGTTTCCCTTCACAGTTTTAAAATTTTAAAATTATCGTTCATTTTAATCATACAGGGTTCTGCACACAGTTTATTTAAATATACAGATTTTTCGTGACACATGCTTATTAAATGTTTTCGCAGGCACCCTGTATAAGAAATGTCAATTCTAGCTACTGAGGCAGCTAGAGGCATGTAAGCTTACTTGAAAATAAGAAAAAAATCCATTACTTACTTTGTTTTTAAAAAGTAAGAGATACATTTCCAAAAAATTGTCCTAATTTCAATAAAAACGCCGTATATTCAAAAATAAGCGAGATATCAAAAATCGGCCAAATTTGTTTTTTCGAATTGGTCCATAGATTACCCCGGTATAAAAAATTTAACTCGATTTTGGTTTTCCTAAATTCTCGGTAAGAATGAAATTTTGATTTTTTTAGGGGTTTAGTTTACACCCCCGTATATTCCTTTTTTGAGCATAATGGAAAATTGATATTCAGACCAGTTTTTGTCGATGAAATTTCCAAAAACGTCCTGAAATCCGTATTTTGATATTCCATATCGTTCAGAAGATATATGTATCGAAACTTACCCTAAAAATTTGAATTATTCCAACCTATTGGCCAGCAGTGTATATTTCAAAAAAAGAAAAAGATATATATATATATATATGTGTATGTATGTGCATATATCTATATATAAATGTGTATATGGATATATGTGTATATGTATACTCATTAAATAATTTGTATCCGTTTGAAAACCCATTTAAAAAAAAGAAACTAAATAAAAATCAAAAAAAATTTATATTAAAAAAAAAGAAAAAGATGTATATGTTTATGTGTATGTGTATATATCTATATATAAATGTGTATATGTATATTCATTAAATAATGTGTGTCCCTGTTTGAAAAGCCATTTAAAAAAAGAAACTAAATAAAAATCAAAAAAAATATATATATTAAAAAAAAGAAAAAGATATGTATATGTTTATGTATGTGTATATATCTATATATAAATGTGTATATGTATTCTCATTAAATAATGTGTGTCCCTGTTTGAAAACCCATTTAAAAAAAAGAAACTAAATAAAAATAAAAAAAAATATATATATTAAAAAAAGAAAAAGATCTGTATATGTTTATGTATGTGTATATATCTATATATAAATGTGTATATACTCATTAAATAATGTGTGTCCCTGTTTGAAAACCCATTTAAAAAAAAAGAAAAAGATATGTATATGTGTATGTATGTGTATTTATCTATATATAAATGTGTATATGGATATATGTGTATATGTATACTCATTAAATATGTGTATGTATGGGTGTATATGTGTATGTATGTGTTATATCTATATATAAATGTGTATATGGATATATGTGTATATGTATAGGTACTCATAAAATAATTTGTATTCCTGTTTGAAAACCCATTTAAAAAAAAGAAACTAAATAAAAAACAAAAAATATATATATTAAAAAAAAGAAAAAGATATGTATATGTGTATGTATGTGTATTTATCTATATATAAATGTGTATATGGATATATGTGTATATGTATACTCATTAAATATGTGTATGTATGGGTGTATATGTATATGTATGTGTATATATCTATATATAAATGTGTATATGGATATATGTGTATATGTATAGGTACTCATTAAATAATTTGTATCCCTGTTTGAAAACCCATTTAAAAAAAAAGAAACTAAATAAAAAACAAAAAATATATATATTAAAAAAAAGAAAAAGATATGTATATGTTTATGTATGTGTATATATCTATATATAAATGTGTATATGTATACTCATTAAATAATGTGTGTCCCTGTTTGAAAACCTATTTAAAAAAAAAGAAACCAAATAAAAAACAAATATATATATATATATATATATATATATATATATATATATATATATATATATATATATATATATATATATATATATATATATATATATATATATATATATATGAAAAGAAAAAAATATGTATATGTGTATGGATGTGTATATATCTATATATAAATGTGTATATGGATATATGTGTATATGTATACTCATTAGATAATTTACTATTTATCTAATTTAGTATTTATACAAGTAGTTAGTTAAAACGGCAAAAATAAAAATCAGTAACACGGTTGCACAATAATCAAGTCAATCTCAAAATTGTACTTATACCATGAAATAATAAAAAAAAGGAGTAATCATACTTCCATTGTATAATTACAATTCTGAGATTGACTTGATTATTTGCGATTAAACAACCAAATGGTAAAAAATTTCTGTGGCTAATCGAACGAATTTTCGGAAGCCAAACACCTTTCCAAAAAAGTGTTTTTTTTGTTTTGAGAATTTTTTGCTCTATTTTGGAATATATATTTATTTTACTTTCCCGTTTTTCATGGAACTACTTAGCTATTTTGTACTTTTTTTTTATTTTAATATTTTTATCTTTTTGTATTTACTTTGTTTCTGGTAGGAATTCTGGCTTCACGAGTGGTGTGGAAACTTGCATACATCAGCATACATACATAAAACATACATAAAAACCTTCTACTTTAAACCCCCTAAGAAAAAAAATGTCTACACCCATGAGAAACATTGTGTAGGTCAGGGTTGCCGGTCGTTGAACTACACATATTAGAAAGACTATAGTAGCATATTGGATACGGTTTATATTTTCTCTCCAATTACCCCCATAAAGTTAGCATTAACCAATGAACCGAAATCCGTGTTGTCTACAATTACCCCACCTGACCCTATTAAAACATTAATAAAATTATTGTTTTTTATGCATGCATAAGATGCACTTTTCTTGGATGCAACAAGGGCTAAAAATTGCACCTGGAGGGTCTAAAATCACTCTATATGAACAGGTAATGAAATACACAATTTCTAGTGAATATTAATTATTTTTAAACTATATTTGAAAACCTATCGAAAAATAGCAAACAAAAACCATAAAAGTGCATTTAAATATGTCTTCCAGCTAAAACTGTGCGTTCGTACTATGATTTTATTATTAGTTACACCTAAATCTATCATTTCATCCAATAAAATCTGCTGGACAAAAACTTCTCGAAAATCGACCTCAAATCATTATTTCAACGACCTAGTATGCGCATTTTTTAGATGTAATATGAACAAAAACACTAAAGTATAAAGAAAAATAAATTACCAACTAACTGTAGTAGTACTATTATTATGGAACATTATTGCAAAGTTATATTTATCTAGGTAGGTATATGGATTAAATAGATATAAGAAATCTTACATTTTCTGGATGTGTTTGGAATCTTTGATATAGTTCTTCTAATGAGATCTTATGGTAATCGATGTCCAATTCTTGTTTTAATTCGTCTAGATCATCTGCTTTTCTTGCCTTCTTGACTTTCCTTCGTGACTGAAAAAGAGACAGTCTTTTAGATAAATACATTAGGGGAGAAACTTTCATTTCTAATCTCTTTTGCATGAGATTTATGAAATACGAAAATTGATAATTCTGATTAATACAAACGATTATAATTATTCTAGAATTGTTTTCTAAACACTGATCGTAAATCCAATATAGTTTATAGAAAAGCTATTTATATTTAAATGCAACAGTAACTAATTGTCTTTTTTTCTTGTCTACATAGCCTCAAATAAGACGCCTGCTATAAAGAATAACATAACTGAAAATGTTCAAGTTCAGCTGTTTGATCCAATTTTAGGTTATTGATTAGGTCGTAAAAAACCGGGCAATAAGAAGAAAAAACCGCGGAGTGCTATTAAATTAGAGGGAAAAAATTGGACATGGGGGTGAAAATGCACCCTTTTCAATTTAGGAATTGCTTTTTTTGTTTCTTTTTTGTCTACATTTTTTTTGGGTCAGAGATAAGTATAAGTACCTATCTCTGCCCCAAAAAAAATTATAGGCAAAGAAGCAAAAAAAATAGAAAATTTGGCTTTTGAAAATGTCATAATTAAAAAATTTTTTTACGCCGAAAATGTTGAAACAAAAAGAAAACGAGCTAAATTTTAGGTGGTTTTTATTTTTTGACTTAACTTTTTTTGGGTCAGGGATACGAATAAGAATTGCTTTATAGAAAAAAAAGTAGACAAAACATCGTAAATATCCTTTTTGGAAAAATTTTTTGGGTTAAGAATTGACAGAAATATGGCCACTTTTTTCTCGATTTTTTATGTATTATCAATCAATAAATTTAAAATACATTTTTTTAATGAGAATAATATTTTTACAACAAAATGAGAATGAAAACAATATCTCAATTGTGTTGACACAACAGTCAAATTTTAATCGAAAAATTTTTCGACTGATTTCCCATTTCGAGGATATTTTGTCTGCTTTTTTCTCTATAAAGCAATTTAGGAATTGCTTTTTTTGTTGCTTTTTTGTCCACATTTTTTTTGGGTCAGAGATAAGTATAAGTACCTATCTCTGCCCCAAAAAAAATTATAGGCAAAGAAGCAAAAAAAAATTGAAAATTTGGCTTTTGAAAATGTCATAAATAAAAAAAATTAAAACATTTTTTTACGCCGAAAATGTTGAAACAAAAAGAAAACGAGCTAAATTTTAGATTGTTTTTATTTTTTGACTTAACTTTTTTTGGGTCAGGGATACGAATAAGAATTGCTTTATAGAAAAAAAAGTAGACAAAACATCGTAAATATCCTTTTTGGAAAAATTTTTTGGGTTAAGAATTGACAGAAATATGGCCACTTTTTTCTCGATTTTTTATGTATTATCAATCAATAAATTTAAAATACATTTTTTTAATGAGAATAATAATATTTTTACAACAAAATGAGAATGAAAACAATATCTCAATTGTGTTGACACAACAGTCAAATTTTAATCGAAAAATTTTTCGACTGATTTCCCATTTCGAGGATATTTTGTCTGCTTTTTTCTCTATAAAGCAATTTAGGAATTGCTTTTTTTGTTGCTTTTTTGTCCACATTTTTTTTGGGTCAGAGATAAGTATAAGTACCTATCTCTGCCCCAAAAAAAATTATAGGCAAAGAAGCAAAAAAAAATTGAAAATTTGGCTTTTGAAAATGTCATAAATAAAAAAAATTAAAACATTTTTTTACGCCGAAAATGTTGAAACAAAAAGAAAACGAGCTAAATTTTAGATTGTTTTTATTTTTTGACTTAACTTTTTTTGGGTCAGGGATACGAATAAGAATTGCTTTATAGAAAAAAAAGTAGACAAAACATCGTAAATATCCTTTTTGGAAAAATTTTTTGGGTTAAGAATTGACAGAAATATGGTCACTTTTTTCTCGATTTTTTATGTATTATCAATCAATACATTTAAAATACCTTTTTTTAATGAGAAAAATAATATTTTTACAACAAAATGAGAATGAAAACAATATCTCAATTGTGTTGACACAACAGTCAAATTTTAATCGAAAAATTTTTCGACTGATTTCCCATTTCGAGGATATTTTGTCTGCTTTTTTCTCTATAAAGCAATTTAGGAATTGCTTTTTTTGTTGCTTTTTTGTCCACATTTTTTTTGGGTCAGAGATAAGTATAAGTACCTATCTCTGCCCCAAAAAAAATTATAGGCAAAGAAGCAAAAAAAAATAGAAAATTTGGCTTTTGCAAATGGCATCATTAAAAAAAATTAAAACATTTTTTTACGCCGAAAATGTTGAAACAAAAAGAAAACGAGCTAAATTTTAGATTGTTTTTATTTTTTGACAACTTTTTTTGGGTCAGGGATACGAATAAGAATTGCTTGATAGAAAAAAAGTAGACAAAACATCGTAAATATCCTTTTTGGAAAAATTTTTTGGGTTAAGAATTGACAGAAATATGGCCACTTTTTTCTCGATTTTTTATGTATTATCAATCAATAAATTTAAAATACCTTTTTTTAATGAGAAAAATAATATTTTTACAACAAAATGAGAATGAAAACAATATCTCAATTGTGTTGACACAACAGTCAAATTTTAATCGAAAAATTTTTCGACTGAATTCCCATTTCCAGGATATTTTGTCTGCTTTTTTCTCTATAAAGCAATTTAGGAATTGCTTTTTTTGTTGCTTTTTTGTCCACATTTTTTTTGGGTCAGAGATAAGTATAAGTACCTATCTCTGCCCCAAAAAAAATTATAGGCAAAGAAGCAAAAAAAAATTGAAAATTTGGCTTTTGAAAATGTCATAATTAAAAAAAATTAAAACATTTTTTTACGCCGAAAATGTTGAAACAAAAAGAAAACGAGCTAAATTTTAGATTGTTTTTATTTTTTGACAACTTTTTTTGGGTCAGGGATACGAATAAGAATTGCTTTATAGAAAAAAAAGTAGACAAAACATCGTAAATATCCTTTTTGGAAACATTTTTTGGGTTAAGAATTGACAGAAATATGGCCACTTTTTAAAATACCTTTTTTTAATGAGAAAAATAATATTTTTACAACAAAAGAGAATGAAATCGATATCTCAATTGTTGACACAACAGTCAAATTTTAATCGAAAAATTTTTCGACTGAATTCCCATTTCCAGGATATTTTGTCTGCCTTTTTCTCTATAAAGCAATTTAGGAATTGCTTTTTTTGTTGCTTTTTTGTCTACATTTTTTTTGGGTCAGAGATAGGTATAGGTACCTCTGACCTAAAAAAAATTATAGGCAAAGAAGCAACAAAAAAATAGAAAATTTGCCTTTTTATTTTTGTCTCAACATTTTCGGATTAAAAAATTGAAAAACATTGATAATGTAAAAATATTCCGTAGGGTGTTCTAAAGTTAGGGTTCTACAACATTTTAATTAACCCTGCATAATGACTAAAACGCAAGCATATAACAAAATACTGGATATGCAAGTTGATATTGATCATTTTATCTAGTTTGCTAAAAAAAAATATGAAAATTGAAACTTAAAAAACAAAGAAACCTGTAGTATTTAAACAAATGCAATGTATCATTATATTAAATGTATCACTACCTAATTCTTAAATTATTTTAATCACTGCTATATTAAAAATAGATTCTGCTCTAAAGTTGAATTCAAGCAACGTCGAGGTTTGGCGGTTGTACAGGAAACTAGAAAAACCCGTAGGCGTCAAATTGTAGAACCGATAACATCTAATCACAACTATACACATAAACCTACCTGAATACTTCCAATTTTAATGTAAGAGATATTTTAGTAACGTTGCCGAATACTTATTTGTTATTAAAAATTACTAAATCCATCTAACACCTAATGAATAGAGCAGTAATGAATAGTAATAGTAATTACCTGCAATACATGAATAGTCAATAAATAATATTAAATAAATAACATATAGATGCTGTTTGTAATCGAAATATGAGACATAAAAAATTGTCAAAGGATACCCACAATTGCCGCAATGGGAGATCGCGGCAGTATAACTTTTCTTACAGCAAGGTAAATTGCCATTGGTGTTTGTATAAAAAAAATGATATGACGAAAGGTATATAGTGTGATCAATATTTTGTTATACTACATGATAATGTCGTAATGTGATGGGCGATGTGTATAAAATCATTTGTTTTTCCTTAAATTCCTGGAAATCGGTTATACTTGACAACGCGGTATACGTTAAAAATGCGGGATCGGCGGCTCCTTTTATCGATATAATGAGGGTTTCTTTGCTCTGGTTTTTATGTCTCATATTTCGATGTTACAAACTATACAAAGCACTATGATTTTTTAAGCAACTAAGGAAAATATACATGATGGATGTAGGCAAGGTAACTAAAGTTACTTTTGGTAACTATTTTTTTTTTAATTTTAACTGATTTTGTTAAATAATTTTTGAAATATACTCGGTTTGTTTGGTTTCTCAAAATACTATATTCTTGATCAAAAGTTTTGCTTCTAATAAAAATAATAATGCTGTCAAGAATTGCTGCCTTCGATGTACAGGGTGCTCAAAAAGTACCTAACCTGAATATGAATGACTGAATATGAATGAATAACCAAGAGAAAAGTTATTAATTATTTTAATTTAGAAAAAAAGTTAACAGGGAAAAATTGATCGAATGAAAATTCATGACAGAATCTAATTTACGGGCAAATGGGTCTACTTTCAATGATTTCAAGCCTGGTTATATCCTCGATGGACAACGTTAACTTCTCTCGTTAGTCGTCTTTAACGGACATTTTTTGCCCGGAATCAAAAATTCTTAGAAACTTCGTCCCTTGCCCATATTCAATATTCCTGTAGTTCCTAATCACCCCGTATATCGAATGCAACATTTATCGATGCCATAGTATGACTATATGACATGACAAATATAAGCAGCAAACATAAACATATTCATAATAATATAAAAGATGTTCCAATGTGTCGGACATTTTCCGATTGTCTCTCTCACTCTCATAGAATGGAATTCTGATTCGGCGCCGTACAGCCATTATACCATATTCGACACACACACAAAAATTAAGTTGTATATCACCTTCACCCCAGAGAGAAAATAGTAGGAATACATGTCAAATACCTTTGCTCGACCGTCAGCCGTTTTGTTGTCATCAAAATTGGATGGAATAGTGGCCACGCGATACGAGTCTGAGCGGCCATGCTGCAAAATAAGCGACTAACATTGACAAAACAGCAAAACAAACAAAAAAAATAACATTTCGGAAACGTTTAGACTTACCGCAGCAGCCTGATATTTCCGGATAGACATGCCCCACGAAGTAACACATTTATATAAGCAAATGCATTAAAACAATAACGAATTAATAATAATAATTATTATTATTATTACTTACAGATAATTAAATAAATCTATATATCTCCTCATAATTATATTCTCTCATTATCTTTCTTTAAAACCGGGAAACTGAAATGAAACAGCTAAACGTTATGATAGATTGCAAATTACTGGAAAAAAATTATTATTGGAATCTTCTCATTTGTTAATCAGAATGTGTTACTTCATTGCATTTTAAGATTAATGCACTAATTGCACCAATTACATAGGCAATAAAAAAAACGTATTCCGTAAACGAATACGTAGTACTACAAATGTAACACGTGCAAGAGTACAATCAAATGTTTATTTAATGGAAAACAAGTGTCGTCGTATTGCCCGCATAAAACATGCAGTTCAATTTAAAAGACATAAATAAAATATCGATTAGGATACGTTTACAACTGTTTTATCGTCTGGGAACACTTAAACACTTTACGAGTATATTGATTAAAATGAATTTTGCCTAAAAATGATTAAAATGAATCTTTTTAGCACGCCAAATGCATGAGTGCTTATTATAACTTTTACTTATTTTCCATTAAATCGAAATAACTACCTACGTTAACATATTACACATTTCATAATAGCCAGAAGCAGTGCCAAAACTATAAATAACTTTGAATGAATTATTTCTAACCAGACGAACAAGATTCGTCTACTATTGATAGTAGTATATATGAAAATAAATAGATGTGGATGTTGACCTTTGTCTTCATAATGCACCTAGTTAGTACACAGAAATACTCTTAATATGTTAGGAATCTATCCTAAGGTTATATTTTCCCCCAAGCGTTAATTAAAAACCTTAACTTGAATAAAGTTCGTCAATGGTTATTTCCTATAAGAGCAGTATTTTAGCGGCTTTGGTTGACTAAGTCGCACGATTGTGCAGCACACCGTTAAGAGTTAAGACCGACAAAGGTAGGCAGTTCGAGTCGCAGAAGGAAATGTATTTATAATATTATTAACGTATCATGTTAATACATGTTTCATAATAGGGTAATAACCGAGATAATGACATATCTTAATGACGCATAGTTATAGTAATCATTCTATATATATGTAAATAGCTGACTAAATATAGAAGCCATATAGGTTACATTATATGATATGATTATGGTGTAAAAACTGTTATATAAACATAAAAATTATGATTTACATCAAAAAGCATTCAGCTATATTCTGCCCTGAGAAGGAAAAGGGCAGTAAGTGACATTTATAGCCAAAAGTGGATTTTAAGCTTATAACGTATAGCAGTAAGTGCTGCATCTTTTGTATAGACTTTGATGAATATATCTCGGTTAGAATTGCTAGAACTTATTGGGGAAAAGAGCAGTAATTGACAAAATAACCACAAATGTGAGTGCAAAAGGCAGTATCCAACTTCTTAATTAGATACTGCCTTTTGCCTCCACATTCATTAATTTAAATTATATTATTATGTGATGGCAAGAGGAAGTATGTAGATTATTTAGGAACATACTGCTGTTTGCCCTAACATCACCTGATAATTTAGATGTAAAGTAGTCGGAGCATGTGCACTGTGCGTAGTTCTATTTACTAATTTCTAAGCACAACACTTCTTATTCTCGTTTAGACTTATCGCACAACTACTGATATTTTATCTGTTGTTAAAATATAAATTATATTTTACTAAAATGTTTAATTCGCGAGGGAAGTATTTAGTTTCTTTGGTTACCCAAAAACAGTCCAGTGAAAATGAAGACTTAGTTGATGATAATGTGGCGTCAACATCAACGCAAATCAACAATAATTATGAAAATAACATTGTTAGCAATGAAAATAATTTGGATTTAAATTCATTAAAAGGTAGGTTTATTATAAGTTATTACTTTATACGGAATAAACAAAATAATATGAATAAAATTTTGCTGCAAAAATAATAAACTTTATTTTCCTTTGAATACGAATTAAAAATTATTGTATAGATTTTTATGACTATTGAGTCACACCTTATGTAAAAAAAAAGAAAACAACATAATTGCTAATAAAAATAATTTAAACTGATTTCTAAAAAGAAGTTTGTTACAATTTTGTATCTTCCTTTCGTACTTTAATTAAAAAATCATTTTAGGTAATTCTTCAACGGTAATTGAAGACCCCATGAATGACGAATACGAGGATATAACTGGTTACTCTGATGATTCAATTGTGGACCCAGACTATGAAGAGAGTTCACCAGAAAGCTCTGTTGGTCAAGAAAGCAATATGATTGACTTTATAAATAATGACACATCACCTAAAACACCGACAAATCTTACACATAAAAAACGGAGGGTAAGAAAAGAATCAGAAAGGATAGAAAGAGATAAGAATAGTCATCAACTGAAGAGTCCATGTAAATGTAAATACAAATGTGTGGAAAATATAAAAGAAGAATAACAATCTGGAATGAATTCTATAAAATGAACTATAATAAAAGAAGAGCATGGGTGCATGGTCGAGTTATTCAGAAAAACAAAAAACGTAAAATAACAAAGATGGAAGTAAGCAAAAGAACTAGATCTTTAACATACACCTTACCTGATCAAAACGGACATACCCAAATTGTATGTAAAAAATTCTTTCTAAGAACGCTTGGCTACAATGAAAAAAATGATAAGTTCATAACAACAATGTTAAAAAATTCGTCATTGGAAGCAATAACACCAAAGTCGGACAGACGAGGTTCAGTGAAGCCGGCAAATAAATGTGATCATGAAGTTCTACGTCAACATATATTATCATTCCATCCGTGTATAAGTCATTATAGGCGAAAACATGCTCCTAATCGTTTATATCTCCCAAGTGACATTACGATTAGAAGTATGCATACGGATTACACTAATCAGTATCCTAATAAAAAAGTGAGCTACTACACATACCGAAAAGTGGTCTCTGATATGAACATTAGCTTCGCGAAATTGGGACACGAAGAATGTGATACATATATGGAACATATCCAGCATTTAAAATCACATGATGAGGTCGTCCATATTGATGAAGATTCTGACCAAGATCGTAATCCTGAGATTGGCAACCCCGGTTCTATTAATCCTAACTCCAGAATTGATTCAAATCTGTCACCTCTTGAATCATCTTCTAGAAGATATCAAGGTACTTGTATGCCCTGTAAAGAATGGCCGAATCATTTTGAAAAAGCTAAAATAAGCAGAGCTGCATATAGAAAAGATTTAACACAGGGAACTTCCGCAAAAGTGATAAGAAGTGTCGACTTACAAAAGGTGATAATGTTGCCTCGTATACCAGGGAGTAAAAAGGCATGTTTCAATAGGAGAATTGTGGCTTTTCATCTGACATTTGCTATCATGGAAGATCCGGAACGCAAGAAAGGAAAGAAAAAAAATATATCTATTCTGTGGCATGAAGCCGTAGCAGGCAGAAAGGCAGAAGAAATTGCCTCTGCATATTATAAAGCATTACTTGAGGAAAGAGATGCTACTAACATCACATACTGGACTGACAACTGTTCTGCCCAAAATAAAAATTGGTGCTTGTTTACTATGCTAGCCATTATGATAAATTCTAGTCTAATCGCTGCAACTGAAATAACTTTGAAGTATTTCGAGCCTGGGCACACATTCATGAGTGCCGATTCAGTGCATCATGGTGTGGAACTCTCTATGAAGAATGTGCCACATGGAAATATCTATGACTTTAATGATTTTGTTAAAGTTGTAGAAACTTCAAATGGATCAAAAATGACTGTGGTTCATCTCACGAATGAGGACGTTTTGCATTGGGTGGCTGCGGACTCAAAGGCGAAATCCAGAAAACCAGATAGGCCGTTACTTTGCGATGTATCTGCCGTTCAGTTTAGACGAGACAGCCGCTATCTTTTTTATAAAAATAATCTTAATGATGATAATTTTAAAGAATATAATTTTCTTAAAGGTTAATTTCAATTAACCATTCCAGAAAAACTAAGAAATAATCCTAGAGGAATTTCACCACAAAAGAAACAAAGCATAATTTCAGAGTTATGTCCAATTATACCTGAAAACAGACGACCATTTTGGTTAACGCTAACTGAAAATGATGTGGAAGATTTAATTGACAACGTTGAATAATTTTATTTACCTATTTCTGTTCTTATTAATATCTTAAATTTTGTGTACCTATTTTAAGTTTTTTATTTTTTTTTAAATTCGTGTTCTTTAATAAATATACTTATTTTTCACTCCTTGAGTCGTTTTTTCTTTTTCAAATTTAATATTATCATTAGTTACTGCAAAAAATATTAAAGCAAAATAATGATTACTGTTGAAGCAAACAGCAGTAAGTGATCAAAAACAAGCAAAAACACTAAAAATACTAAATTTAATATAATGCAAAAATAAAAGAGCCTTTTTGATTTAATTTACACGTTTGGTATTAAATATTTGAGTTACAGTACAGCTAAGACAGTGCACTAAAATGCGATTTTTTCGACTTCTTTATTTTTTCACTTACTGCCTTTTTCCTTCTCAGGGCAGTATTATACCTAGGTTTTATGTAAGTATTATTATGACGATCCTACTTTAAAATCAAGTATGTAGAAATTATTTCACCTTTTCAATGACACGTTAAGCCAATGTAAAGTGTAATTTATTTTTCTTAAATGTATAGGTATGCAAAACTATCCTACTTAGGTCGATTTAATACCATTATATATTTACGTAACAGTACCAAATATTTTTAATTAGTTTTGTCCCTGAATATGTGAACACATGGTATAATTTAAATCGTTTGATTGGTTTGGAGGATTCAGTGGTTAAAAAATACAACACTTCTCACTAGGGCAAAATGTAAAAAAAAAGCGTTTATACATAGCGACGAGTCTATAGTTAAGTCGATCTATGGTTCCACTGCGTTGCATAAACCTTAAAGCGCTTGGTCAGAGTCAGATGGGCTCTATTCTAGTCATTCCACACCACAGTTGGTAATACAAAATTACTGACTGGCAATAGTGGCAATGGATATTTCAGATCCACAGCAACATTTTGACATATTGTACAAATCTAATCGTTGTCAAAGAGGAATATTAGTGTTGTTAATTGCTTCTTCTCAAATTATATAACGGGAATAATATAACTGTCTTTCTTTAAAGTCGTGATTTTGTAGACTCAGAAGCAAACAGATGCATTTATTTATTTTTAAATATAAATAGTTATAAAGCTACATAAGATCTCGTAATCGAATTAGTTTCAGGCACTAGCTATTATTATAGTGATGATTATAAGTTTGTTTTGTCCCAAATTGTTCTTAAAAACCTGTGCTGTGGTTTTGCCATGAACATTTTATGCATTTTTAATGTTAAAAGGCTCATAAGAAAATCATAGGACAAAAAACATTATAATCATCACTATAATAATAGCTAAGTGCTTGAAACTAATTTGAATAACATATCGTATGTAGCTTTTTAACTATTTATAGTTAACTCTACACTACAAAATCCCAACCTTAAAAAATAATGTCCTTCAATGAATGAGTGCCTTTCACGAAAACACGACAAGAAGATAACGAGAGACAGTAGTTTTTCATACTCTTGCGTCAGCTATTCTACCGATGTAGGTGCTGTCTAGCTCATGTCTGCTGATAGGTATATCCGCGACCCAGATGACCCATTACAGTGAGGATCGAAGTCTTTTTCCCTTCGATACGTATGGGTGTAAAGGAATTTTAAGTTGTTTGCATTTTTGTGTGCTGTGTGAATATCATATGTTTTTAAAATGTTTGAAATATTTTCTGATAGTTGTGGTATATATGGTAAGGCAATATATGTTTTATGAGTATTAGTTGCATTGATTAGTGGTGGTGGGGAATTGTAGTATTTGGGAAATTGTTGTTTAGTGGAGGCATTGAAGCGTTTTGGGTCCGTTTTTTTTACTGTGCACCGAATTGCATGAAATTTTGGAATTAGGCTCATCTTACCCTGAACTTCAAAAGTGAAAATGTCCCGAACTGAGCCGGCACCCTGGGGAGGGTTGTCACCCCTTCTCGGTGGTGTACATTTTTTTTTTCAAAAAAACCTCAGATGTTGATAGAAGGCCGGCCTCATTTTAAGCAAAAAATGTTCTATAAAGTTTTTTTGCCTGAAATTTTATCGATGTGTTCAATGCCATCTAGCGGCGAGCAGATATATTTTATGCATTCTATTGAAATATGATTTTGTAGTGCTTGAAATAAGCTTTAAAATGAGCACTGTTAAAAGTCTTTTGCGCCTAAAATGAGTGAGCTGTAATGAAAAAAAGGGGAATATCTAATGATTTTTTTTTAAAATCGATGGGTTTCATAAGTGCCATTTCCACCAAAATTAAAATTAATCGTATTCCGTCTAGAATTAACTTTAGTATAAAGAGTTTGATGAATTATAGCAGTTTGACTGCTTTAAAATACGTATTTTTCAAAAAAATGACGATTTTAGAAAAAAAGAATTTCGAATTTTTAAAAAAATCACCTTTTTTTCATAATATCTCAAAAATGATGAATGATACGTGAAAAAGTGTGGTGATAAAAAATGTAGGTCTTTTTCTGACAAAAAATTTGGGTTTTTTTAATTTCTGCCACACAAAAATTGACGGAGATATGACTGTTTAAAGAGCGCGCGGTAGCGCAATTCTTCATTACAATGTATAGTGAAAAACCTTTTATTTTGAAATATATATAATTGAATATATATATATATATATATATATATATATATATATATATATATATATATATATATATATATATATATATATATATATATATATATATATATATATATATATATATATATATATATATTATATATATATATATATATATATATATATATATATATATATATATATATATATATATATATATATATATATATATATACATATTATGGCACATATTTTGGAAACGTAGGCATGAATACATACCAACGTTCATATATGTATATATAACACATTTAACACGTTCAACGCCGCCCAAAATTCATGGATCTTTTAGAACGAAGGGAAGATTTGAGAGGCTGGTAGATATTGCATGGTATGTTTATATGGACTTGCTAAAGACATACAACCAAATAAGCTGAGTCGAGTAGAAAACTTATCAGAATATCTCGAAAAGATGCGGTATGAAAGTTTCGTTAAAGCTGCCACAAAAAACACTGCCGTGAAATTATCATCCTTAGTCCCAACTGTTGGTGCCATAAATGAGCATACAAAGAGGGTTTATCTTCAAACACAGATTTGGCTTGGCAACAAAAACATTCATCCAACAGATTGGGGATGGGCCATGAATGAAGGTTTATTAAATCCAATTAAATCTGTAGATCCACCTGCAACTCAAGAACTACTGAAAATGATTTTTTGCAACTGCAAAAAAGGTTGTGGAGCCTCTTGCGGATGCCGAAGAGTTGGTCTGTTTTGCAATACTACTTGTGGAACGTGCAGTGGAGATAGCTGCCAGAATAGCCCTCCAATTCAGCCAGAAGAAGATATCGATTCTGACAGCGACTCCGAAATTGAATCATAAAGGATAATGTTTTTTTTATAAATTATATGAAAATTATGACTATGGAATTTTTACGTATCGTCATGCTTTTATTGTAAAATATTTTAAAATGTATTACTAATTCAATCTGGTACAGTTTCAGACCACTTGTAAGTTTATGTTTTATTCAATAAATGGTGATTTTTTACTCTATAATTAATTTTTTTTTAAAGGTGTAATTCAATGTTTTAATTTAGGGTCGTTTTAAGGGTTGAAAAGATTGAGAATATGATAGTCATTTTCGAGAACGTGGAATAACATTTAATTCCTTTTTATTTCATCAAAAGTAATTTTTTTAAACAATTTTTTATCAAGGGGTTGATTTGAAGGGTCGAAAGGGGGTTGACAATTCGATAATTAAAATAGAGAACATAAAATATCATTTACTCTATACTTAATCTTTTTATATCATACCAAATTAATTTTTTGTGATTTTTTTTTAAATTTAGGGGTTGTTCGCAAGGGTAGTAAGGTTTTCAAGGGGTTGGAAATGATTTTAATATGAAGTGATTGTGTTAGAAAATACTTTACAATTTCACCCCTTAATATTAGATGCGTTTTCTAGCGATAAAATGGCTCAATATGAATTTTTCCATTAAGGGGTTGTTTTTACCCCTTAAAAATCATAGGCGCAGTTCGGGTCATTTTCACTTTTGAGGTTAGGGGTAAGATGAGCTTAATTCCAAAATTTCATGCAAATCGGTGAACAGTAAAAAAATTCGGAGGTAAGACCCTATTTTACGCTTCAATGCCTCCACTAGTTGGGGAATTATAGTAATTCTGTTTTTGAAAATTTTGTTGATTAGAGAAAAAGGATAGTTATTATTTATTAAAATATTTTTTGCTTTTTCTATGCATTCTTTTCTAAAAATGGCATGTTAGTTTTATGGATCTATCTGCAATACCAATTATTACAGTTTTTTATGGTTGTAAGGGTTTTTTGAGTTGAAATTGATAGATCTACCAGACTATGTTGTCTTTGTATTCCATTTTGTTAATATTTCGGTTTTACTATTTATAAGAGTTAGGTCTAAGAAATTTATTGTATTTTCTGATTCGTTTTTAATTGTAAATTGTATTTTTGGATGGTAACTATTAAATTTATTTAGGACGGAATTTTTATGTTAAGTTGGAATTGCAGTTATGCAATCACCAACATAACGTTTGAAAAATGGTATTTTATAGTTTTATGTTGGAATTATGGTTTTTTCTAAATCTTCTAGTACTAATTCCGCGATTGTACACTGGATATTGGTGAACCCATTGCACAGCTATAATATGTTTGTTTGTAATATGTATTATTACAATGAAAAAATGTGCAATTTAATTTAATGAGTTCTAAGGCATATAAGAACTTCTATTGGTAAAGAATTATAATTTTTTATTTTGTTCCAACGTTTATTTTTTATATTTTTTACCAGGTCTAGTGGTATATTGGTATATAGTGAAATTATATCTAAAGAGAAAAGAGTCCTTTATATAATGGTTTGTTTTTCTAACAGCGCTGTTTAGATAGAATATTTGATAAAAATTTTGCTAAATTATAAAATGGACTTTGAACATATGGAACAATAGGTCTTATTGGAATATTTGGTTTATGTATTTTTGGTAGACCATAAAATTCAGAATTATTAATTTTTAAAGTATTAGCTATTAGCTATATCTTTTATAATATATTTTTTATATATTTTGTGATTTTTTCTTGAATTGTAGCCTACTTCTTCACCTTCATCTATGGTAGTATCTCTTATTGGAATTTCAGTTTTGAACATATACAGAGTGTTGCAATGAAATTTTTTTTTTCATGAACTTTGCAACGCCCTGTGGAATGCTGTTTAAAACGGTCGGGTCGGTATGTAATGATGTTATACTCTAACCCCAAGCGGGCTATACGGGATAGGTCCCTTGTCGCTATTCATACTACTATTACATTTCACAATTTCTATGCTCTCAAATGCATCCAACTGTCTATTATTGGTCACATTTCTAACTAATCTTAAATTACTAATATCTATTCTATGATTGTTGTCAAAAGCATGTTGTGCAACACTAGACTTATCTGTTCTTCCATATTTTAGATGAGCCATATGTTCTTTAAATCTGGTGTTAATTGACCGTCTCGTTTGTCCAATATATTTTCGATCACAATCATTACAACTAATTTCGTAAATCCCAGACCTGGTTCCCAGAAAATTGTTCCAAATGAAAAGTCACAAATTAGTCACGCGTAAATTTCACGGTGATATCATACCGTAGCTCGCTTTACGCGTTGCTTAGCAACCGATCATTGAAGCGTGATTAGTCACGCGTAAATTTCACGGTGATATCATTAGTGACGTCACCGGAAAAATAGTTTAAATATGGTAGATTTTGTAGTTTAAGATTAGTTTTAATCGTCTCCGGATGATGCCAACGTGGTTGGCGAAACGCGCGTCGAGCGAGGTGAAAGTGTTTTGGTGTTTGTGGAAACTACTCCGAGTGTTTCTATTATTAAAGGAGATACACAACTAAAATGAAAATGGATATTTCTAAATACTTACAATTAAATAATTAAGTGGCGTTTTTATGGGTTTGACCATAAATGATGTGAATTTTGGAGGATGATTTTTATAAATAAATTCAGTTTTTTTCGGTTTTTAGCGTTTAAGGGGCATTTTTTACGAAGACAATGCTATTACAACTAAATTGTTTATAATAAATTAATAAACAAATTTTAAATAATCTGATGGATTTTTATTGTTTAAGGAACATTCTTATGAATAATTTATAAACAAAGTCGGAAATAAATAATATTTTCGGTTTTTATCGTGTAAGAGGCATTTCAATAAACAAATGCTTTTACCTACAACTAACTTGTCTATAACAAATTTATAAACAAATTCTGAAAAATTTCTAATTTCAATTTTTATTGTTGTTTGACAAATCTTTTATACTAAATTATTAATAACACATTTATTATTGGCTCATTATTCATTATTAACACGTTTTGTAAATAAGGAGAATTTTTTGGACAAATGCCTTACAACTAAATTTCTATAATAAACGTACTTGATCATAACAATATTTATAAATAAATTCAGAAATATTTCTTATTATCGAGTGAGTTTTATTTTTTTTAAGTTTTTTGACGAATGGTTCACATATAATCAGCAAAAAATTTATCAGCAACTTCGGAAAAAAATCCTATTTCCGGTTTTCATTATAACAAATTTATAAACAAATTTGGGAAAATTTTATATTCCCTTTTTAATGTTCTAGGAGCATTTGTATTAACAAACGCATTGACAACTACATTGTTTATAACAAATTTATAAACTTAAAGTCTTAGGATTGATTTATATGTCTAATATGACACGAAGGGAGAGAGTCAAAAAATTATCAAAAAAAAGCGTTATTTTTATGGACGAGCCTATATAGACTAAGCTACAGTACTTATATAGAAACATTGCGTTACTTATTTGATGGATGGCCAAAAAAAGAAGTTGCCCTAAATGCTCTAGAGTGGAAAATAAAATTACAATCCCACCCTAAAATTTCACATTTATAAAAACTGGAAACAGAAGTGGACACTAAAAGTTTCCATATATTAAAAGTTAACTCAAATTTGACGTTATGTATTTTCGACAATTTTTGTTCGTTTTGGTCGATTTTTTTTTCAAATTGTAGGTTTTTCTCTTAGGAATATCACTGTCTTAGTTGTTTTGGTAAAACGAATGATTTTGATATTATACCAGGTGCTATAAAAATGTTATGTTTTTTTCCGAAATTTCAAAACGTCCTGTGGGCTATACAAGGTATTGCAAGTTATTGCAATTATAGCCAATTTAAAGCCTCATGCTTTTTCTACATTTTCTTTTTTTATTCATTTGTTTATCTCTGTTACTTCATGAAATACACCGTTTTGAAACACCATATGCTTTTATTCACATGAAATGCATTTATCGGACAACTCAAACAGCTAGCAAGCTATGGAAATCGATGATTACACGTCGTAAACTGACAACTGTGTCATTAGTTTTTTGTTGACAGTCCAGCAATAATTAGTGAATAATGGAACGCCAAACCAGAAATTTAACTCGTGATGAATGTGTTGAGGCAGCTACATTACATGGTGAAGGGTGGAGTTACAACCGCATAGCTGGAAGGTTGGGAGTGTCTCACACAACTATAGCGAGAGCAATTGAAAGGTACGCGGAAACAGGAGAACATTCCAGACGGGCCGGTCAAGGTAGATCTCGTGTTACCTCTGCTATCCAGGATCGCTTTTTAAGAGTAAATGCTGTAAGACAACGATTTATAACTGCAACACATTTAAGAGCACAACCTCAAGACGCAGGTGGTCCACTCATATGCGTTCAAACTGTACGCCGACGACTGAGGGAGGCAAATTTAAGACCCAGGATTGCTGCTCGAGGACCCGCATTAACAGTAGATCATCGAAGAACCAGATTTTGCCAATGAGCATGTTAATTGGATGGAAGCAGATTGGGAACGTATTCTTTGGACTGATGAGTCAAGGTTCAGTTTGTATAATTGTGACAGACGTAATCGCATCTACCGAAGACCCGATGAGCGATACAGTCAATGTAATTTTTTGCACACAACTTTATATGGAGGTGGATCCGTCATGGTGTGGGGCGGAATATCTTTGACTGGGCGAACGGACTTGGTAACTGTGAATGGAAATCTCAATTCTGACAGATACATCACAGACATTCTTGAAGCACATGTTTTGCCTTCTGCCCCCTATATAGGACCCAATTTTTTACTTATGCAAGACAATGCGCGTCCCCACACGAGTCTTATCGTGAGAAATTATCTTGAAGAAGTAGGAATTGATCACATAGACTGGCCAGCCCGTAGCCCCGACCTTAACCCCATTGAACATGTTTGGGATTTTATCGGTCGGCGGTTACGAAGTGAGGGGCGACAACCCCAAAATTTACAAGAATTGAAAGGACGCCTAGTCGAATTATGGAATGGCCTAGATCAGAACCTAATCAGAACTTTGGTTTTAAGTATGAACCAAAGATGTCGGGAGGTCATTCGCGGAAAGGGTGGAAACACCAGATACTAATTCTCTATTTACTTTTGTTTTGTTTCCTGTTATTCGTTGTTATATTGATTAAAGCAATCCATTTTTCTAGGTATGTTTTTTGAGTTTTTGTCCTTTTAAGACCTTTTTCTCTTCTAAAATACCTTGCATCTCTCAATAAATTATAAGATATCAAGGAAAACAGAACGCAAAATGAGGCATTGAACCAGTATAATGAGTAATAAATAATCAGCACTTGACAAAAAAGAAAGTTAATAAATTTAATAAAAATCACGTCAACTCAAAAATTGGATATTTTATGAAGTAACAGAGATCAACAAATGAATAAAAAAAGAAAATGTAGAAAAAACATGAGGCTTTAAATTGGCTATAATTGCAATAACTTGCAATACCTTGTATAGCCCACAGGACGTTTTGAAATTTCGGAAAAAAACAACATTTTTATAGCACCTGGTATAATATCAAAATCATTCGTTTTACCAAAGCAACTAAGACAGTGATATTCCTAAGAGAAAAACCTACAATTTGAAAAAAAAATCGACCAAAACGAACAAAAATTGTCGAAAATACATAACGTCAAATTTGAGTGAACTTTTTGGTTGTGCGTTAAATAAGTTGCGCAGTGTATATATATATATATATATATATATATATATATATATATATATATATATATATATATATATATATATATATATATATATATATATATATATATATATATATATATATATATATATATATATATATATATATATATATATATATATATATATATATATATATATATATATATATATATATATATATATATATATATACATATATATATATATATATATATATATATATATATATATATATATATATATATATATATATATATATATATATATATATATATATATATATATATATATATATATATATATATATATATATATATATATATATATATATATATATATATAGACTATAGATATATATAGACTATAATTAATAATTCTCCACTGTATGTCTCTGTGTTCTCCACTAAAAAACGTCCACGGCGGAGGGCGTCGTAAAATAAGCACTGTGGAGCAAGTCAACCTCTTCCTAGACCATCTTAGAACGAATCCCTTTGAAACAGCAGTGACGGCCTGTTTGGAAACGGAGTTTCCTGGATCTGTGAGGTCTGCAAGGCGGCGGGTGAGGGGTTCCGAGTTACGAAATTATGCGGCACCAAAGAAAGTATTTTTGGACTCAAGGCATAAAGAACAACGTCTTAATTTTGCGAACCATTTTGTCGGTAGGCCCGACGACTTTTGGAATAATGTCATATTTTCCGACGAAAAGGTCTTTCAGTCATGTCATGATGTTTCCATCCGCGTCTACCGACCTCAGAATTCGAGGTATGAAGAGAGGTATATTATACCTACCGACCGGAATGGACGTTTTTCCATCAATGTTTGGGCATGGATAAGTTCCCTAGGTCCCGGTGTTTGCTGGAGGATAGGAGAGCGCCTTACCGGACAGAGTTACATACGCATATTGGACAATATTATGCTGCCGTCCGTCACTATGTTGTATCCTCAGAATTTTATTTTCCAGCAAGATAATTGCTCAATTCATACATCAAGAATTGTAACTAACTGGATTAATGAACACAACATAAACGTGCTACCTTGGCCCTCAAAGTCGCCCGACCTAAACCCAATTGAAAATGCATGGTCGATGATTGTTAAGAATATTTATAATAGACCTGGTAATAGATATTTCCGCCCAGCAAATGCCGAAGAAATGTGGGGAGCAATTGAAAATGCTTGGGACAATATCAACGTAGATTACACGAGGACACTTGTTTAATCAATGAGACGTCGATTGCAAGGTGTAATAGACTGAAATGGCGCCTGGACGAAATATTAATTTTATACAGATCTACTCGCGTTGGAGTTTTGTAGTTTTAAATTACTTAATTTTCATAATTTAGTTTATTTGCAACATTTTTGGGACGTTCTTTGTTAATTTGAAATTTTTTTGATAAAATAATAATACACTTTTTAATTTTGATAAGTAATAATTAGACAATTGTGAATGTCATAATGGCACATCACATGAACCTCAAATTTCAAAGTCAGTTTTACAAAGATCAAATACAGGGTGAGTCAGTTTTTTGTAGACAAACTTTAACAGGGGATAGAACGCACGTTTTTAAAAAGAAAAGTGCCTATAAATATATGGCCGATCTAGCTTCCTAAGGAAGATACAAGGTGTTAAAGTTTCATTTTTTTTTACATTAATGTGTAATATTTTCTGAACGGAATGATATATTCACTAAATATTTTACACATATCTTAACCTGCATAGGATGTTGCTATCTGATGTTGATATCTTAAAAATAATAATTAATAACAGTGAAAATATTCAAGATGAAGCAAAATTGTTTGTAGATAAACTTGTAATACGTCAAACTGTCGTTTCAAAATATGACATAATGCTTACTTGTTTTCCAAGGAGTATAATATTTTGTTGCAATTATTACGTACAGTTACAAATACGCTCGTTTTAAATGGAAATTATTTAGCAAACAACAACAAAAATTGAAACAGAAATTGGTACATGCACAAGTTTAATAAAACTTAAAGGAAATTTTTAAGACTTTTGGCAACTGCACAATAATCTATTGTATTGTAAGTACATTTGTAATTTAACAGATTTCAACATATAAAAGTATTGTATTTGAGTAAGGCTTGATATAACAAATATTTATTTTGACTACATTGGAAAAAGATAAAGAATAAGAGATTTCGGCTTTTTAGAATCCTTAACAAACCATATTTAGGTAGGTTTCGTTGAAAGAATTAAATATTTAGCCGATAATTATTATTGCTAATAAATAAATTACTTAATTTAGTACCACATCAAACACTAAAAATCAAAATAACTAGGAACCGCACAGGAATTTCGAAACAGAAGAAGGGACATTATTTTTGTTAAACTGTATGTAGATAATGAAAATAACAGTTTTTTTTAAATAGTCTTTGGCGTAGAAGTTCTGTTTACGAAAGGGGTGGAGCACCCCTTCCACCCCGCCACTGTGCAAGTTTTTGAACATTCTTACCGCTTGTTTTATGCGCCTTAATTAATAGGCATTATCCCCCAAACATGAAAAAATCTAAGCGTTCGTTTATAAGTCATAAAGAAAATTCGAGAAAAAAAAAATTATAATAACGACATTACACTGTCAGAGAAACAACGGCCAATATCTCGAAAACTGTCATAGTTCGAGCAAAATTACAAGAGATCAAAATTGTTACTAAGGGGCCGTTATTTTAGAAATATGTATCAGATAATGTCAGTGGCGTACGAAAAAAAAGTTCTATTATGCAGAATAGTCGAAGTACCCGAAAAAAGTAACATCCACTATAGTATTTTCGACAGGAACAATACAACATGTTGATCCTATGCAGGTTAAGATATGTGTAAAATATTTAGTGATTATATCATTCCGTTCAGAAAATATTACACATTAATGTAAAAAAAAATTAAATTTTAACACCCTGTATCTTCCTTAGGAAGCTAGATCGGCCATATCTTTATAGGCACTTTTCTTTTTAAAAACGTGCGTTCTATTCCCTGTTAAAGTTTGTCTACAAAAAACTGACTCACCCTGTATAACGAAATCTGATATAAGAGTCGTGCACTTTCAAATGGCCCCCAGCGCACCAACAACTGCCGGGATCCACCATTTTTTTGGCTAATCTATAAAATTCTTCGCTTTAAAGATCAGTATTGATTTGATATGGTTTAATTAAAATTTAGTAATCGCGACGATTTATATTTTTGGCATCTAATTCATTCAGAGTTTCAATTATTTTAAAAGGGCAAACAAATGATACTTATTATACAACCCATAATCGGTGCAATCAGCGACTATAAGTATAGGAAAGTATAACCAAACCGTGCTCTACTTAGGATTGGATTTTTGGGAAAGAGGCGACAATTGTCACGTTATAATTTGCATTTTCAGTGAACACTTACATATTTTAATGAAATTTAAGCGACAGTAAATAAAAATCTGGTAGGCGTATTTTGCAGATATCGTTTGAAAATATAAAAAATGTAAGGCTTGCTTTTCCTCTAAACTCACTATAAATGGAAATTACTTAGGCCTATGCCGCTCTCCTTCTCGAAAACCACATTCCCAAATCGATATAACAGAAATTCTAACAAAACCCACAATGTACACTAACTACTACTCATTCCTCTACGGTCTATAAACGAGCACTTTGACCAACATACCTCCCCCATGGCAAGGAGTATTTAAAAATCCGGGGAGTGAGATGTTAAATGCAGATCTTCATAGGACGGGAGACAACGCACACAGCAAACACTCCAGATCACGGGCGCGGACCCACTGACGAAGGGCTGGCTGCGCTGCCGCGGCACGTATCGAGCTCTGACGTCACACTGCGGACCCCACGGCCGACGCGACGGCGGTGGGGGCGTCGTCGAAACACCCTTCCGCAAGTCGCCTATTTTTGAACTGGATATTAACACTTAAAAATATAGGTAACGTAACATAGGTAAGTAGTTCGCGACGCATTAATTTATCCTCGATCGATTTTTTTGCCCCATAGGTGGAACACCCCGACAGTCTACAGTTCAAGGTAGATATAACCTGCCTCAAGGTATTTATCTCTTTTTTTGTATTGCTAGTTATTTAAGAATAGTATGGGAGGAAACGTAGAGTCGGAGAAAATGAAAAATATGACGATAATGACGTCACAAGACACTATTTTACATCAAGTCATCTATGAAGTACCGTACCTCGGGATTCTAAAAATCATTCCCTACGTATTTCTCGATATGGTAGGATAGATATATACAGAATGTGTAAGTTAGATAGAGTAAGTAAGATCGGACGCGAATCAACGAATCCCGCATACAACAGAGTAGTTAGGTAGTTAAGGCAAATTTGGATCCGTCATATTGGATTTCGCCAACCAACCTATTCAACTTTTTAGGGCTGTCAATTACAAACAATTTCACCCAATTTTTGTTGCTAATTTTTCACTACAAAATCTTGATTTTTCTCTGATTTTTGACCGCGACTTTGAGCCGCCATGTCGAAATTACCCAAGGCCACACTAGTACCTAAACGGGGATCAATAACGAACATTATAAGCTCAAGATCACTAAAATCCTAAAATCTATTAACATGAATATGTTGGGTAGAAGGTTCGGAAGGAGCTTTTCGTCCGCTGCTTCCTTCTAGTAGTTGTTGATTATACTCGTAAAACGTTGTACGTTTTTCGCAGTTTCTCCTTAAGTTTTTACTCAGTAAAAAGCTCTATTTCAAAGTTGTAATAAAGTTAAAATAATGATTGAATGTGTGAGACTCCTCAAATGTATTTAGTTCTTGGTGATAATTCGTAAAATAGACATCGGAAGATGGTTTGTTTTTGTTGTGTGGCGCGACTTACTTACTATCTGTCAAATGGCTAATGCTGGTACCTATACCCTGGTGCCGAAATAGTGTGGAGTGATTCATACATAATATCACACCACCATCACAATTGAACGGTCTGCCTATTTGGAATGGATCACAGAATTTCTTAGTATGCAAATTTGTGTACACCCTATAGAAATGGTGGGCAGAACTCATTAGTAACCGGGTCTACCGCTCTCATTGGCGAGTTTTAGGCGATTCTAAATTAAATGAAATTTCATTGGTCAGAGGGAGACGCGTGATTTCCATGGATATAGTGACGCATGCGTTGTTTCATGCATTTTTTCTCGCGACAGTGGCATCTGTTTATGTGTTATGCACGGTTGATTCGCGATATAAATGAATTATAATATTGTGTTGTGTTAATATTAATTATAATTATAATATTGTGTATACGTATCTTGTGTAATATTGTGTTTTACGGGAGTGTTACTGTTTTTATGCGATGGAAGCGACGAATGCGAGTAGTAGTGGTTCTAAAACCAATAATTCCAATCGTAAGCGACCGAATTTGACAGGAGAAGAACTGAAAATGACCAAAAATGTATACGAAGGAATATTGGAACGGTATTCTGGAATCACTAAAACTCAGGCAGCGGATATATGCGCTTCGTTGACAAAAGTCTGTGTGAATAGTGTGTTTCGTGCAATTACTGATGAGGAACTAGTGATGTGAGCCGCGAAAATGTCCACGCGAATATTCGCAACTTTAGTGAAAGTTTCGGAAATATTCGCTCATGAATAAACGAATATTCCCCAAAAAGCGAATGTTTCCGCAACTTTCAGGCGAAAGTTCGCAATTTTTACCGCGAATAATCGCGGTTCATATTACGCGCCGCACCGAAGAATGTTTTCAAGATGCATAATAACAATAACCCCATTAGAGGTGTTGTTGGTTTTCCCGAAATAAATCTACATCTACTAATCTTGCTGTTTATAGTACGTACATTATCAAATCATTAGAAAATAAAGTTCAAGTCGACTCTATTTACACAGACTTCTCTAAAGCCCTTGATAGAGTTAACCATGGCATACTTGGGGGTTTAGTGGGAATGTTTTATATTGGATTGATAGTTATTTAAAACAAAGAGTACAGTTTGTTAAATATGGCGATGTAATATCTCTTCTGCTATCAATGTTACCTCTGGCGTTCCTCAGGGCTCCCATATTGGCCCAATTCTTTTTAATTTATTTCTAAATGACTTATCAAATATAATAAAGAACAGTTCATTTTTAATGTTTGCTGATGATTTGAAAATATTTAGGTCTGTTAAAGACTCATCAGATGCTACAGTGAAAAGATTTGAATAATTTGGACAAATGGTGTAACCTTAATGCCTTACATTTAAACATTAAAAAATGCCTCAAAATTACTTTCACGAGATCTCCCTCTTATTTGATGTTTCATTATAAATTAAATAATATGCTATTAGAGGATGTTAAGCAAGTGAGGGACCTTGGTGTCATTTTTGATTGTAAAATGTCCTGTTGTACACACATTGAAAATACTGTTGCAAAATCTTTAAAGATGCTCGAATTTGTCCATCGTAGTGGGGTTGAATTTTCGGTTCATAGCCTCAAAATACCTCAAGTACTGTTCTTTAGTCAGATCAATTTTAGAATATTATTGTATAATCTGGTGTCCGAAATATAATATTCATATTAATTTAATTGAAAATGTACAAAGGAAATTTTTAAGGTAATGCGCATTTAAGTTGGGTTACCAAAGAGAACATTACACCTATGACCAAATACTCAGCAATCTCAATTTAATTTCATTGGAACATAGGCGCTTACAAATTGATTTACTTTTTCTTAATAAAATACTTACGGGTCACATTCAATCGTCTCAGCTTTTGAATCTAGTAAATCTTAATGTTACCGAAAGAAGAAATAGAAACACAGAAATATTTCGTATTCCTTTGTCTCATAGTAATTACGGACAGAGCGAACCTATTAGCAGAATTTTACGCAATGCTAATTTAGTGAATAGTAAATTAGATCTTTTTAATTGCTCCTGCCCATCATTCAAGAGATCAGTAAAAAAATTCATATAAAACTGCATTGCTTCATGAATGTCATACCATCTGTTTTAGTTAATATTGACCATTTTTTTTTATTATTAGTTGGTTATATTTTAGCTGTTAGATTTATTCATTTTAAATACTAATTAGATTTAAGTATTATATACATTGTATGTTTTTTTGTACTAAACGGGCTTGACCCGTCTATTAATAATAAATAAATAAATAAATAAATAAATAAATGATACTGAAACAGAAGTCAGTGTGGGTGAACTTACGATACATGACTCAGATTCAAATATTATGGATATGAGTGATGGTGTGATGATCAGAATCAGGACAATTTTTCTGATGTAGACTTGTTCAATTTTTGTTATATTTTTAGATTTGTAAGTTTTTGTTCTCGTTCTCGTTGCACCACAGAATACATTTACTTTTGTTGTTTTTTTAAATATTTACTGTTTTTACAATCCATGTTTGTTTGTTTCTATAGTTTTTTATTTTTATTTTATTTTTATTTTTTGTCTAAAAAGTACTTTAAGTTAAATTGATCTCACATGCGGCTGATTTTGTTTAAAAAATATATTATTTAATAAATTACATCAAAAATATTTATTTTACTACGTTTATTTTCAAAATCCTAATAAGAAAACAAAAGTTTCCTAAAATTTCCAAAAATTCCTGAAACTTTCCGAAATATTCGCAACATTCAAATGTTTCTAAAATTTAACATCACTATGAGGAACCCATTGCAAAAAAAAAGAAGAAAACGGAAACTCGTGGCAGAAAGAAAATTGACGCGGACGAATATGTCAAATACGCAATTCGCCGGATTATCCATGGTTTCTTTTTTTTTTTAAATGAGATTCCGACATTTCTGACGATGAATCTTTACCCAAGTTATCTCGGAAAGTTCTCTTAAGAACTATGCATGAGATGAATTTTCTTCATATAAAACGAAATCAGAAAAGTCTTCTTATTGAGAAAAACGAAATTGTTTTATGGCGAAGAAAATATTTGGTACTTGTACTTGATAAAGAAAACGCATAGAGTTTTTAGAACCATCTAATAACAGTATTTTTCTTAAGATAAAAAAAACCATCACAAGTACACTTAAAAACAATGTTAATAACTTGGATATTTTATTTAATTTTTTTTATTCTGCCCCCTCTAAAATGCTACGCCTATGGAATTTCATTCCCTTCGCCCCTCATCTCCCTGAGCCGTCCATATGCTGGCGATGAATCACTCCACACTATTTCGGCACCAGGGTATAGTTAGTTAAGGCGTGGTCCGCTGCTTCTAGTGGTTGTTGATTATACTCGTAAAACGTTGTACGTTTTTCGCAGTTTTTCCTTAGTAAAAAGCTCTATTTCAAAGTTGTAATAAAGTTAAAATAATGATTGAATGCTATCTGTCACATGGCCAATGCTGGTACCTAGTGGAAGTTTTTCTGTGTAAATTTTAAATGTACTGCGTAAATTTTAAAAATATGTTTCTTGTGTTTCTCGTGTAAACATTTTTTAAAAATGATTTTGTACATAATACACAGGTATTAACTGTTTATGATTAAAACCCTTTAAATATATAGGTACATTAACACATTCTCCTTCTCTTCGTTGGATAATTTTCTGATTCACTATCTGCTTCTTCATCCACATTTTCGTGAAGATTCAAGTCAAAATTGAAAACGGTTTTTTTTCAACGTTGCCAATTTTTTAAGTTAAATTCGCCATTCAGGGGCGAGTTGAAAAAAATAGTAAACTCATATTTAAATTTCATTTCGTATACGACCATATTTTTTATCCAGGTAGGAATTCATGTCACCTCTTGCCTAGAATACTTGGACTACAATATTCGACCATTTTGTGCAATAAATCGGGCGTGATTCGACGAATGCAGCGTTCAATGTTCAATCATAATGCATCGAGTGCTTGTGGTCTGTTTGCATAGACCCTAGATCTCAAATAGCCCCACAAGAAGTACATAATCTAAAGGAATTAAATCACAACTTCTTGGAGGCCAGTGAACAGTTGCATTCCTTGAAATTATCCTTTCGTCAAACTTTACTTGACTTGCAACACGGCGATGTTTCACGATGTTTCGTCGAGCAGTGTAGCACCGTCTTGATGCAACCACATATCCTCCAAATAAAATGCATCAAAATTTGGCCACAAAAAATTCATCAAACATCTACCAGTGTTATTCGCCATTCGTCTTCGGGGTGCATATCAAAACTTTCGTTGCCATATATCTTATCCATTAACTTATCACATGGAGAATAATTAATTTATCTACTCTATTCGATCGAAGTTATCAAGACAAAAAACACCCGAAAAATTACTATTATGTTTTATTACTATTATTATTATTATGTTATTGGGTATGGCGAATTTTCGTCAAAATATTGTCACATGGTGTTCCTATAATAGATTTTCTGCCTTACAGTTTATATTTAGAACTAGACTCTTGGTCAGCCAAGGAAAAATAACTCTTTATTCTTTTACGTTGGTCAGACGCTTAATTATTTTTATTTAACCTATCCCTTGCGCGGATGTTTCGGTCTATGTCTATATCCCATATCAATTATTTGTGTTCACAATGCACACGCAAGAACACACAGACACTAATAGAAATACAACAAAATGATTAAACGTAAAAATCGATTTCAGATAAAGAAAAATACTATATAACATGCATCATGAATATTATCATACAAATTATATATTCTGATTTTTTTCTTATTTATATCCTAATAGATCGATTGTTTAGAATAACTTGACGTTCCGGTCCCTTTTACCTTTTAGGCCTTTCTCTAAAGGTGGTTTTATTTCTAGGAAGTACATATTTTATGATAAAGTCAAATTTCCAGTTTTAATATATTTATAAGACAACTAGACTCAATGGCGCAGCCACAAAATTCATCCGAGGGGGGCGGGCGGCAATAAAATCGGTCTCCCCAGATATGAAAAGTAAAATATTACCTGGTTTTGTAATAGTATTTATACTCCAAGCTGCCAAAGCCTACTTTTAGGCGCGAGGTGTATTTGAACGCCTAGGAGCACCTGAAAGGGCTTCTGCAGCGTGTAATTCCTAAAGCATGCAGTTGTAAAAAAATAAACTTCCCTTATTATGTAAATGTGGGTGTTCAAAATCTTGATTTCATTATTATAATGTATAGTTTCTAACAGACATATATGAGAATGAAAAAATGCCGCATCGTCAAAGGGAAACCAAAAGTCTTTGATGAGCGGCGCGTGCCGACTTTGATCGCGTCAAAGCGTAGCCGTATGCGGCATTTTTTCATTCTCATATATGTCTGTTACAAACAATTCTTTGGTACATGCTTGATTATTCTGTATTTTATGTTCATCTTATCTAACTTATAAATTAATATAAGACGAGTACGCATTGTTTGTAACAGACATGTATGAGAATGAAAAAAGTGCCGCATCGTCAAAGGATGCGGATTTTTTGTTGTTAATATTTTGTATTTTATCAGGGCTCTTGACATTTTTCCGGAAAATTAATAGTTTCTGAGAAAATTGGCAAAAACAAAAAAAATACCTTTGGGGGTGGTTTTGGAGTAGTTTTTCAAAAGGGATCTCCGGGCCCTCAACCAATCTTTATCTCTAGTTCCCCAATAAAGATTTTTGTAGCAAAGGCCAAACTTTAACTCGCATTATAGGATTCATACTATACTAACTTGAGATTAAATTTTTTTCCAAAAATAAAAAACATATTGACAAACAAATCACATCAGAATTGCATTTTATTACGCCAGACTAATATCTGTAAATAAATGCCTAATAAACAATTATATTGATAACAAATAGATAAGCATCTCGGCTAACAAATTAATATCTAAATAATATATTATGTCATAAATTACATCGATTATGTCAACAATGTCAAGGGTTCATTATCGCTACTAATTTGTTTCGTAGTAGTGTAGTAAGTCTGGTTTGGAAAAAACTGGTTTTAAAGCGACACATGAATGAGTATATTTATATTTATTGCATTATCCGGATTATTCTACGCTTAAACTGGTTTTCTCGACCCGCTAGATTATCATCTCCAATCAAAACAAATAGCAGGGATTAATTGTTAAACTGATACCAAAGTAAAATATACAGATTTCAATGGAAATGCCATAATTAATCTTAATGAACTCTGTATTATTATAAATTACTTCAAAATATTTAAAAAAATCCTTTATCGTTAAGTCCTTTATCCGTTAAGGATTGTGCCTATATTGCATATTTTGACCGAACCGTTATGCCTTATGACTTCTCAATGCTTTTGAAAAGGCAAACTATATAGCATCTTGCCTAAGAAATTTTCCACTACTATTAGCTTCAGTGACAAACTAATTTCATAATAATAATAATAATATTTATTTATTCCAACAGGAAAAAGCCCAATTACAGGAATAAAAGCAATACAAGTAATAATTGAAATATAACAATATAAGTAGAAGTAAAATAATACAAAACAGCAATCCAATACATAAGACGTAATACCTATTAGCCAAACTAAATATGCATATGCATAATATGCATATATGACAACATAAAACAAACAAAATATAATTTACTACAACAAACAAATCAAGTACCTAAAATACTTAAGCTAACCGAGCTAACCAGTTACATATACTCAAATTATCACAGTGAATATCACAATCAGAAGCGATACGACTGAACAGTTCACACATTGGAGATATTGGGGACTTTCTTAAAATATTTGAACTAGGAGCAACACAGTAAAATAAAGTTTGCTGTCTAGAATTTAGGCGAGGTATCAGAAAATTTATTTTATTTAAAAGATCAGGGCAATCAAGCTTGTCATTCAAGATATTAAATAGGAATTAAATCTCGCAAGTAAATAATTCTGATCCAGACCTCTAGGAGGATAAGATCCATCTTACAAAAAGATCAAAAACTTTAAGAACTTTCTTTGGATCGATTCTAAATGTTGACAATGAACGTGATAAATCGGATACCATATAATCGACTCGTATTCTAGTTTTGACCTCACCAGAGCGTAAAACAGAGATTTGAAGGTGCTTATATTGGAAAAGTACCGGCAATTGCGGTAAATGAAGCCATAAGATTTGCGGTAAAGGCACTAGAAACAATATGGTTTATATGTTCAACAAAAGTGAGTTTGCTGTCAAAATAAATACCCAGATCTTTGAATACATCAACCAGACTGATGATGTCATTCCCAATGACGTAGTTGTGAGTATAAGATTGAAGTTTTGCGAGTATAAGTCATTACGTTACATTTGGCTATATTTAGTTTAAGATGATTTTGTCTCACATCATTAAGACATTCTGTTAATGCAGTCTTGAAGATGGATGGAATCTGTAGAATATTTAATTTCAGCGTAGAGTTTAAAATCATCGGCAAAGGCAAATAACAAATGCTCACAAGTAAAGATCATTAATAAAGATTAAAAACAATATGGGGCCCAGATTGGAACCTTGCGGAACTCCCGAAGTTGGAGAAAATGAAATTGAATTTAAATTTTGATATCTGACCATAAAGTGTCTATCGCTTAAGTAGGAGGTGAATAATTTAATCAATGCTTCAGAAAAAACAATACTTTCTAGTTTCAAAAGGAGTATGTTATGGTCAATCTGATCAAATACTTTTTGGAAGTCCGTATAGACGACATCGATCTGTCCTCTATTATACAAGACCTCAGAGACATATTGAGTAAAAACCGCGTGTGTTGAGTATTGTTTGCGTGACGAAATAAGCTGCATGGTAGAGTAGTAAATTTTACTATACAGTATGGTTTCAAAGATTTTAGAGAAATTACACAGTAGTGAAATTCCTCTATAATTTGAAACATCATTTTGATTTCCCTTTTTTGGTTTGGGCAAATATATGTTTTTTTCCAATAAGACGGGAAGGAAGAATTACGTAGGATGCAATTGAATAAGATATGTAGTGGCTCGGCAAAAACATACGCACAGTCTCTTAGAACAAAACTGGGAATACCATCTAAGCCCATTGTAAAAGTATCCTTAGATCGTTTCAGACTTTGTAAAACATCTTCATATAAGATATTCAGTAAGTCTATGTGAAGTCCTAGATTGTTGTGTAAAGAAAACTCAGATGGATTAACTGGTTGTGATGGAATGAAGACGCTGTTAAAGTAGTGACCAAACGTATTAACGATATCAGTAGGACTGGAAAGTTCACTGTCGTTATAGAACATTACAGAAGGAATACGTGAGGAACCTTCTTTTTATTTATAAAGTTCCAAAACTTTTTGGGAGTACCAGATAATGATTGCTCAGAATCCTTTATTTATAAAGCCTCATCAATAAGACGTTTAGATCTAGATCGATGAGCTTTGAAAGCATTGTAGAGATCAGCTAATTTCAATTTTTTTATACTTGCTATATGCAGCTGCTTTTGTTCGGATGGATTTAATAACCTCCTGTGAACCAAGGAGGATAATGATAGCGGCGAATATGGGGAGAAGACATGTACTTTGGTACAGCTATATCGAAAAGACTATATAACTTGTCGTAAAATGAAGAGCATAACTGATTCACATTATCTACATTCATAAGAAATGACCAATTCGTGTTATATATAAGTTCGTACAACAGAGGAAAATTTGCTTTTTTAAAGTTATAAGCAGTGCAGGAAAAATTCATAGGAAAATGATTCTGTGGAGGATGCGACCGATTAGAGGTTGCATCAAAATTAATACGAAGAGAAGGGTGGTGATTATCTTCGACAAGCAATGGATCTTCAGATCTATCTTCAGAATTATTTCATGTTTGAGTCGTATTTTTACAGGCGCGAACAATTGTTACATACAACGGTTTTAATTTACAAGTGATTGCTGTAACTTGAGCACCTCAAGGCTCCAACCTGGGACCCTTGTTATTTCTAATATTTATCAACGATATATTTGATTGTATATATTGATAATACTAATATTTAGTGGGATAGAACAAATTCCTGTATATTTTAATGTGTTATATAATCGGGCTTAAGTCTGTAGGGCAATAATTATAATGATAAAAGAGCTAAAACATAATATAGTTTCGTGGCCACCCGCCCAAATTCCTATCAAGACATTAAATTATTAAAACCTGCAAAATTTAAATTGTTCGCTTGCACAATTTTAATGTGAATCATGTAATAACATCTGTCTGCTCCAACGTTGCATATGATTCACAGACCTATCGTTTAAACAGTCTAATTTGACTCTTCCTTGGGTAGGAAGTTTTTATATTAGCAGACTTACATAAAAATAATCGTTCAACGTCAGTAAAACTATTTAAATGGCGCCATGTAATGGATTTACAAGAGGAATAACTAAATATCAGAAGATGCCTAAGCAGATAACGACTCTACTAACGTAGATACCTATCTAACGTATTCCACATGACGGCTATAATATTGCTGTGAATTTTGCCATTTTAAGCCAGTCACTAAGTAAAAACAAAACAAATCGACAGTGGTCGATCGAACCAGGAAATCGAACCAGGAAAGGAACTTCGAAAAGCGAGAGGAACGTGAAAAGCGAGAATACAGCAAAGAAAATCGTCCAAAATTCATTACCATAATCACAAATTATTTCCGTAGAAAGTATAGTCGAAAACAATCCGGCCGTATGCCACAGATAAAGGCACAAGTGAGCGTAGAATGCATTCCCAGGCTAAAGAAACACGAAGCATGAACACTCTATCGGACATGTGACTGTAAAGTGAACGGTGATTGGCTACAATCTATTTTCAGTAGTAACCCGGGTTAAAATTAATACAAAAATTAAAAATAGCGTATAAATAGCTCCGACATATAATCCAGTAATTCATCAAACATATAATTATAATACTGGATAGGGGTGGAACCTTTGATGTAACTGATGTCATCCATCCCGTACGAACCCCGGTTTACTCATGGTTTGAGTAAGGTTTTCAAAAACGTGGGTATAACAGCGATTCAATCGTCGAGCAACAAATTACAACAACTTTTAGACAATCCAAAGGATAAAATTGTTCCAAATGAAAGGTCTGGGATTTACGAAATTAGTTGTAATGATTGTGATCGAAAATATATTGGACAAACGAGACGGTCAATTAACACCAGATTTAAAGAACATATGGCTCATCTAAAATATGGAAGAACAGATAAGTCTAGTGTTGCACAATATGCTTTTGACAACAATCATAGAATAGATATTAGTAATTTAAGATTAGTTAGAAATGTGACCAATAATAGACAGTTGGATGCATTTGAGAGCATAGAAATTGTAAAGTGTAATAGTAGTATGAATAGCGACAAGGGACCTATCCCATATAGCCCGCTTTACGCGTTGCTTAGCAACCGATCATTGGAGCGTGATTAGTCACGCGTAAATTTCACGGTGATATCATTAGTGACGTCACCGGAAAAATAGTATAAATATGGTAGATTTTGTAATTTAAGATTAGTTTTAATCGTCTCCGGATGATGCCAACTTGGTTGACGAAACGCGCGACGAGCGAAGTGAAAGTGTTTTGGTGTTTGTGGAAACTACTCCGAGTGATATAATTATAATAAAGTAAGTCTAAATTCAGTAATATTACCATGCAAACACACAAAGTAGTTAACGAGATTATAACGCTTTTATAGCCTCGAAGAAAAACGCATTTCAGACAGTGATGGACGTGGTTCAAAATGGAGGTACAAATCCATCAGAAGTATGAAATAGATAAACATGTGCACTGATTGAAAATATATGTAGTGATAAGGTTTGAGTAATATCTGTTGTGGAATTATTAAAAACATAAATTATGACCTCATGTGATTGGTCAACTAGATTCAAATGTGTTGTGTTAAAAGTAAGGGTAATAACCAGGAAGCAGTACATTGTTTTCAATAAACAGACTTCCTTGCCTACAAAGAACAACTACGGTTGTTAACAACAACCGAGAAGGCGACGCTAAGGCACCTAAAAGGTAGCCACGTAATTCTCAGATAATTTGAAGGAGACGTAATTGATATCCCATTGACAGTATTATTCATCAGCTGTTTTGAACCCAGAACGAGATTTCAGGAGTTGGACTAGAAGTACGACATGCCAAATCACATCGCAACAGTTCAACAAGTGTAGTGTTTGTTAGTTCGCGAGTGTTAGTGACTTCAAAGGTAATAACCCACATGCTTTATTGAAATTTTCCCGTTGCAAATTTGCACAATATTTCTTGTTTGTTCGCCCAGAGTTCTTAATATCCCATAACACTCGGAGTAGTTTCCACAAACACCAAAACACTTTCACTTCGCTCGACGCGCGATTCGCCAACCAAGTTGGCATCATCCGGAGACGATTAAAGCTCAGTTTTAATCGTCTCCGGATGATGCCAACTTGGTTGGCGAAACGCGCGTCGAGCGAAGTGAAAGTGTTTTGGTGTTTGTGGAAACTACTCCGAGTGTTACAGTTACATCAAAGGTTCCAGCCCTATCCAGTATTAATATCCCATGTAAATTTATAGTTTCGATATATAGTTCAGGTATTTTTTAAGACATATAGTTCAGGAAATTTTAGTTGCACATGTTATTGTAAAACACGAATACAATCGCATGATTGTATAATAAATATTATTATTACTTTAAAATTCGATACCATATTTTCTTCCAAGCAAATTATGAGATATTTTCAATCAGATAAACAATAATTTAAAATCAATCAACAAGTTCACTACTTAAAGCAAGTCTGTTTTGAACTCCCCTTGGGACAGATGTTTAATTGCTCTAGAATATACAGTGACTGATCAAGCTAATAAATTTCAAATTAATTAAATTTTATATTTTATAAATCAAAATTCCTCATTTCAATAAGGAAGTGGCGCCCATTAAAATAGATTCCAGGACACTAAGCTCACCAAACTAAGTATAGTCCAAGCTAAATTTCTAACAATTAATATCGGCATCTCAATCTACAATTATATGTATAGTTCTATAAACATATAGCAATTTGGCTATATAAATATAATCAACATGGTTTGAAAAAAATCTAATGTTACCCGCCTGCTTTGATCAAGAAAACTTTCAAAGGACGGATTAAATGCACGGTTTACAAAAATATCTGATACAAGGTTGAGAAAAAAATGTTAATGTTATGCATGTTAATAATATGTACTATAATTATTATTATGCATTGCACTAAACGAACACATCCTATTCGTCATCATAAACGGTTTAATTGGAGACTGGCGTATCACTATTTCTAATTGCACGTATTTCCAGTGACATCGCAGCCATATCGCCACTGTACTGGATCCGCATATCGTCAACTAAATTAGCATGTTCAGGAGAATACAAGATATTGCTTCAACACACAGAACAATTAGGAATTACAACTACATATTTTAGAAATATTATCAATATCAAATCGTAGTTTGTAAGTAATTTACATTAAAAAAATAATAACTAATTAATGCTCCTGTTATCACTATAGCAAGGAAAAATTTGTAGCGAATCAAAACTAAGTATAACGTTTGAAAAGTTAACCTTGGTTGTTAATACAAAACGTGTGCTATTGATTTCCAATGTACGAGCGTTATGACAATGATAACATATAAATATGTTTTAAGTATATTATTGTCCTATTACAGTGTATGCTTATAATTTGAAAATATTATAATTAATAAGTTTTTTCATATACCTGGCTCGCATGGCAAGGCGTTTAGCAATAAGGTGAGAGATAAGACCCATCAACACGCGAATATTTTTATCGTAAGATGGGAATCTGGTTACTATGTAATTAACCGACCTAGTAATAAATAGGCCTATGTTATTATATTATCATTACATCAGGCCCTAAATATTTTAAATACTTTTAATTAAGCATGTTACTTATAAAAAAATCGGCGGGGATATTTTAAAGTAAAATCCCTATAGACCAGGGCTGAAGCATTTGAAAATTGAAAAAGTGAAAAAAATAATAGTAGGATGAAACCCATTGGAAATGGAAGAGAATATAACAAGATATAAAATGAAAGGAAAAATAATTTACGGGCGATCTGAGGTCGGGAAGTGGATGGGGGTGAGTTTTTAAGGATAAAAAACGTCTTATCTCCATTTCCGGCAAAACTACAAGTCGTATGGAAAAAAGTTAAATGGCAAAGTTGTAGGTAATAAAAAGATCTACAACTTGTATTCACACTTTTTTCACTTAACCTCAAAATTTATGTGAAAAATTCAAATAACCAAGCTTTTGGATTTTTATTTTTCTTTAAAAAAAATTTTTTTAAAGAAATTTGGAGAAAACACCTTTTTATGTCCCAAACACATTGTAATTTTTTTTATTTAAAATATTTCTTAATATCGAAAAAGCACTCTAATTTTCAAACGAAATTTCTCGCGTCAAAATATCTGCTTTTTTAAAAAAGTCAGTGGGGTTTTTGTTCGTTGAAATCTCTACTTTCTGATGGTGTAAAAAAATATACATTACTATGGTAAATGTTCTCAGAAAATGCAAAGAAACGAAAAGAACTCTAATTCGAAATATTTTTTTTAATCATTATGTACCTACCATTTAAAAGTAATGTGTAAATTTTAATAAATAGCTCAAAATTGTACATAATTATTAAAAAGAAAATTTCGGATTTGAGTTTTTTTCGTTTCTTTGCATTTTCGGAGAACATTTATCAGTAATGTATATATTTTTTTTACATCTGAAAGTAGAGAGTAGAGTTCTTGGTTTATTTCTCATTGTTTTTAAGTTAATGATAGGTATAAGACTAAAAAAAAATTGAAATTGAAATTGATATTGAAATTGATATTGAAATTGATATTGAAATTGATATTGAAATTGATATTGAAATTGATATTGAAATTGATATTGAAATTGATATTGAAATTGATATTGAAATTGATATTGAAATTGATATTGAAATTGATATTGAAATTGATATTGAAATTGATATTGAAATTGATATTGAAATTGATATTGAAATTGATATTGAAATTGATATTGAAATTGATATTGAAATTGATATTGAAATTGATATTGAAATTGATATTGAAATTGATATTGAAATTGATATTGAAATTGATATTGAAATTGATATTGAAATTGATATTGAAATTGAAAAATTGAAATTGAAAATGAAAAATTGAAATTGAAAATGAAAAATTGAAATTGAAAATGAAAAATTGAAATTGAAAAATTGAAATTGATATTGAAATTGAAAATGAAATTGAAATTGATATTGAAATTGAAAATGAAAGTGAAATTGAAAAATTGAAATTGAAATTGAAAATGAAAAATTGAAATTGAAATTAAAAAATCGAAATTGAAATTGATAATGATATTGAAATCTGAGTTATAACTCATAATTTTACCTTAAAATTCCGAGTTATATCTCGGAATTCCGAGTTATAATTCAGAATTTTAGAAAGCTAGAGATTTTTAGAGAGTAAATCTCGAGATTTTACATTAAAATTCCGAGATATAACTCGGAATTTTAAAGTAAATTTTACATTAAAATTTCGAGTTATATCTCGGAATTTTAATGTAGAATTCCGAGTTATAATTCGGAATTTTAGAAAGCGAAATTATTTTATTTTAGGTGGCCCTTGTCTAGCTAAAATTCTGAGTTATAACTCGGAATTTTAAAATCTCGAGATATAACTCAGAATTTTACATTAAAATTCCGAGTTATATCTCGGAATTTTGCTACTGGATAGGGCTGGAACCTATGATGTAACTATAACACTCGGAGTAGTTTCCACAAACACCAAAACACTTTCGCTTCGCTCGACGCGCGTTTCGCCAACCAAGTTGGCATCATCCGTAGACGATTAAAACTAATCTTAAACTTATCTACCCTATTTATACTATTTATGGTGAAATCATTAGTCACGCTTCAATGATTAGTTGCTAAGCAACGCGTAAAGCGGGATATACGGTATAGGTCCCTTGTCGCTATTCATACTACTTTTACATTTTACAATTTCTGTGTTCTCAAATGCATCCAATTGTCTATTATTGGTCACATTTCTGACTAATCTTAAATTACTAATATCTATTCTATGATTGTTGTCAAAAGCATGTTGTGCAACACTAGACTTATCAGTTCTTTCATATTTTAGATGAGCCATATGTTCTTTAAATCTGGTATTAATTAATCGTCTCGTTTGTCCAACATATTTTTGATCACAATCATTACAACTAATTTCGTAAATCCCAGACCTCTCATTTGGAACAATTTTATCCTTTGGATTGTCTAAAAGTTGTTGTAATTTATTACTCGATGAATGAATCGCTGTAATACCCACGTTTTTGAAGACCTTACTCAAACCACGAGTAAACCGGGGTTCGTAAGGGATGGATACATATTTTGGAGTCTCTATATCCTTTTGAAAGGTCGTAGAATTACGAAGTGTGTCCTTAAATGTACGCTTCCTAATTAGTTTTTCAACTATTAGTGTTTTGGTGTTTGTGGAAACTACTCCGAGTGTTATAGTTACATCAAAGGTTCCAGCCCTATCCAGTAGTAAGATGACTTCACGGTCAACGGAACTGAATCTCTATCGTAAATACAGTACTAAAATTAGGTTAATAGGTTCTGATATTTGGTTTCTAAAATCCTGTAAACGTCATTCTGTTTTTCCAAGTTTCATTCAAATTAAAATTCCAAATTGTTCGAATATTTCAAATAAGGTTGCTTTATTTGCAAAACAAAAATGGCTGGATTTAGAAATCAATTATATGTACAGTAAACGGAGTATGCTTGAAATACAAGCATACGATCTTTACAAGAAGCTTACTTTTAAGTTAAATAATTTAGAATATGAACAATGGTGCGAATTTCAGAGGAACATGTTTGTATCAATCAACGCGAAATTTATCAAAAAAATGTCTTCACAAAATAAAAAATTAAAAAAATTGGCTACTAATGTACCAAAAAATGTCGCTCGGAAGGTCGTTAACATTGTGGAAAATCACTCGTCACACTCTTTTGATAAAGAAGAACTTGACCTTCTAAACAAGGGTTTAAACTTTGCTGTAGTCCCTTCTGATGAGATTTTGGATGATGTCGTGGCAGGGATTGAAAGTTCAACTCAATATCTGCCTGATTCATCCAAGGGTCTCGACAGTAACCAAATTTCTAAAAATATAATGAATAACGGAGGCAATAGAAAGTCATGCTCGAAGAATCCTAGAAAGACTCTCAAAAGATTGCGCGAGAAAGACTGTTTTTATTTAAAAGCAGATAAAGGTAATAAGGTTGTTATTTTAGATAAAGAGGACTATTATGAACGGGTAAACAACCTAATTAGTAATGGTTCTTATAAAGAACTTACTAGAAACCCTGTACCAAGAATGACCACTGAAATAAAAAATGTCCTCAAATCATGTAACAACCTTATTACTCCACCTGTTAAGAATAGGTTACGTGCATCTAACCCTACTGTACCTAGATTGTATTGTCTACAAAAAATTCATAAGCCAGGGCAGGCGGTGCGTCCAATAGTATCGTCTATTGGATCTCCCACTTACCACTTATCAAAATGGTTGACTAAGGAATTTGAAAGTTTGCCCATTGCACAGCCTAGTTTTTCAGTTAAAAAATCGAATGATTTCATTGATAAGATCAAGAATATTCAATTGCAAGAGGGTGAAATTTTGATTTCCTTTGATGTTTGTTCATTATTTCCTAGTGTACCAATTCCACAGACCTTGGACTATCTTGAGAATTTACTCGAATTAAACAACTATAGAAAAGAAGTAATAGAAGAATATATAAACCTTACAAAACTTTGTATGAAACAAAATTGCTTCCGTTTCAATGACGAGTTCTATGAACAACATGAAGGAACCGCAATGGGTAACTGTTTGTCGCCTTTCATTGCTAATGTCTTCATGAATCGATTTAAAACTGAAGCAAAAGAAGAATTCGAGTATTTTCCTAGGATTTGGCTTAAGTATGTGGATGATTTGCCGTGTTTGACACTAAGATTGCGGATGTAGAAAACTTCATTTCCAAATTAAATAGTCGTTTCACTTCTGTAAAGTTTACATATGAACTAGGAAATAATGGAAATCTTCCATTTTTAGATATATTAGTAATTAAAAATAGTGACAATAGGTTAGAATTTGATATATATAGAAAAGATACCAGTACGATCAGATATACCCCTAATGACTCTCACCACTGCTATCAACATAAAATGGCAAGTTTTAATTTTCTTGTCCATCATTTACTAAGTTTCCCTCTCAGTAATGAGAGGTTTGAAAAATAAAAGGTATTAATTAAAGATATAACTGTGAGTAATGGTTATCCTAGAGATATAGTTGAAAAACTAATTAGGAAGCGTAAATTTAAGGACACACTTCGTAATTCTACGACCTTTCAAAAGGATATAGAGACTCCAAAATATGTATCCATCCCGTACGAACCCCGATTTACTCGTGGTTTGAGTAAGGTCTTCAAAAACGTGGGTATAACAGCGATTCATTCGTCGAGTAATAAATTACAACAACTTTTAGACAATCCAAAGGATAAAATTGTTCCAAATGAAAGGTCTGGGATTTACGAAATTAGTTGTAATGATTGTGATCGAAAATATGTTGGACAAACGAGACGGTCAATTAACACCAGATTTAAAGAGCATATGGCTCATCTAAAATATGGAAGAACAGATAAGTCTAGTGTTGCACAACATGCTTTTGACAACAATCATAGAATAGATATTAGTAATAAGATTAGTTAGAAATGTGACCAATAATAGACAATTGGATGCATTTGAGAGCATAGAAATTGTAAAATGTAAAAGTAGTATGAATAGCGACAAGGGACCTATACCGTATAGCCCGCTTTACGCGTTGCTTAGCAACCGATCATTGAAGCGTGATTAGTCACGCGTAAATTTCACGGTGATATCATTAGTGACGTCACCATGAAAATAGTATAAATATGGTAGATTTTGTAGTTTAGGATTAGTTTTAATCGTCTCCGGATGATGCCAACTTGGTTGGCGAAACGCGCGTCGAGCGAAGTGAAAGTGTTTGTGGAAACTACTCCGAGTGTCATTGGAAAAGGAAGATAATATAACAAAAATTAAAGGAAAAATAATTTACGGGCGATCTGAGGTCGGGAAGTGGAACGGGGTGAGTTTTTAAGGGTAAAAAACGGTTTATCTCGATTTCCGGCAAACTACCAGATCTATGGAAAAAAGTTAAATGGCAAAGTTGTAGGTAATAAAAATATCTACAACTTTTGTATTTACACTTTTTTCACATAACCTCACAATTGATGTGAAAAATTGAAATAACCAAGTTTTTGGTTTTTTATTTTTCTTTTACAAAAACATTTTTTTAAAGAAATTTGGTGAAAACTTACCTTTTTATGTCCCAAACATTGTAATTTTTTTGATTTAAAATATTTATTTTTTCAAAATAAGGTGAAAAAGTAAATATTTTAAATAAAAAAAATTACAATTCTTTGCATTTTATGAGAACTTTTACCACAATGATGTATTTTTTTTACACCATCAGAAAGTAGTGACTTCAACGAACAAAAAGCCCACCGACTTTATTAAAAAAGCAAATATTTTGACGTGAGAATTTTCGATTGAAAATTAGGGTGCTTTTCGATATTAAGTCAAAATAAGGTGAAAAAATAAACATTTTAAATCAAAAAAATTACGGCGTGTTTGGGGCATAGAGGTAAGTTTTCAAAAATTTCTTTAAAAAAATTTTTTTGTAAAAAATAAAAAACCAAAAACTTGGTTATTTGAATTTTTCACATAAATTTTGTGGTTATGTGAAAAAAGTGTAAACACAAAAGTTGTAGAACTTTTTATTATCTACAACTTTGCCATTTAACATTTTTCCATAGGACTTGTAGTTTTGCCGGAAATCGAGATAAACCGTTTTTGGCCCTTAAAAACTCGCCCCCTCCACTTCCCGACCTTAGATAGCCCGTAAATTATTTTTCCTTTCATTCTTGTTATATGCTCTTCCGTTTCCAATGGGTTTCATCCTACTATTATTTTTTTTGGTTTCAAAAATTATCAACCCTGGTCTATACCTATAAATTCGAAAAATTATTACAGTAAAACATTATTTAATAGTACTTACATAAATTTCGGGCTATTATTTAAAAGAAACAAAAAAATACACTTACAATAAAAATTGTTAATAAATTTTTAACAAAAACAAAAAACTAAAAATGATGATTACCAATCAATACCTACTATACTTATTTAAAGGTAACTAAATTAAATAAAAAAAAATCAATATGATAAACTAGCAATTAATAATATTATATTATGACACAAATTAATAGGAACTATTTTTTATTTCTCACTGTTTGTAAGTTAATGATATGTATAAGACTTTAATGGATTTTTTTTAATAGAATATAATTATAAATAGGTAAAACAATTTGATAAAAAAATCATAAAAAATATTCTTTTAGTCAATAGCTATATTTATACTTATTATAATATAAATTCAACGCTTCCTTATTAGCAAGTAAGTCACGTCCTCCTTATGGTAAAACTGTAAAATTTATGAGATGAAAAAAAAAATTGGCTGAACTATTTCGTTTCAGGGGCAAAGCGTTTACCTGGTGGGATGCGAAACCTTAAATATATCACAAAAAAAAGTAACACAAACGTCTAGTCTAATTCTTCGTCGAATATTTGTTATAAATCTTTTAGTAATAAATAGATATGTGTATAATGCCGCCTTTCTACTACAAAATGTGCATTATTAGGCACAAACATTAAATTTAAAAAAATAAATGGTAAATTCACAAAGATGGCGCCTTTTAACTTAAATATTTATATTTGTCGCCTTTTTACTTCCAAAATGGTGACGTTGTCACTTGCTTATGTTTATGGGAACCTTTTTTCATAAAATGACCTAAGAAATCACGCTCTTAAATATTGCCGCGTCGTTTTTAAACACCCTGATGTATAGTTGACGGATTTCTGTTTCACAGTGACAAAACTGGAGCAGTTGTTTTCTATTTTGGCCAAAAAGGAGCAAAAAGTAGCAGCCAGTTTTTTTTAACATCAAAAAGCTGGATGTTTACTGAGTTATAAGTATATAGAAATTTAGCTGTATTCAGGAAAATAGCTCTCTGTTCAAGTCATACGTTGTGTTTTTTACATGATTTTTGAACCCTCTTATATTAAATTTAAAAGACTATTACTTAAAAAGATCGCTTTTTGAAAATTAATATATGTTAAAATACACACCTGCAGGTTGCTCATCCATCTTAAAGCGGGGCCCAGTTTGCATTTAAAAAGAACAAGGTATCGAATCTAAATGATGAATTTACATTTATGATTTGCTAGAAGTCGTATCTTTGACGTAAAATGACAGCCAAATAATCCAGATAAACGAATGCTTGACAACGCAGAGTAAACAAGTATTGTGTCGACTTGTCATTTATGAGTATTTTTAAAAACCAGCGCAGACTTGATTTTTTGATTTTCGAGCAGTTTTATATTGTTAATACCCCAGTGTGCGACGGCAGAATAGACGAAAGATAGTAACATTTCTTATGTATGACAATTTTATTAATTCGAAATTCCATGTTTCTGTTGTATTCTGGATAAATTTTAATTCCGGACTACGTACTGGTTTTTTCGCATGAAGTGCGTCCCGCTCTTCCGAATTTTGAGGCATCCGGCACATACAAAAGCCTCAAAATAGCCTGCAAATAGTGCAAATGATGAATTTCTAAATCGCTCAGACGGAATTTCTGTCCATAATTCGGGCGCGAGAGAGAGATGCATTCTCCCGGAGTCCGGAGCTAACATGGATCCGGAGGGAGAGTCTATTCCAAATCCAGGGATGGTCCGTGGTATTGATCGACCCCGCGAACGAGGTCACGGAAATTTTGTTCTCCTTCGCAACAGCAGACAAAGCGACGAATATATTCAGGGGCCGTTCGGGTGCAAACACGAAATTCATATAAATTGTCTTGCGCGCCTCATAGGCATTTATCAATAAACATGACGTTTTAAACTGGAAATCCATTTTTAGGCGTCTGATTCTGCCCATTTAATAAGTTGTGGGCATGATAATCTATATATTATATTTGCTTAATTTTACTGCCCGACACTTCTGCGTTTCTCCAAAGTATCTGTCACTCACCAGAATTTATTTATAGTCATTCGTTCAAAAAATAGAAACAAACTCGCTAATGACTACTTTATGTATCCCACAATGAAAACTTGCTGAAGAAAATAGAAAAGGGCGATAGAGCAATTTTTATTTCCGATACTATTGAAGATTTTGAGGACGTAGACTGGCAAGATGTTATTGAGTGTGATGCTGACGACAGCAATGATGAAGATATGCCTCTTGCTCGACTTGTTTGCCAAAAATAAGATTTTTTTGAACAAATTTGACCTTTTTTTTGAAAAATAACTCTTTATTTGCGTTGATGTTAGAGCTGCCGCGAGACGAGACGAGACAAGGCCTTATCTCGTCTCGTCCCGTTTTGTCAAGAGTTGTTTTGGTTTATCTCAATTCGATTTTGAAGTATCAGATAAATCCAAAAAAAATATTATGTGAGTCTAAAAACTGCTCAACCCATATTTGATTTAGTTAGTAGTTACACAATTTTTAAAATAAATTTTTAATGTAAACAGCGTGACTCAAAAAAATGTGGCGACAGAAAAATGTTTTTAAATAGAACATCATATCATGACATTTTGATTTTATTTTCAATTGTTGAGTCCATACTTCATGTTCTATACCAATCCTCAAATTTTCCTATAATAATTATTTTAGAAAACGCTCGATTGGTTGAACCAAATATACCATGTGATAGGTGATAGAATTTTTTAAACTAAGGAAAAAGTTTATACAAACGTGAGTCGGGAAATGCTTAGTTTCCGAGATACAGGGTATCGAAGTTTTTAAAAAAATGACCTTAATTGTAAAGATAAAAATTTGAAAATTGACACAAATATTATTTACTTTTGCTTCTTTTTTGGAAAAAAAAATGGATAATAGAGTTGTTTAGAACACTGCAAATATTTGGAGACGAGAAAGGGGCCAGACCCCCCAATTACAGGCTACTAACATTTTTTTACAATTTTTTTTTCAAATAAGCAGCATAAGTAAAGCAAAAAAAAATTGTGCCAATTTCAATTTTTTTATCTTTACAATTAAGGTCAATTATTAAAAAGATCAAAACTTCTTCTTAAACTTCGATACCTGTATTAAACTAACCATTTCCCGACCCGTATTTATATGAAAATTTTTTCTTATTTTAAAAAGTTCTATCACCCGGTAAAGTTTGGTCCCTGCAATTCGGTGCAGCCTGTAAAAACAAAAACAAATGAAGGAAGAAGGAAGGAGGAAGAAACAATCATCATAATTTATAAATTATTTTTATTGAGGACCTATTTAAAATACATCTTTCTTTCCAAATACCACATAAATAAGTCTAACCGACCAATAATTAATATTTATAGGTACGTATTACCAGGTCATACCCTATGATGCTGTGTTTTGTAAATTCGGAAGTAAAAAAACAATTATTAATATTTAAGTATTATTATTATCATTCGCTTGAAGCGTTTTAAGTCATTAAAATATTTCGAGATGTCTCGTCTCGTCTTGTCTCGAAGAATTTTATCTCATCTTGTCTGGAATATCGAGATAAAATGGTCTCGAGACGAGTCAAAATGGTTTCGAGACGAGACGTTTCGTGTCTCGCGGCATCTCTAGTTGATGTATAAGCATTCTGTGTTTTGGTATGATTTTTAATATGTTTATAATAACTATTCCCCTTTTTTTAAATCTTTCATATATTCATAATGCCAAGCTACATAGATTTTGGAGTATGCATTTTGTGACAAAAGTGTTAGCGGAAAACCGGCTTGGCCATTGTTTGCAGAATAGCTACATATAATCTAGTGACATGTTTGTCACTCGAAATATTAACCAACAGCTTTGTTATTAACGTTTTCATGCGAAAAATCGCTGTTTTTTTTTTGTTTTTTGCTAATAAAATGAAAACTATCCGGGTAATCGTGATGGTATCAATAGAGAAATTGTAGAGCGGCAAAAAAAAAGCGGCAAAAAAAAGTTTTTTCAAAAATTCATAACTGGGTAATTTTTTTAGTTGTAGCGTAGATCCTCCTGCCACTATTAATTATTATTATAAACTTCATGTGTGCGAAGAGCAGACACTGTCCGATGCATAGTTTTAAATTTTTTACTATGCAATTTTCCAGCAGGCATGAATGCGACGAATATTATGCGATTTTAATTTACCAAAATGATTTCGAAAGTAGAAGTCTCATAGTTCAAATCGTACATCTTGGTTTTGCGTGAAAACGCCGAGAAACATGTTAGAAATAGAGCTGAATATGAGGATGATTATCTGGTTAAAGAGCACTAATCGAGATTAACAATTTCGCGTTGACGATTTTAAACTATGCTTAAATGTCAGATTAAATCCAATAGACCAGGGCTGAAGCCTTTGAAAATAAAAAAAAAATAATAGTAGGATGCAACCCATTGGAAAAAGAGGAGAGAACATAACAAAAATGAAAGGAAAAATAATTTACAGGCGATCTGAGGTCGGGATATGGAGGGGGTGAGTTTTGAAGGGTAAAAAATGGTTTATCTCGATTTCCGGCAAAACTACAAGCCCTATGGAGAAAAGTTAAATGAGGGCGTTGTATATATTAAAAAAAAATTATCAAAATGCTTCTATAATAATTTTCGATATTTTCCCTACTTTTCTAGTTACATCGAAAATACCGCTAATAATCGGGTTCTCTAGAACTTGGCAAGCTAAAAAAAACCTTCCCCGACTCCGCTGTCCGCTCCAGCTGCGCATCCGAACAATTCACTTTATTATCCAACTTCTGATACTATAAATCAGTATATCTTATCGTAGTATTTTTTTTATTGAAAATATGGATATTTAGCATCAACGGGTGTGAAATTCAGGGGTCTACAATGTTTACTGCGCTTTCCAGATTTTTTTGTAAAAAAAAAATATCTCGACTCCTAATGGTCGTTTGAAGTTTTTTTTTAATTCGTGAAAAAATGCGAGTAAATGATTCCCGTAACTGTCATTTCCGCCAAATAAAAATTGAGTTATTTAAAAAATATATCTCAAAAAAATGCAATGTTTTCAAATTCATTTTCTGACTCTAGAAATAAAAAAAATCGATACCCGCGATAACCCTAACGATTACAAATAAATAAGTAATCAAGTAATCAATATTTGGATAAATAAGTAATCAATATTTTTAAATTTTTCAAGAAAAGGTTTTTTTAGCTTGTTATTTGTTCTAGTTCTAGAGAACCCGATTTTTAGCAGTATTTTCGATATAAGTAACTCGAAAAATACGAAAAATATCGAAAACTATTATAGAAGCATTTTGATATATTTTTTCAATATCTACAACTTCCTCATTTAACTTTTTTCGATAGGAGCCGTAGTTTTTCAGTTATTTACAAAAAAAAAAGGTTTTTGCAACTTTGCGAATTTTTTAGGTTAAGTTCGCCATTCAGGCGCGAGTTGAAAGAAATAGAAACTCATATTTAAATTTTATTTCCTATACGCCCATATTTTTTCCAGGCCGTGACATAATGCTTGGACTATACCCCTATTTTAATAGGGTTGAACATTTTAAGTGCGAACATTTTATTTCATTTAAGTAAAAGACAACCCCTATCGAATATTTTAATTATTACATGTTTGCAGTGGCGGCTGGTGAGGTAATGCCACGGAGCCATGGCACCACCTTATTTATTCGTAAAAATACATAAATATTGACTGTATCTTTTATTTAAACATATTTTCAATCTAGTGCATTTCTTCGCATTCTTCAAGAGTTTATAGAAAGTCTGGCAATAGCGCACCGCCTCGTCGACGCGACGCATGCTCTAAAAAATAGGTACGTAAAAATTGGAAAACGGTTAGCCGTGGGTGCCGATGCCGGTTTCTTGTTTAATCTGCGCGCGCAAGTTCATTGTGCTATTTATGGACTGGTACAGATGAAATGAAATAGATGTTCCAGAACCGTGTGTGAGCGACAGAGATAAACGTAGTTCATACAATTTTACACGGGATAAATTGTAAAAGGAAAGAATGCGGTGTGCCGGGTTTCAGTTTCTTGACATAGGTAGTCGGTTTTTGTTCCATCGCGCTTCACTGTTATGTCAGACGTGTAGTGTGTTTTTCTAAGACAATTTTTTTCTTTGAATGAACAGATTTATTTTAATAATAATAATAATAATATTTATTTATTCCAACAGGAAAAAACCCAATTAGAGGAATAAAAGCAATACAAGTAATAATTGAAATATAACAAGATAAGTAGAAGTAAAATAATGCAAAACAGCAATCCAATACACAAGACGTAATACCTATTAGTCAAACTAAATATGCATATGCATAATATGCATATATGACAACATAAAACAAACAAACAAAATATAATTTACTACAACAAATCAAACAAGTACGCTGGCGGCCATTTGAAAGTGCACGATTTTTTTTGATATTGTAATGTGATCTTTTTATATTTCATTTTGACACTTATTTGAAACATCAAACAAATATCAGTAATAAACTCAGTAATTTACAAACCACTCTATTAGTTTTCAAGTTTTAAAATGCCGCGGTTAACTGAACCTGAAAAAATGCGAGCTGTTAACATTGCTTGAAAATGATTGGTCATTACAGGCAGTTGCTGATGAGCTAAATGTGAGTAAGAGTTGTATATTCAAACTCAAACAAAAATGGAATGCAGTAGGAAACGTTCGCTACGTCCATGGCGCACAGTGGGCCAGAGATCCCCTAATCATTGAAAAAGTTAATTTTCAATAACGATGGCGCACTAATTTTTGTCATGCTAAAAACAGTCAAGTAGGCCATGAAGTTTACAAAAACAACGACTTTTATAATGACTCGCCCTGGTTTGACAGATGTCGATAAATTTAATTCTTATTGTCCGGTTCAGTTTCTTCGAACAAGTTGCTCAAGTTTGAGACGATACAGTTCAAAGTGGATTAACTTTTTGACATATGCTATGAATTGATAAGTCAGATACAGGTAAGTTCAAGGTTTTATATAATTAATTTTCTATATTTCTTTGTGCAGTTACGGCAAAAAATATTTATTCAGTGAATGCGTGTAAAAGCAAAAAAAATTACATTGCCACTGATATTTCACGAGAGATATCTCAAAAGCTACAATGAGCTACACATTTTTGTTGATGCTATCCACCTCTCCAATTATTAAGCTTTGTTATCGAAAAAAAATGTTTTGCCGAATTGTGCCTATTCTCTGTGGGGAAGGTATTTTTAGCGCATGCGAGTGGATATAAATTGCATTTTACAATTATCTATTATAATTTGATGCAAAATATAGCTTATCGGGTATTAAATGAAAGGTAATTCGGACTACCTACACTGTAAAAAGTTATTGGAACATGTCATCTGTCATTTTGACGGTTTTGACATATATGTTCTAAATGTCATATTTAAAAGCAATTTAAATTTTTTTCTTGTTCAATCGTTTGAGCTTTATAACGGTGCCGTGCAATTAAAAGCCAAAACGACTCTTATGACAAATTTTCGAAACTCTCTCATTGTGAAGCAGGCTTTTGTAAACAGATTATATTTGAAATTATAATAGGTTGAAAAGTATGTCAGAATAACTATGAATTCAACAAATAAAATTGACACTCAAGATGACAACAAAATATTAATGTCATTACCTGAAAGCCTGTTTCACATTAGCTAAAAAAATCGTTTACTTCCAATTGCATGGCACTGTACCTAGGTATAAATTGGCACAGTAATTTTAAAATATAAATATTGAGACTTGTGTCCAAATTGCATGAAACAAAAAGGTGTATTTTCAACTTTTTGGTTACAGAATTCTTTTCTCTGATTTTTAGAACGAAGGATCCACAGGATTCAAGTCAGAACTTTATTTGAGGGTGGGATGAAAAAAAATTAAATAAAAGAAACTTTGACTGCGGTGCCGGTGTGTCAAAAGTGTTTTCAACAAAATTAAATAAAAATACAAAATTTAGCCAAGAATTTCTCTATTCAGTTCCGTAAAAGATGGCTCGCAGTAAATAGAACTAGCCATCGTTTTTTGAGCAAAATGAAAATTGGTTGAACAACTTTTTGGTTTTGAACTGCAATTCTGCCAAAAAAACAAATGGTGCTGGAAGACCAAAAGTAGAATTTGGGCAGCTCACTTACAGCGGAAAATTTCGTAGAACGGAAAATTTAAGGAAATCAGATAGTAACGAACTTCTGTTTCAGTGGCAGAAAAACGATCGCTAAAAGTATAGGCAACCTTGCTAACGAAAATAATATTCCAAACGAATCTGAGGGCAGTAGAAGTCAACTGAGCAGTGAAAGAGCCTTGGCTTTAACAGTGGATGCTAGATTATCTAAAAGACAGTATCAGGAGTTGAGGAACGTAGCAAAGGAAAATAACTCCAATCTATATCCTCCATATAATCAAATTAGAGAAGCCTAAAAGTTGTGCTATCGCAACGATATTATAGTCACTGAACATTCTGCCTCCGTGAAACTTCAGTCATTACTTGATCATACGACTTGTAGATTACTTTCAACTCTAGAATTGGATGGTTTTAAAGGCTTAAAGCAACGTGAATTAATTATGATTTCAAAATGGGGTATGGATGGTAGTTCTGGCCAAAAAGAATATAAGCAGGCGTTTGAAGGCAATTATTCAGATACAAATTTACTGTTGATATGTTTGGTTCCACTGCAGATATACACTCGAAATAATAAAAATGAAAATATTGTAATTTGGAATAATCCTTTGCCTTCATCCATAAGGTACTGCCGACCATGTAAGATTCAATTTTTGAAAGAAAGTATTGAAGTATCAAAAATCGAATATGCTGCTATGCATGCCGAAATTAACAATTTAATTCCAACAAAGTTCCTGTTAAACGAACACGATTTTTTTAATACAAAACATGAACTTTATATGACAATGATCGACACAAAAATGATAAACTCTGTAACTGGTACTTCGTCGCAAAAATGTTATTTATGTGGGGCTGCCCCAAATGAAATGAACATTGAAAAGGTCTCCAAAAAACCTATAAAAGATGAGATCTCTCCACATTTGGATACGATCGATCCTTTGAATGTCTTTTAAAAATTGCCTATCGTTTATCTCTCAAAAAGTGGCAGGCACGTGGTGAAGACAAACTTATAATTAAAGAACAAAAACGTAAAATTTAAAGTGAATTTAAATCTCGCCTGGGAATCATTGTTGACCAACCAAAACAGGGCAGTGGTACTTCAAATGATGGAAACTGCGCAAGACATTTTTTCCGAAATTATGATATTTCAGCCGAAATTACAGGACTGGACAAAGCGCTAATATACAGATTTTTTGTCATCTTACAAGTTATTGCTAGCGGAATAAATGTCAAGAAAAATGAATTTGATATGTATGCAATAGAAACTGCAAAATATTTTGTATCGAAGTATCCCTGGTACAAAATGCCAGCGGGCATTCACAAAATGCTGATACATGGATCAGCCATTGTACAATCAGCACCCGTGCCAATAGGACAGCTCTCTGAAGAAGCCCAAGAGGCCAGCACTCCCGAAAGTTTAATAGAGTTGCCACAAATATCGATGTCCTTAATGACATGCTCGTGTCATCTGATCCGAAAATTACTAGTTTAAGAAAAAGACTTTCAATTAAAAAAAGAAAATTTTGCTCAGAGGCACTTAACTTATTGCAGCCAGCTGCAATAAATGGTTGTTTTGACAGCGATACAAGCTCCGATAGTGATTCAGAATTAAAAAATTGTGCAACACTAAAACTATGTTTTCCCTTGTTTACTCAAATGTTTTTTTTGTTATTATAGTTCTGTAATTGTTATTAAATTATAACTAAAATTAAAATACATTAACGTTACAAGACAATAAAAGACGTTACAATAAATTGGATCATTAATGTGAGTTTTCTTTCTTTCTTTATTTTTTTCATTTCATTTTCATACTTGGAAGACAATTAAATTGTCTTCCGGGGAATTGGAATTGAATTAATTAATATTTTGTCAGAATCCGACATTTGATGATACATAAATCTACTTCCGATTTGAAATAAAACGAAAATTGAATTATTTTGCATAATTCCGACAAAATTCTATTTTTATAAAAATTGCAAAAATAATGCCTCTTGTAATTTTTTCAACATTGACCCATTAATAAAATTAACTTATTTTTCTCTGTTTTAATGATTACTCGACAAAATTTGATACATTTATTGAGTTCGATATTTTTCAATGTTTTACGAAATTCTGGCCCACTGTGCGGCGGAGGGCGTCGTAAAATAAGCACTGTGGAGCAAGACAACCTCTTCCTAGACCATCTTAGAACTAATCCCTTTGAAACAGCAGTGACGGCCTGTTTCCTGGATCTGTGAGATCTGCAAGGCGGCGGGTGAAGGGTTCAGAGTTACGAAATTATGGAGCAGCAAAGAAGGTATTTTTGGAACCAAGGCATAAAGAACAACGTCTTAATTTTGCGAACCAGTTTGTCGGTAGGCCCGACGACTTTTGGAATAATGTCATATTTTCCGACGAAAAGGTCTTTCAGTCATGTCATGATGGTTCCATCCGCGTCTACCGACCTCAGAATTCGAGGTATGAAGAGAGGTATATTAAACCTACCGACCGGAGTGGACGTTTTTCCATCAATGTTTGGGCATGGATAAGTTCCCTAGGTCCCGGTGTTTGCTGGAGGATAGGTACGCCTTACCGTACAGAGTTACATACGCATATTGGACAATATTATGCTGCCGTCCGTCACTATGTTGTATCCTCAGAATTTTATTTTCCAGCAATATAATTGATTTTTTTGATAAAATAATAATACACTTTTTAATTTTGATAAGTAATAATTAGACAATTGTGAATGTCATAATGACACAGCACATGAACCTCAAATTTCAAAGTCAGTTTTACAAAGATCGAATATAACGAAATCTGATATAAGAGTCGTGCATTTTCAAATGGCCGCCAGCGTACTCAAGGATCTCGAACAACACAGAAGTAGAGTTTAATTGGTACAACATTATTTTCGATTATAAACTATCGGATATAAAAAGTGGCGCACCTAGATTTTGTCCCAAATTTGATGTTCAATAACTTTTAAACCAGCCTATCGATTTTGATAATTTTTTTTTGTTTGAAAGGGCGATTCTTGCGGATAACTATTTTGTAATTGGCTTTCCATAAAAAATGTATTTTTTAATATGTACAGCCTTTAAAAACCGATTATGATTTTGACACGAAATTTGATTGTCGCTGTGGAGTGAAATTTTATTCGTATTCGGCTCTTGCCGAATTTCAAAAAATATATAGGGTGTTCCGTTTAAAATAAGAAAGTTAGTTGCTGTCCAGAAGATATGGAACACACTGTACATTGACCGATATTTTTATATAATGCCAAAAAAGGATACCAACAACCTGGTATAACACACATTTTGCTTTGATAAATAGCAAAGGCGCTACAGAGCAAATACGCACTAAAAACTCGCCCTGTACCTCATAGAGTATTCAATATAATGATATAGTGCATGTTCACACTACCGCGTTGTTCACATATATGAATATTCACGTTACCGGACTCGTACTGTATTATTATTCATTTGAAACAAAATAAAAAAATATATAATCTCGAGGCGATGAAATGGGAACCTGCATCACAAATCCGTTCCTATAAATACGCTAATGCGTTTATAATCCAAAAATCACTCCAAGGTGGACTAGTCTGGCTTATAATCGATTTAATATTATCCCTTCGGCGATTTCGTAGCCGCCCTGGAAACTGTTACAAAATTGAATCCGGTTATCTCACATTTTACACCCCTACTGGGAAAACATCGTCAGTGAAGTAAAGTAACTAACTACCACTCGATATTCAACTCGAGTAGGTACTCAGCATAATTAGGGGCTCCAATAACACGGACGTATTCTTTGCGATTGGCGTCGCCTTTATTAAATTTAAACAAAATGCCATTTGCTCAAGTTTTACTGTTAGTGGTATAGAAAGGAATTTTCTTGAGCTGCATAATAAAAACAATTATATCCATAGACGTATTAATACAAGAGACATAATTGTTTTTTGGCCGATCCGAGATCGTTCCATCCTTATCGTCCGTCTTTTTCTCCCAAACGGCACGTTTGCCAGGCTTACTGTGAAATTCACTTGAAGTCTTTGAATACCGTAAGAGATGTTCAAATAATTTGACAATTTCAACGAATCTCATTCATTTTAAGACTAAAATGTTATTTAAAACAGCTTCTTGGCAAAAGTAATCTATTGTATTGCCTTATTGCGTTAATAATATATGGTGAAAACCATAGACAACCGAAAATGTACTGTGCCTTGAGATATAAATCTCGACAACGGCAACGTCGTTTGATGAATTTTACTCGAGTTTTACTACAATGTTTATTTATCAATGCAAACAAATTTGCGAGGTTGCCGCAACGCTACAGCTTGTACTTTTGTTTTCTTAAGTGTATTCTACGAATCTTTGTATTTATTGCGATTCAGGTGAACAATAAGTGTGTAACTATGGTGCATTCTTGTATAGTTTGTAAGGGTGGATCATTGAAGTCCGGAAAATGTTACTTTTCATCGGTAAGTAATGTAAGTATTTTTAAGGTTACCTACAAGTTTTAACGGCTTGGCTTGGCCAGGGGCGGCGTTGAAACTAAAAATGAACTTTTTATATTGCTGCAATAATTGATCAATAATTATTTCATTAATTTTTATTATGTAATTCATATGGTACATAATCAATGTGCGATATTTAAAATTATTTTTATTCGGATGATGCAAAATATCATTTTCATCTCCATCTATGTATGTTGATGAACTACTGAATGACCACCATATTCAATTGGTCAAGTTGGTATTGAAAACATTTTTCAAAATATGTATTTATTATGAAACAAAAAAATAGAAAACAATAGGCGAAATAGAATAAGAAGTTTGAATACAAAACTCATATTATTTAGGAATTAATAGATTCAATAATTATAGTAGGTACTGGATAGGGGTGGAACCTTTGATGTAACTGTAACACTCGGAGTAGTTTCCACAAACGCCAAAACACTTTCACTTCGCTCGACGCGCGTTTCGCCAACCAAGTTGGCATCATCCGGAGACGATTAAAACTAATCTTAAATTACAAAATCTACCATATTTATACTATTTTTCCGGTGACGTCACTAATGATATCACCGTGAAATTTACGCGTGACTAATCACGCTCCAATGATCGGTTGCTAAGCAACGCGTAAAGCGGGCTACGGTATGATATCACCGTCAAATTTACGCGTGACTAATCACGCTTCAATCATCGGTTGCTATGCAACGCGTAAAGCGGGCTATATGGGATAGGTCCCTTGTCGCTATTCATACTACTATTACACTTTACAATTTCTATGCTCTCAAATGCATCCAACTGTCTATTATTGGTCACATTTCTAACTAATCTTAAATTACTAATATCTATTCTATGATTGTTGTCAAAAGCATGTTGTGCAACACTAGACTTATCTGTTCTTCCATATTTTAGATGAGCCATATGTTCTTTAAATCTGGTGTTAATTGACCGTCTCGTTTGTCCAATATATTTTCGATCACAATCATTACAACTAATTTCGTAAATCCCAGACCTTTCATTTGGAACAATTTTATCCTTTGGATTGTCTAAAAGTTGTTGTAATTTGTTGCTCGACGATTGAATCGCTGTTATACCCACGTTTTTGAAAACCTTACTCAAACCATGAGTAAACCGGGGTTCGTACGGGATGGATACATATTTTGGAGCCTCTATGTCCTTTTGAAAGGTCGTAGAATTACGAAGTGTGTCTTTAAATTTACGCTTCCTAATTAGTTTTTCAACTAGGATAACATGGTTATCCTAGAGATATAACCATTACTCACAGCTATATCTTTAATTAATACTTTTTCTTTTTCAAATCTCTCATTACTGAGAGGGAAACTTAGTAAACGATGGACAAGAAAATTGAAACTTGCCATTTTATGTTGATAGCAGTGGTGAGAGTCATTAGGGATATATCTGATCGTACTGGTATCTTTTCTATATATATATCAAATTCTAACCTATTATCACTATTTTTAATTACTAATACATCTAAAAATGAAAGTTTTCCATTATTTCCTAGTTCATATGTAAACTTTACAGAAGTGAAACGACTATTTAATTTGGAAATGAAGTTTTCTACATCCGCAATCTTAGTGTGCAACACGGCAAAAATGTCATCCACATACCTAAGCCAAATCCTAGGAAAATACTCGAATTCTTCTTTTGCTTCAGTTTCAAAACGACTCATGAATACATTAGCAATGAAAATGACCACTTATCAAAATGGTTGACTAAGGAATTTGAAAGTTTGCCCATTGCACAGCCTAGTTTTCAGTTAAAAATTCGAATGATTTCATCGATAAGGTCAAGAATATTCAATTGCAAGAGGGTGAAATTTTGATTTCCTTTCATGTTTGTTCATTATTTCCTAGTGTACCAATTCCACAGACCTTGGACTATCTTGAGGATTTACTCGAATTAAACAACTATAGAAGAGAAGTAATAGAAGAATATATAAACCTTACAAAACTTTGTATGAAACAAAATTGCTTCCGTTTCAGTGACAAGTTTTATGAACAACATGAAGGAACCGCAATGGGTAACTGTTTATCGCCTTTCATTGCTAATGTCTGCATGAGTCGTTTTGAAACTGAAGCAAAAGAAGAATTCGAGTATTTTCCTAGGATTTGGCTTAGGTATGTGGATGACATTTTTGACGTGTTTGACACTAAGATTGCGGATGTAGAAAACTTAATTTCCAAATTAAATAGTCGTTTCACTTCTGTAAAGTTTACATATGAACTAGGAAATAATGGAAAACTTTCATTTTTAGATGTATTAGTAATTAAAAATAGTGATAATAGGTTAGAATTTGATATATATAGAAAAGATACCAGTACGATCAGATATATCCCTAATGACTCTCACCACTGCTATCAACATAAAATGGCAAGTTTCAATTTTCTTGTCCATCGTTTACTAAGTTTCCCTCTCAGTAATGAGAGATTTGAAAAAGAAAAAGTATTAATTAAAGATATAGCTGTGAGTAATGGTTATATCTCTAGGATAACCATGTTATCCTAGTTGAAAAACTAATTAGGAAGCGTAAATTTAAAGACACACTTCGTAATTCTACGACCTTTCAAAAGGACATAGAGGCTCCAAAATATGTATCCATCCCGTACGAACCCCGGTTTACTCATGGTTTGAGTAAGGTTTTCAAAAACGTGGGTATAACAGCGATTCAATCGTCGAGCAACAAATTACAACAACTTTTAGACAATCCAAAGGATAAAATTGTTCCAAATGAAAGGTCTGGGATTTACGAAATTAGTTGTAATGATTGTGATCGAAAATATATTGGACAAACGAGACGGTCAATTAACACCAGATTTAAAGAACATATGGCTCATCTAAAATATGGAAGAACAGATAAGTCTAGTGTTGCACAACATGCTTTTGACAACAATCATAGAATAGATATTAGTAATTTAAGATTAGTTAGAAATGTGACCAATAATAGACAGTTGGATGCATTTGAGAGCATAGAAATTGTAAAGTGTAATAGTAGTATGAATAGCGACAAGGGACCTATCCCATATAGCCCGCTTTACGCGTTGCTTAGCAACCGATGATTGAAGCGTGATTAGTCACGCGTAAATTTGATGGTGATATCATACCGTAGCCCGCTTTACGCGTTGCTTAGCAACCGATCATTGGAGCGTGATTAGTCACGCGTAAATTTCACGGTGATATCATTAGTGACGTCACCGGAAAAATAGTATAAATATGGTATATTTTGTAATTTAAGATTAGTTTTAATCGTCTCCGAATGATGCCAACTTGGTTGGCGAAACGCGCGTCGAGCGAAGTGAAAGTGTTTTGGTGTTGGTGGAAACTACTCCGAGTGTTTTAATTATAGTAGGTATGATTAACAACGTTTGATTTACTGTGTTGTTTGTATATAGGACATGAAGTTGTGATTTTTTTTTAAAGAACTGTCTTGAATATAGTCTGTCTGTCTTTAATGTAGTGTCTATAGACTGAACACTATAGAATTTGAAAAAAAAATTGCTTTTATTTTATTATTTATATTTATAGTAGTTCATGTTGACTTTAGTATGATATACATTTATGAATTTTGTAAATCCCAAAAGTATGTTGAGATTTTATTTGTTATAGTATTTTCTTATGTTATTCTATTATGAAAAATCTAGACGTTTTTCCATTTCTTAGTTTAAATATAGCACTCATATTATTAGAATTGTTGCATTTATAATAGGTCGAGTAATAGATTTACGTTATAATAACTTAATTTGCATGTATGATTAAAATTCTTAAATTTATGATGTCATTTTATTATATGACAGATGTAAGCAATTTTGACACAAATGTTGTGTTCCCCCTAAACACCATGTTCACATTCCAGAAGAAGGTGATGACATGTCTATGTCACTATATATGCTACAATACAGAAAATGATGAGATTTCAGAGAACAGAGACAGCGACATTGAAAATGAACAATGTGAATTTGACGATGAAAAATTTAAAACGAGGAGGAAGAGAAAGAATAAATAGACAGACTTTATGAGTTGTTTCAACAAACACGCAAGGAAAATTTTTACTAAGTGGTCAGACACCTATTAAAGTGTCTTTTTTTATAGAATTTAAATTATTTACAATGTATCCAATAACTAATATTAAACCATCCACTAACTAACAAATACGCCCAATAACTATACTTTTTGCATAAAATTATAAATAAATTTCTACAAAACACATGACAAAGTTTTATTGCAGCTATCAACTATTATCTTAATGTACACGAATTAAATAAACTATGCTCTAAATGTTTCCTATTTTCATTTGATTTATTGCAACGTTCAGATACAGGGTATTAACCTTCCGTCGGGCGCGGCCGATCAGATTGATACAAAGCAAATGTTTTGTGCTGGTACTTACCGTCACTAGTAGCTTCCTACCTCCCACCCATCTACGCAATGAGACTGGTTAGTTCTAAATAATCTTTGGTACGAGGAAGGTATCTGAATATTGTTCAGATTGATACACCGCGCCTATACCCGTTACAAAATAAATGTTGTGAATTTGTTACTTTGTCAATTATTTTGGTAAGTGCTATCGATTTATACTACTACTGTTTACATTTTATTATTCACGTATTATATTTTTCACATACGTACTCTATAAATATCAAATTGATACACTGCGCCCGATTTTGTTTATGTTAATATAATTATATGTCTTTTAGGTCAGAAATACGTTGATCATGGAAAGCTGTAGTAAAAAATATGATCTAACGGATCCTAAAGATGTTGAAGACGTGTGATGACGACGCCGACTTACAGGACGATATTGATGATGAAGAGGATACAGATGGTGAATATGCTGTCGATTCTCGTGAAGGCGATTCAGATACGGAGCAGGAGGCTAGTGACGACGATGACTATGATGAGAATGGATCTAACTTAGATGATAACAATTTTTTTTTGGAAGAGAAAAAAATAAAGGCAAGAAGATTATAGAAAAAACAAAATGGAATCAAAATGTTCCATTACAAAGAGTTCGTTCAAAACCACATAATCTCATTAGCAAGTTACCAGGTGTAATAGGTACTGCAAGAATGGCAAAAACTCCGTTAGAATATTGGAGCTGCATTATGGATGACGAGATATTGAGAATAGTTGTACAACAAACTAATCAATATATTGAAAGTATTAAAGTATTATTCAAACGCGATAGAGATGCCAAACCTATAGATATTATTGAGCTGAAGGCATTTATAGGTCTTTTATATTTAGCTGGTGTTTACAGAGGTAATAGACAAAGTTTGGAAGACCTTTGGGGCTCCGACGGGGACGGCATTGAAAAATTTCGACTTGTCATGAACATCAAAAGATTTAAATTTATTATGCGTTGTATGCGATTTGACGATCGGACCACGAGAGATGAAAGAAGAAAAACCGATAAAATCGCAGCAATTCGAGTATTATTTACAATGTTGGTACAAAATTCACAGAAATCCTATAGTCTGGGACAAAATGTAACGATTGATGAGAAACTAGAAGGATTCCGGGGAAGATGCGGTTCTGTACAATACATCCCGAATAAGCCCAATAAGTATGGAATTAAGATATACGCACTGGTTGATTCTCAAGTTTACTATCTATATAATTTAGAAATATATGCAGGATTACAACCTGAAGGCCCATTCCGATTGAGCAATTCACCATCGGATGTTGTTCTACGACTTTGCCAACCTATATATCAGACCGGACGAAATGTAACTGCAGATAACTGGTTTACCAGTATTCCATTGATAGATGAGTTGCGAAGTAAAAACCTCTCTTATGTTGGTACAGTAAAAAAAAATAAGGTCGAAATTCCACCTGAGTTTCTGCCAAATAACAAGAGAGCTGTTAATAGTAGCTTGCTTGGTTTCAAGAAAGTGTGCACTTTGGTATCTTATGTTCCTAAAAAAGGAAAATGTGTGATTTTGGCTTCAAGTTTACATGAAGATAACTCTATCGATCTTGATACCGGAGATAAAAAGAAACCATCCATAATTACCTTCTACAATAGTACTAAAGGTGGAGTTGACACGACAGACAAATTGTGTGCCTCATTCAACGTGGCTAGAAATACTCGCCGTTGGCCCATGGTAGTATTTTTTGCTATGTTAAATATTAGCGGAATCAATGCTCAGGTACTATATTTTGGCAATGGTCAAGATGTTATTCGAAGAAGAAGATTTTTGAAAGCTTTATCACACGCATTAGCTTCACCTCATATGGCTCGACGAAGTTTACAGATATCAGGGATTCATACCAGCCTACAACAACGCCTCAAAAGAATTACGCCAGTAGATCAAGAACAACAAGAAGAAAATGAAAATGTAGGAAAACGAAAAAGATGTCATATTTGCATAGGACAAAGGCGATTAACAAAATATAATTGCAAAAAATGCAAAAACCCCATTTGTCTCATGCACATAGAAAGCTTTTGCAATGTTTGCAGTCGAACATTGACAGAAATACCACAAGATCCATAGATGAGGAAATGGTGTAATGATTTAGAAGTTTTTGCATTTTTTATATTACAGTAAAGTCATATATCGATGGCTTAGTGGCAATACCACGTATCATCAAATTTAGCGAAATTGTTATTTTTACCGATTTCGAATAGTTATCCTGTTTGGCAACATTGTACAAGAGCATGTGACGCTTCGACCAATGAAACTATATTATTTTCGCGCCTTGGTAATACCAAGTATCAACCGGCAAATTTAATACCACGTATCATCGAATTTTACACGTTAAAACCGCTTGAATGCGTTGCTTCACGTGTAGTGTGATAATTTATGCAGATTTTTTTGATTTCCTTCAGGTAAACGCAGAAAGGTAAGTTAATTCAAAGATTATAGTGTTTGCTTATTAAAATACGATATTTTAAGTTGTTTTTTTTTGTATAATGTTAATTAAATAACTGTGGTTAATGCATGTAGAAGTTGATACGTGTTATTGCTTTTTGGCGCGTTTTATGACAATTTGTTGTTACGTGTTATTAAACTGCATGTATAATTAAACAACAGTCGTATTTTTAATTCTTTGAGTAATTAATTATTACAAAAATCCACTTCTGTTGTGTTTGGCCACACAAAATACGTTTGATAAGCTATATGCTGTTATTGCGCTATAATATAAGACAAGACTCAGTAGGTTATCTGCTGTTTTTTAATTTTAGTAAAACGTTTTGTTTCAGAACATGAGTAACTTCCCAGTTTCAAAATTTTGTGGTAGCAAGAGAAGTATGAGTATTTTAGAGAAGGCCTTAAGTCGGCCGGTTATTATTGCGGACGCTTTGCCAGTTACTGAAGACAGCTGTATTGGGGTAACATTAGAACCAGATATGTGTGAATTGGACACCAGTGAACACTATATTGCTCCAAACAATGACGGATTTATTGATAACTTTATAGAAATGATGAAAAATGATAAAGAAAATATGGGTAATATTTCGCTTATCAGAAAATATACACAGGACGCCAGTTCTAATACATTTGACACCAACACATCCCATTTTGAGGTTTGTCCTAGTGCCTCCGAGTGCCAAATGCCAGAAAATGTATTAGAAAATGCGATGAATAGTACAGAGCTTCAAACGAGGCTCCAAATAAACTCTACATCAGACCATATTTCCCAAAATATTGAGGACATTGAAACAACAAATGACGATCCTGATTATTTTGATGAAGAATCAGAAAACACTAATAGGGAAACATCAACTTCAGAAGATGAGCAAGAGGATGATCCAACAATTCCTGAAGAAAAGAAAAAGGAAACCAGAAAAGTCTGAATGGGATAGAGAAAAAACAAGGCTAAGAAGAATGAAAGGTGAAGAATACTTAGGTTATACCAGAACAAGGGATGGCAAGATATTCCATAACATAATGAGGCATCCAAAAATTATGGGACCTGCTTGTAATTCAACGAAGTGCGAAAAATACAAAACTAGGTTCTGCAACACAATAAACTCGGAGACAAGAAATTCAATTTTCCACAAATTTTGGAAAGAGTTGGAATTGGACCAGAAAAAAATCTACATAACAAGTTCAATCAGGAAAAAGAATACGGCAAGGAAATTTGTACCAGGGGACTCCAGAAGGTCTTTTGCTTATGAATATTTTTTGAGGGTTGATAATGAGGTTAAGCAAGTTTGTAAAAAGATGTTCTTATCAACACTGGGTCTTAAAGAATGGATGATATCACACTGGTGTTCTGAAAACATTCATGGTATGCACAACCCACAAACAAATATCAATGCTCGTCGAAAAGTTGAACGGCCCCAATCACGATCTGCTCAAATTGCTGAGCAGCAAAAATTATTTCTAAGAACATTTTTAAATAATTTACCGAAAATGCCTTCGCATTATTGCAGAAAGGATAGTAAGAAGCTTTACCTCGAAACCGATTTTGGTTCGAAAGCCAACGTTTTCAGGGTTTACAAAAAACACTGCGAAGACAACAACGAGCAAGCTTTGAATTTGTGTACATTTTGGGAAATTTTTGAAGAAATGAATTTGTCTTTATTTATCTCAAAAAAGGACCAGTGTAATGTTTGTGTGTCCTATAGCGCTGGAAATGTTAAGGAAGAAGAATACAGAAGACATGTTGAGTTGAAAGATAGAGCTCGTCTAGAAAAGAGTGAAGACAAGAAAAAAGCTGAGACTGGCGAGCAATATACTTTCGTTATGGACGTACAAGCAGTAAAATTATGCCCTGTTAATAATGCTAATAAGTTTTATTTCAAAACGAAATTGAAGGTGCATAATTTTACCATCTTCAACTTGTCCAGCCATCGATGTAGAAATTATTGGTGGAATGAAACTGAAGCTGATCTGGTAGCTTCCGTTTTTACTTCAATTATATTAAGTCACTTAGAAAAGAATTGTACTGAAGATAATCCCATTGTGTTATGGAGTGACGGTTGTCCTTACCAAAACCGTAATACAGTTTTGTCTAATGCTCTATGCAACTATTCAGTGAAACATAAAAAATCAGTAACTCAAAAATACTTAGAACCGGGTCACACTCAAACGGAGTGTGATTCGGTTCATAGCATCATTGAAAGAAAGCTTAATAATAAAGACATTACCTTGCCATATGACTATGTAAATATTACCAAAAATGCAAGACTTAAACCTTTTCGATATGATGTAGAATACCTTGAACATGCTTTTTTTTAAATTATAATAATCCAAATTTGATGAGGTACAAGAGTATTCGGCCTGGCCGTGGAACAAACGATCCAACCGTTACTGATCTTCGAGTTATACATTATGGTCCAAACGGCAGAATTAATTATAAACTTGATTTTTCGGAGGATTTTAAAAATCTACCTCAAAGATACAAGGAATTAAGTGATGGCGTATTATCTGAGCGCTTGTACCAAAGGAGACTGAAGATCTCGAAAGTAAAGTATGATCATCTACAGGATATTAAAACGACTTTACCAACAGAATTTCACCCCTTTTATGACAATTTACCTTTTGAGTAATAGTTTTAAAATCATGTTTAGTTTATGTTTTGCTTGTATTTAGCAGCAGATTGATGTGAATAAAAGTTGATTTTAATTTCTATGGTATTATTAACTATTAAAAAGAAATAGCATTTTTCCAAACTATTCTGACATTAACACGTATCAACACTTATTTTAACAATAAGTAATAAGTAATAACAATTAACAATAGCACGGATCAAACCAAATACATGAAAATTGATATTTTTTAAAAAAAATTACGGGAATAACAACTTCATAGTGCAACAACATTTGATACTTACCAAAAAACCGCACCGTAATATCTAAAGCCTGATTATTAACAAATATTTTTTTCTCCTGAAAACTTTTAATGTTAATGTTAATGCGTGTTATTGCCACTAAGCCATCGATATATGTATAGGTAGTTTATTTAAAATATTTTAATTTTGTTTCAAATCAGAAAAATGTTGTTTTAAATATTTTGTAAAGGTAGAATGTACTTACAAAATATATATATATATATATATATATATATATATATATATATATATATATATATATATATATATATATATATATATATATATATATATATATATATATATATATATATATATATATATATATATATATATATATATATATATATATATATATATATATATATATATATATATATACGTATATAATATACCTAAAATTAAAATTTATTGTAGTCATTTACAAAGAATTAGAGTCTAACCAGCGCGTGATCATTTTGATACACCGCGCCCGGTTTTGTTGAGGTTAGGACCGCGCCTCCCGGAAGGTTAAGTATTTTTCTTATGTAACTATGCAGTCTACCCTAACTCATTCATTAAAGATAAGTAGATACGCCACCACTGGATGGGCTTTAATCACACGAAACGCCGCCTGCCTCCATTTTCTCTCTCGCACTCATTGCAGTTTTGAGAACAATAATAGATCGGCTCTTCCAGCGTTTTATGAATGAACCGTTGAGTCTCCCCGTATTAATATGTCTATGATTATATCAATATTTATTAGGAAAAAATTAGGTACGTGTTTATTAATTGAAGACATAAGTGGATAAAGGCGTCATGTCACATTTAAAAAAAGAATTTTTGCAATTTTTAAACTTCCCTGGTATAGATCTAACCTACCAACAATGGTAAATCCTATATTTGTAATCTCTCAAAGACGTTTTTTGATGATAAAGACACCATGTCACATACAATAAAAAATTTTAGTTGATATGTAACATTTTTGATATTTTTTTTTACATATTTACATTTGCTTTTCGTTCCCAAAAAGTAAATAGACAGATATCCAATATTGACCTCACAGGAAAACATATTATGTGACAATGGATGGATGAAATAGCTACAGCTGTATGTTACGATTTTACAAATTACTCAAAGGGGATCCTGAAATTGTCTCATGGATTTTATTTTGCGCGAACCTTAATTCTTTTTCTAAAATAAAAGTAGCCTAAGTTATAACATCAGCTATCTGCCAGTGAAAGTCCCGTCAAAATCGGTTAGGCCATTTCGGAGATTAGCCGGAACAAACAGACAGACAAAAATTTTACAAATTAATTTTTTGTTTTAAGAGGACCATATATGCCTTTATTATTTTGACATTACAAACAGACACTTCATTTTTATTTATTTGTATAGTTTATATTCGCAATTTCATGGAATTCAATTTTTTGCGTGGAACTAATTCTTTTTCTAAAATGAAAGTAGCCTTAAGTCTAACATAACCATCACCAGTGAAAGTTCCGTCAAAATCGGTCCAGCCGCTTCGGAGATTTTAGCCGGAACAAACAGATAGACAGACAAAAATTTTAAAATAAAAGTAGCAGAAGTTGCTTCTCATAACATCAGCTAATTCTGCAAGTGTCAAGTCCTGTCAAAATCGGAAAATCATTTCGGAGATCGGATTTTGTTCACAATTTCTTGGATTTTATTTTCTTGCGCAGGACCCTAATTATTTTTCTGAAATAAAAGTAGCTTAAGTTACTCTTTATAGCATCAGCTATCTGCCAGTGAAAGTTGCGACAAAATCGGCTTAGCCGTTTCGGAGATTAGCCGTAACAAAGACAATTTCCACAAAAATCTAGTTTCAGAAAATCTTGTATTTTTTTAAAAATATTGTAATAAACGAAAGAAAATAGCCTAAAATTATCTATTTTATGAGGTATTACTCATTTAAATCAAAAGCAAAATAAAAAAGTTCCAATACAAAACGCTTTTTGTTAATTTACTCAAAACACTTTATCCATTTATGTCTTCAATTATAATTTAAAAAACATTGAAATGTTAAAAAATGTAAGAAACGTAAAAAAAACAAATAAAACAGATTATTTCTGGAAAATATTAAAATGAGTATAATATAACTCGTACTTGGCGCCTTTCTACGCCATATCAGACACGTATAAAGGTAAAACGAACATTAAACACAATTCAGTGTTAGTTTAGGATAAAAGCCATTATCCGTAAAGTTAAATAGATGCTAGCACACGACGCAAAACACGTTTTTATTTAACACAGAAAGCAACGTGAGCTAATTTATAAATAGCGTAGACATACCTATTGTATATAAGAACAAGCAAGTAACCAGTAGCAACCCCCAGACGGCAAAAATCAATCTAAAAACGACAACTAAGAGTAAGTTTAGCGTGACTATAAACCATATTATAGCAGGGAGGATGGACTATTCCACCCCCAAAGCATACCGTCCTATTAGCATAACTTCATTTCTACTGAAGACAATGGCGAAGCTATGTGAGCGATATCTGAGGGATGTAACATTGACTAACAATCCCGTGCACCCCAAACAACATGCATACACGCCAGGAAAATCCACCGATACTGCCCTCCATGTGGTAGCAAGTCGGATTGAGAAATCCCTGGATCATAAGGAATCCACCCTGGGTGTCTTCATAGATATAGAGGGTGCGTTTGACAAGACCACCTTTCCTAAAATCACAGCGGCCCTAACACATAGGAACGTTCCTCATACTGTGAGTAGCCGGATATCCAACATGCTCTCTAAAAGAGCAGTACAACTCAGTGCAGGAGACACTGTCATAAGAGGACTGGTTGCGAAAGGCTGTCCGCAGGGAGGTGTTTTATCACCACTGCTATGGAATCTGGTTCTTGACAGCCTCCTAAACCACCTCAACGTGGAAAGATTCTACACAATTGCATACGCAGATGACTTAACGGTACTGCTTAATGGAAAATTCGAAAGAGCTCTCTGTCAGAGAATGCAGATGGCCCTAAGAATAATCGAAAATTGGTGTGAGGAGTATGCCCTATCCGTCAACCCCAGGAAGACGGAAATGGTACTCTTTACAAGGAAAAGAAATCTGGAGCCAATGAGAGCACCTGTTCTCCTAAACACAGCACTAAATTTTGCACCATAGGTGAAATACTTGGGGGTAACTTTCGATGCTAAATTAAACTAGAATCTTCACCTCGAAAGAAGAATAAATAAGGCCTACATATCATACGAGCAGTGTCGCAGGACAGTAGGGAAAACCCGGGGAATGAAACCCAGGGTGGTCCTGTGGATTTACACTGCTATCATAAGACCAATGTTGGCCTATGGAGCTGTTGTCTGGTGGCCCAAGAGTCAACAAATAACAGCAAAACTCAAGCTAGGCCAGGTACAAAGAGTTGCCTGTCTGAGCATAACCGGAGCCATGCGAACAACACCAACGAGAGCAATGGAGATAATGCTGTGTCTTCCACCACTAGACCTACATCTAGAAGAAGTGGCTCTGACTACCATGACTCGCCTTAAATCTGTTGGCATACTACCAAATGCAAGCTGTGGCCAAACCAGAAGCCGCCTGTGGACTGACGCTGTCAGAAAGATGCCCCTTTTACAGGCACGTGCAGATGGTATTCCGCCTCGGCTTGTCTTTGCTAAACCTTACACCATACATACTACTGGTGAAGACGAGGCCGGCGTTGAAGGTGTAAACTATGTCTTCACGGACGGATCAAAGAAAAAGGATGGAGCAGGCTGTGATATATATTCCAGGAATCTGCGACTCCGATGCAGCTGGACTATGGATAAAAATGCCAGTGTAGTACAAACAGAACTCGCTGGTATAACCATAGCCGCACAAGAGATTGCTCGCAGAGAAATAACGGGCAAGACAATAAGAATCTGCACAGATAGTAGACAATCACTACTGGCCCTGAAAAATTATAAAATAACTAAAGGATCAACATGGGAATGTCACCAAGCACTTGTGAGAGCATGTCAGATGAATAACATCTGCCTGTGCTGGGTCAATAGACACTCACAATGCAACGGCAATATAGAAGCTGACAAACTGGCCAAGAAGGCAGCCAACCTGAGTATCCTTGGGCCTGGTCCTTCAAGTACGCTACCAGTTGCAGCGAAACTTCAATTAATAAAGGAAAACACCCACATAAAATTTAAGACGTTATGGGATGAAACAAGTAGCTGTCAGCTGGCCAGAAATCTCTTGAGATATCCCAGCGAAGAGACGGCGAGGAACTATCTGGCAATGTCCAGGGGTAAACTGCGATTTGTTACAGGAATCCTAACCGGACACTGCCGGGTAAGGAAACACCTCTATAACATGAGACAAAGTGACACATCCATCTGCAGAGGATGTGAACAAGAAGATGAAACGATCGAGCATGTACTTTGCGAAAGTCCCGCCGTGTCATCGACCAGAGAATCCATATTGGGGGAACGTTGGCCTTCTATGGCCAATTTGAGGGAAATGCCCCTGGGCAACATCATCACCTTTTGTACAACATTGGGCTGGTCGATGACCTAGGGAGACATTTCCCTCACGGAGGAAGCACAAGGGGCCCAATGGGGCCTAAGTGCAGCGGATCTCGATCCGCACTCCGGACATATTCCAGATTCCAGAGATGGGTCAACGGTCAAAAAATGTGGATATGTATTGTATTACTAGTATTGGTAATATTCCGGGTGTTTTGAAATTATCGGCGAGTTCACCATTTCATAAAGCAGTAATCTAAGCCGGTCGACGAAAAATATCGCGAAAATATCGATTTTAGGTGCAAACAGAAAATAAAAATAAAAAATATCTAGGGTGCTGTATTAGAAAACAGCCTCACTGTCATCGGTGCTTCGTTAGAGGCCGGGAAAATCAAAAATATGACGACAATGACGTCACATAACCGAGCTGGTGATTTAACTGTATTTTACATCAGGTCATCTATGAAATACCGTACCCCGGGATTCTAAAAATCATTCCCTGCGTATTTCTAGATATGATAGGATAGAGATATACAGAATGTGTAAGTTAGATAGAGAAGTAAGATCGGACGCGAATCAACGAATCCCGCATACAACAGTAGTTAGTTAAGGCGTTGCCCGCTGCTTGTAGTGCTTGTAGATTATACTCGTAAAACGTTGTAAGTTTTGCGCAGTTTTTCCTTACTAAAAAGCTCTATTTAAAAGTTGTAATAAAGTTAAAATAATAATTGAACGTGTAAGACTCCTCAAATAAATGTATTTACTTCTTGGTGAAAATTCGTAAATTCAGTAAAATAGACATCGATCAAAAGGTAGTTTGTTTTTGTTGTGTGGCGTGACTTGTTATCTGTTAAAAGTCCAATGCTGGTAGTGGAAGTGTTTCTCTGTAAATTATAAAAAAATGTTTCTTGTGTTATAAAAAACGTGTTAGTTAAAAATATACTTCACAATTAAGGTAGGTGTCATTTACAATAAAATGCCATAAAGATATTTTCTAGAAAAGGCTATTTTCTAGAAAAAAGTGCAAACAAAATAATACCCAGGTGTTTTAAAAAGTAAAATCTTTATTTTTCCCATTATGGCTTCTAAATGTTGCCTACCTAAGTGCTCAGGCAATTACGGTAGTAGCAATACGTATGTGTCCGTGTTCTTCTTTTCCAAAAGATGAGGAAATTAAACAAATATGGATTAAAGCCATTCATAGGGAGTCATCATACAAAACATTCAGTAGTCTGTATTAAGCATTTTTCAGACTCGCGTATTATAGAAATAGGTAGAATGATTAGGGACGATGGTCCTACCTTGAGTTAGTTGTATCTTGAGCGACATGAATTAGCAAATCGGGACGAGACTATTTTTATACTCCGAGGAAAGTAATCAAATCGTTAAAATGGCTCCTGCTCTCTCAAAAAAAGTTTGAAATCCATCCTCACTCGAACGCCAAGATGTACAGCTTGCTGTCAGGTTATTTGATGAAAAAATATTGCGGGTCTAAATCATTGTAATGAAATTAATAATTTGGGAACGGCTGAATTTTTAACAATCATTCGACGTTGGTGGAAAATAGTAAATATGCGTTATCACCAATAAGGGAATCCAATTATAAAAATATTCAGTTTTTATTAAGCCTGTTCCTTCGCTCAAGGACAAAAATAGAATATCCAAAAGTTAAATAAATACCCGGAAAATAGTAACGAGGAATGCTCCATAAAGAAATTAGCTACAGCTAGTGCTCCCGAACTTTTAAATTCAGTTTAAAAGTTCTATACATCAAGTCTGGTAAATGTACCTACATCAAAAACTTCTGCAATCTCTCGGAATGCGAAAAGAGAAAATACGACTTCCACAACTTAAAAGTTATTGCTTCCTGTCTCAAGTACTATGCAAAAACAAATCAAGTGACTATAAAACGGCTTTCAGCAGGATACTTAAATCATACGTTGTTGCGGTTTCTTTGTCTACCTATTTGGCAAGCTTGCAAGACCTTTTCAAATAATTCATGTTTGCATTATTATATGTAAGGTACATAATATAACCAATGTATTATATAGATATAGATGTTTGTAACATCGAAATATGAGACATAAAAGACGATAAATATGAGACAAGAAAATTGCACTAATATAGAAATAACTACGATGGAGGCAGATGCTCTTGATGACGACTTGGACGAAGATGTATTTAAACAGTCTTGCGTGGTGATGGATGAATCCAGACCAACGTCCATGATGATGATGATGAGATCGAAAGCAAAGCCGACTATTCCGTACTCGCTGCATACGACGAAGAACGTATCAGTGACAACGAGGAGGGGGGGGTCTCCAATAAAAAAACTACGTATCAATTAAGTATGTAAAATAAATATTTTATTTTTATACGGAAAATGTTGCTTAACAATTATCATTTACCTGTCATCTGATATGTCTTTAAGAATTACCATTAAATGGCCAAAGAATGGAGAGCGAATTGAAGTATTTTTTTATGTAAAATACAACTATTGAACTACAAACTATGTAAATTTAAGCACTTAATATTAAAAGATAGCGACAGTATATTTTTTCAGAAAAAAAATCTCAGCTCCAAAGGGTCGTAGGTAATTTTTTTTTGTTTTTGTAAATTTAAAAAAATACCAGCTATATGCTGCTAACACAAAGAAAAGGCTTGTCTCATGCCTATCGATTTTGATAATTTTTTTTTCATAAAAAATTAAAGCTTTCCATAAAAAAATGTATTTTTTAATATGTACAGCCTTTAAAAACCGATTATGATTTTGACACGAAATTTGAATTCTTCAGCAACGAAGATGCGACATTTTAGATGAAACGGTGTTTTTAAGTTTGATATTTAACAAGGAGGCTATGGTAACGGTTAACACTGAAACGTCAAAAGATTCAGTTGAAATTGTCGGGAAAAAAAAATCAGTTAACGTTCTAAAAGAAAATGCCAGTGCAAATTAGTCCAATTCAAGTAGTTAGAGTTGTGGCTTTGGTAGAAGATGGAAGGAGTCAAAGATATGCAGCTCGTATTGTTGGTCTACCAGAAACAACGGTCCGAAGAGCGATCCAGCGCTACCGAGAAACGGGCCAATACAGCAGACGTCCAGGTTCGGGTAGTTCCAGGATTATGCAAAATATTGACGATCGATTTATTGGTCTGCAAATATCGAGGAATCCCTATCAAACAGCTGTGATCACAAACCGAAATTTAAGAAACGCACGAGGAACAGTTGTGTCAGATCGAACAATTTGTCGGAGATTCAGGAGTCTCGGTTTTATCGCAAGAAGACCTGCTATTGGAATGCGATTACTTCGACGACATCGAGTAGCTCGTTTGGATTTTGCTCGAATTCATCTTGTTTGGAATGAATTGCAATGGTCTCAAGTTTTATTCACTGACGAATCAAGATTCATGTTGAGATCAGTAGACGGACGTCGGAGGGTTTGGAGAAGGCGTGGGGAAAGGTACGAGGATGGTATGTTCAGTGAAAGGGAGAGTTTTGGCGGTGGTTCACTCATGGTATGGGGTGGAATTACCAGCGATGCCCGTACAGAATTATTTGTGTTTCCACCAAGGCAATCTCTAAATGCAGTTAGATACATAGAGATCTTGAATGAACATGTTGTCCCATTTGCACCTTACATTGGCGAAGAATTCCTCTTAATGCAAGATAATGCACGACCGCATACAGCAGTGATGATAACACAATTTTTAAACGATGTCGGAATTAATCGTATGCCGTGGCCCGCTAAAAGCCCTGATATGAATCCCATTGAGCATTTATGGGATGAATTGGGATAACGTGTTAGTAGACGCAACCCAGAGAATCTGAATGAATTGAGGATTGCTCTTACAGAAGAATGGGACAATATCCCTCAAATCACTATCACAAATTCGATTGAAAGCATGCCTAGGCGTATGGAAGCTGTTATAGCAGCCAGAGGAGAAAATACTCGTTATTAGTTAGTTTGTTGTTGAGTAATTTTTTAAGTTTATTGTTTTAATCATTAATAATTACAGTCGTTTTACTAAAATGTCGAATAATTCTTTGTTTGTTATTTCTTTTTGATGTTGTTTGTACTTGTAAGTAACAATTATTTCAGCGTCGTAATCGAAAACGCTAAACATTTCTTAAACGATGAACTTTTTAGACATTTTCATCTCCACGGCCTCCTTGTTGAATATCAAACTTAATAACACCGTTTCATCTAAAATGTCGCATCTTCGTTCCTGAAGGGGCTAGATAGGTGATTCAAAAAAGAGAATATTGAAAAAAGAATGGTAAACACCGTGACCAACCTAAGAATTCAATACAAATCAAATTTCACTCCACAGCGACAATCAAATTTCGTGTCAAAATCATAATCGGTGTTTAAGGGCTGTACATATTAAAAAATACATTTTTATAGAAAGCCAATTACAAAATAGTCATCCGCAAGAATCGCCCTTTCAAACAAAAAAAAAATTATCAAAATCGATAGGCTGGTTTAAAAGTGATTGAACATCAAATTTGGGACAAAATCTAGGTGCGCCACTCTTTATGTCCGTCAGTGTATTTATTTCTGAATTTTTTGACATCGGATTTCCACAGATCGATACGTATTTAATAGTTCTACAACTTTTGTATGAAACTTTTTTTCATTTTTGTGGCACCTCGAGTAAAATGGAAAAACCCGTTTTGGGCGCCAGTTGTTTGTATCTTGGTTTATTGAATTCCACGGAAAATTTTAGATTTTTTACATATTTTTGTTTATTGTATCTCCAAATATAGGCAGACCAAAAATAGGCCAAAAATAGGCAGACTGCACTAATCGGGGCAGTATATCTTTTCTTATAGCAAGCTATAAAGGCGCTTTCATTCAACAAGTTTGATAAAACATGTTTTGATAAAATACTAATAACTAATCAATTTTAACACAAAACCCATCAAAATAATACACTAAATTAAAGAATAACAACTGTATTACTTATATTTCAAGAATTATTCTTGACCCAATTTTACCAGAAAACGTTCGATGGTATTAGGCAATTTAAGCATCCAAATGAATGCCGATGTGACACTTCCCAGGAACGTGTAAAATGGATCCGTAATATTTGAATGGGAAACATTCTTATTCTGCATCACATTCACCATCCAATTGTTTTATGATATGACGAAAGGTATACAGTGCGATCAATATTTTGTTATACTACCCGATAATGTTATAATGTGATGGGAAATGTACATAAAATCATTTGTTTTTCCTTAAATTCCTGGAAATGGGTTATACTTGACAACGCTGTTAAAAATGCGGTAGCAGGTGTGAAGATATCGATATAATGAGGGTTTTTTGCTCGGGTTTTATGTCTCATACTTCGATGTTACAAACTATACATAATCTATCAATAACCTACAAACATTATCACATACCAAATGTCTTAACAAATTCAGTAAAGGTGTTTATAATTGAGTACCATAGTAAGACCTAATTTACGTGTGTAAAAAAATGTGTTTTCAATGGAATAATCTAACCATCTTGAGTTGCATTTAACTATATGTATTTTGGTATTGTTTTCTATAGCTAATTATGATTGTCTTTAGCTTGTCACTGTCAAATAAAGAAATCTATAATTTTTTCACAGTTGTGTATGTGCATATATTATGACAGTTTCGAAGGGGATTTTAGATAAATCTGTTGCAGGAACAGAAAAATTAATCCCAAAAAAGTGTTCATATATACAGGGTGTTTCTAAAATTGTAGCGAAAGATTTGAAGGGGTGCTTTTGCAGCAAAAATTAAGATGGGTCTTTTATATAAATTGTTTTCTGCTAAGAAAAAAATAATAAACCTTCGTATACGGCAATTTGCTCTAAAAAAATAAAGGAGTTAAAGGGGGGTTGAAAATATACGCGAAAACACTGTACCATCACGTAAATAAATAATGTTTACAACTGAATCTGTCATCGCAAAAACAACTTAAGTAAAAAAATATTTTTTTTCAGAAGACGCTAAAAACTGAATAAAACAGAAACTACTTAAATCCAGTCAATTACTTTTTAAAGTATGAAACATACATGCATTTCACTACTTGTTTTCCACTAAATTCCGATGATGTAATTATCGTACAGTCACCAAAAAAAATCTTTTTCTTCTGACTTAAGTGGTTTTTGCAAGGAACAAATTAACTGTTGTCCAAAAGTGAACGTTGCAACTTCACCGTCTCTATTATAAAGGATATTCTATTGACTTACATGGCTTTTACACTGAACATGTAATAAAGCTGAATTTATAGTTTCGATAACATAAGACATAAGCGGTAAGCAATAAGCCATAAGCAATCTTATGTCATCAGACCATTTATAGTGTCCTTTCCGTAAGAGATTCTGAGATTTCGCATGCCCACTAATCCCATATTTTCATTTTGTTCTGTGAATAAACTCCGTACAAGCAACGAAAATGTTGGAAAACATCAATTACGACAACTTTTTCGGACATTTTTTAAAACTGAACGCCAAATACCTATTTAAAAAACGACTTGTCGCAGCAATATTAATTATTTTAATGTAGAATTTTAGGTTAGATTAGGTAGTTTGCATTAGCAGAAACCGTTTCACTGTGACATACTTCTCTGTGCCAACAACAAAATCTCGACATTCACACGATGATTGCCGATTCTTTCCCGAGTACACCCGATTCGGTAACGATATCGGTAAGAAATAAAAATAAACCAAATCTTATCGCCTATAGCTTACGGCTTAAGTCTTACAGAGTACTATAAATGGTTCTAAGTATTTCTTTGTGTTTATTTTTGTTACGGCTTATCGTTAAAGCTTAAAGATTATGTTATCGAAACTATAAATTCAGCTTAACTATCTTTGAACAACTCGATGCCATCAAAAACTCATTTCGGCAATTTTTTGACTCAAGTTATTTTTACGATGACAGATTCCTAAAGACATTTCTAGTTACTGTACAATTGTATCCATTAAAAAAGCGTACAGGTATTAGAATGAGAGGCGAGCATTATTATATCTGTGTAAAACCCGCTGATGTAAATGACTGTTATAGGATCACATGACATAGGTTATCAAAGATGCAAAACATTTTGATAGTACATGGAAGTAGCGTTTGACAAACTTTGACAGTAGCTAAATAAAAATGCCTCGTCATTTATCTGAACTTGAAAAAGCTCAAATAGTGTCCAGAATCGAAGATGGATGGACAATTCGTGCTATAGCAGAGTTGTATAACAGAAACAAGAAGAGCATATTAAAAATTAAACAACGCTGGGAGCAAGAAGATTCCTTAAAGAGAAAAGTTGGTACAAGTCGTCCCAAAATTTCCAACCCTGAACAAGATACTGCTTTTTTTGGGATACTTAAGAGATAATCCATGTGCAACGGCGAGGGATGCTGTGATTGAATCTGAATGTCCTTGCTCTCAACCTACCTCCAGCAGAAAGGTCAAGGAATCTGAGTTAAAAAATCGTCCAGCTGCGAGAAAAAGGTTACTCACTGTAGAACGGGGGCAGTCAAGGGTCATTTTTGCAATAAACTATGTATACCGCGACCCTCCTTTTGGAACATGCTCGTTTTTACTGATGAAAAGACATTCCATTCGACTTATAAACGGCCAAATTCGTGTTTATCGTCCAGACAATACAAGGTTTGTAGAACGATACCCTAGCTCCGTTGCTTTTAGATCTGGGACGTCTCTGTAAATTTATGGGTCTGGATAAGTGTCCATGGGCTTGGTGTTTGTTGGCGAGTTGAGGGAAGGTTTAATGCTTTGAACTATATAAACATTTTAGAAAACGTAATGCTCCCATCTACTGAACAAATGTATCCCAATAATAATTTAATTTATCAACAAGATAATGGTCCAGTTCATACCGCCAATGCTGTGACGGAGTGGCTTCAAACTCATAATGTGGAAGTGCTGCCATCTCCCAGTTACGGGCCCGATATTAATCCGATAGAAAATGTTTGGGGTTTAATTGTAAAAAAATATATAAAAGAAATTTTAGACCACCAAATTCAAGTGCGGGAGGAGCTTATAAAACATTATATGTAATATAATTCAGCCAATGTCGAATAGTTTGACTCAAGTGATAGAGAAAAATGGTTATATGACCAAATTATAGATTTTATTTTAAATATTCTTGTTACTGTTTTTTGTTTTGTTGGAATTTTTATAAAACTGTTACATATAAATATAATTCAATATACAAAATTCAATTTTTCTCATTTATTTCACTGATGCCTGATGCCAATGATTTGATTTCTGACAACCTATGACATGTGACAAGCTGCCTTTACAAATGATAAAGCTCGCCTCTCATTCTAATACACTCCCCGGCACAAAATTCCGTCACCCTAAAATTTTGCCCAATTTTGATGTTTTATAACTTTTTTATTTTTCATCTGGTTTTCATAAATTTTTTACCAGTCTGTAGATCAGTTCATTGTGTGTCTTTTTAATTATTGTAATAAGTCATATTTTTCGTCCAGGCAATATTATACAGGGGTAAATCAAAGTGTTGTTTTTTGTCGTAAACTCAAAACACCCTGTGGAAAAATTGAGGCGAATAATTTTGTTTACAAACTGTTTGCTGCCATCTTAGACGTATTGTAAACATTTTGTTTTTTGATTCATCCCATTATCTCATTTCTTCTGCGAGCAGCAAAATTTTAAATGAAACGCTGATTTCAAGCTTATTTTTATTAACAAAAACATCCACTAGGTATATCACAAAATTAATTAACAAAGACAAATTTTAATAACGTGTATGTCCTCCTCTCGCAGCAATGACAGCTTGCATTCTTCGTGGCATCGAATTAATAAGATTACTTATTCTGTCTTGAGGAATAGCCTGATATTCTTCTGTCAGCGCCAGCCGTAAGTCTTGCAAGGTTAGTGGTTGCACAGGACGGCGACGGAGTGCTCTTTTAAGAACATCCCAAAGATGTTCGATTGGGTTGAGATCCGGGCTACATGCGGGCCAGTCCAATCTTGGAAGTCCAACCTCATCCAGATATTCGCTCACTACCCGTGCAACGTGAGGTCTAGCATTATCATGCATTAATGTAAATTGGTTCCCAATGAAAGGAGCAAATGGAACAACAATTTCTTGGAGGATTTCCTCAATGTAACGGTGGGCGGTTAGTGCTCCATTTTCAACAAATACAAGGTCAGTACGTGCATCGGTAGAAATACCCGCCCAAACCATGACTGAACCACCGTAATATTGCAGTCGCTCAGATATGGTGCAGTCTGCATATCTTTCATTTCTACGTCTGTATACCCGTTCACGACCATCCGGCGACCTTAAACAAACCCTGGATTCATCTGTGAATAGTACGTTTCCCCACTGTTCTACAGTCCAGTCAGCATGCGCTCTTGCAAATCTCAGTCGGTGTTGTCGATGCCGAGGAAGCAATTTTGGACATACTGCTGGCCTTCGTGAATGCAATCCTGCTTCTAACAATCTTCTACGTATCGTTCTTTCACTTACACTTACTCGACGTACCATTTGCAAGTCATTTTTTAGATACACAGCAGTAGCTCTTCGATCTCTTAAAGAACTCATAATGACAAAGTGATCATCAGCTTGAGTGGTCATTCTCCTTCTGCCAGAGCCTTGCCGCCTAATAAAGTTTCCCGTCTGTAGATACCTATTCCAAACATCACAAACTGTAGACCGCGCAATTCCCAGAGTACGGGAGACATAACTCTTATTGCGGCCATCCTGTATTAAGGCAACAATTCTACCTACGTCTGCTGTAGTTACCATGATGACAACACACTAAATTAACTGTACTGTCAAATATTCTGTCACAATAACCGCGTATTTAGCCAACGTCGATGTTTTTTAATTAAAAATGATAAAATTAACAGCGTTTCATTTAAAATTTTGCTGTTCGCAGAAGAAATGAGATAATGGGATGAATCAAAAAACAAAATGTTTACAATACGTCTAAGATGGCAGCAAACAGTTTGTAAACAAAATTATTCGCCTCAATTTTTCCACAGGGTGTTTTGAGTTTACGACAAAAAACAACACTTTGATTTACCCCTGTATAATATTGCCTGGACGAAAAATATGACTTATTACAATAATTAAAAAGACACACAATGAACTGATCTACAGACTGGTAAAAAATTTATGAAAATCAGATGAAAAATAAAAAAGTTATAAAACATCAAAATTGGGCAAAATTTTAGGGTGACGGAATTTTGTGCCGGGGAGTGTACTTCTACCCTTCTTTAATGAATACAACTGCGCGAAAAATTTCTTATTTCGCTCATCAATCCGGGTGTCCGATTCTATATAGGTACTTACTAAGTTTTGCTGGTTTTTCGTCATAATGCCGCCCTGCAGATCACTCTTAAGATACGCAACCCCTCACTGGACTGGCACAAGAGAGTCAATTATCAGAATTTTGCATCCAGATAAAATCTAAAATGGCACAGAAGCGAACGGACTGCGATACAGAGACGGACTACCGGACCACTCTCCGCAGTTAGTAGCGAATGTACCACACACAATAATTACGCCAATTATTCAATGTACTATGTGCCATTAACGATTTATTTTATTAACGAGGTAGTTTCAGAGATGAACGAAACGCAACCGGTAATGCTATAGTTGAGGACGCATATTTCAAAGCAGCTCTTTACAATTTTGCAAGCGACATTATATCCTAATGTATATGAAATACACTCCCCGGCACAAAATTCCGTCACCCTAAAATTTTGCCCAATTTTGATGTTTTATAACTTTTTTATTTTTCATCTGATTTTCATAAATTTTTTACCAGTCTGTAGATCAGTTCATTGTGTGTCTTTTTAATTTGGACATTGAGGAAATCCTCCAAGAAATTGTTGTTCCATTTGCTCCTTTCATTGGGAACCAATTTACATTAATGCATGATAATGCTAGACCTCACGTTGCACGGGTAGTGAGCGAATATCTGGATGAAGTTGGACTTCCAAGATTGGACTGGCCCGCATGTAGCCCGGATCTCAACCCAATCGCACATCTTTGGGATGTTCTTAAAAGAGCACTCCGTCGCCGTCCTGTACAACCACTAACCTTGCAAGACTTACGGCTGGCGCTGACAGAAGAATATCAGGCTATTCCTCAAGACAGAATAAGTAATCTTATTAATTCGATGCCACGAAGAATGCAAGCTGTCATTGCTGCGAGAGGAGGACATACACGTTATTAAAATTTGTCTTTGTTAATTAATTTTGTGATATACCTAGTGGATGTTTTTGTTAATAAAAATAAGCTTGAAATCAGCGTTTCATTTAAAATTTTGCTGCTCGCAGAAGAATGTTGTTATGAGATAATGGGATGAATCAAAAAACAAAATGTTTACAATACGTCTAAGATGGCAACAAACAGTTTGTAAACAAAATTATTCGCCTCAATTTTTCCACAGGGTGTTTTGAGTTTACGACAAAAAACAACACTTTGATTTACCCCTGTATAATATTGCCTGGACGAAAAATATGACTTATTACAATAATTAAAAAGACACACAATGAACTGATCTACAGACTGGTAATGAAAATCAGATGAAAAATAAAAAAGTTATAAAACATCAAAATTGGGCAAAATTTTAGGGTGACGGAATTTTGTGCCGGGGAGTGTAGTTCCAAAGGTGGCACTGAAACCGATGTATTTAATTTATTTATTTTGAGAACGCCCATAATATATACGATATAAGAACAACGCGTATAGCATGCCAGTATCCAGTCAAAATTGACAATGAAAAAAGTGTTTGCAAAAATTCACATGGAGCCTACATTGCTGCAGGTCTTAAATTAATACACTAATAGCACAGCGAAATCGAGGGAAAATTAAGAATTTTTTTTTGACGTAAATCCAGACAATTATGTGTTATTTGAAGTAGGTTATTTGGAAGTTAGAATTGGTGTTTACATTTTTTTTGTGGTACAGGACTTCGTTATACCGAAAAAATGTAAAAAATCGCATTTTTTAAAAACCGTCTTTGTTACGTTTACATCGTCATACCTCCAGATCAACGTAAGCTATCAGCCTCATTTTTTTAAAATTCGAGTATAGAATTAGGCGCTTCCAACAGTGTCATTATCATTGTTAATTATTGTATTTAAGTAACAATTAATTTATTACTTCCTTACAGGCGTATTTATATTTTCGATAAGCGACAAACTTTTTTATTTATGGAAATTTTTGTATACATGCTGCGAAGAATTTGAAGCTAAGATTTTAAAGAAGTTTTGAGTAAAGAAAAAAATCTGCTGGAATTAACGGTTTCTTTGCTACGATTTTTTTTGTGGCGCATAAATAATTCAGCGCAGCTAGAGGGACGTTTTGTTATTGGAACGTGTTACATTTCAGATGCATATGGCCCGTGGCTCTGTACCGAATCGCGTATTATTACAAATTTTGTCTAGTTGTTATTATAACTTGTGATTTCTGTAATATGGAGTGTATTATATGTAAAAAGACAGTGCGTAAAGACGACAAGTAGTAACAAGTAACAACATAGCTGAATTCAATGTTAATGGTAAGTACCTAAAGTTCATTCAATATGTATGTGTAGTTAACTGACCGCATATAAGATACCGCGCAGTTGCCACATGTAATTCTCAAATTTCTCAATATTCAATTAAACTATCATATTCCACAATACTATATAAATATTAGGTATATATATATTATTTATGAATGTCATAAAAGAATTGTGCATACAATAATATATGATGTTAGCCATTAGCCCAAGATGTTAGCCATTTTTACATTTATTTTCGTCTACTTTAAATTATGGAAATTCCTTAAACATTTATTTTTATAGTTAAAAGCGGCAACGCCGCTCTACCGTAGACGGAATACTGGATAATCGAGCAGTGTATCTCTTTTTAACTTATTGGGATGACGCGCCGTCTGTGTTAGTTTGACAGTCCCTATGGACTCTCGGAACGTTCGGATCTCTTACAGGGGCGGGTTTGCGGGTATTGCGCTCATTTCTATAATCTGCAAATGTTATTGTGATACAATATAATACGGTTATTTTTATTATCTGAGCGGTGTAGGTAGGTCAAAAAAGTCCTGTAACTAAAAATAAACTAATTATTTATTTTCAGTACAGATACTTAGGTATTTATGTATTTTCAGAGGTACCTAAGTACCTCCTAGTGTTGCTAGGTAAATTTTAAGACCCGTTTTTTAAATTGTTTTTATCCTGGAGCTTATACAAAAAGTCAAAACGGCGAAGCAAGACGTTACCTACCTATATATTATTTATATACCTACCTATGTAGGTATACACCGCTACGAGAGTCGAAAAAAAAATGGCGGTTGCGATGAAACAGGCTGTATCTCAGGGTTTTAATGGTGCGGGATCTGGCTAGGAAAATGAATCTCTCCTGGTAATATTTATACATATTTTAATTGGTGTTTAAATAGAGAGGCCCCACGCAAAGTATTACGATAACCACAAAAACTACTAAAAAGCTAAAAAAAATACAATTAACATTATTTGAACAAAAGGTCGCTCTTACCTAAAAGACCTGGCAGAATAACTATCAGAGAGAACTCTGTTCGTTTGCCTTTTACCACAGGGCTCTTTCAGCTTCTTACTTTAGCTTGCGTAGGTATAATAGTTTGGATACAATGCTAATAACCACCTTATCTGATGTGTTTCTTTCTCTCGACACTTTTTCCGTAGGCGGTGGTTTTTTGGCCGGCAGGAAAGAATGAACGCAAATAAGTTTAACCGTACGCACACGGTTGGTCTAGCTACTAGGTATAATACGTGTCAGCTAGAGCACTACCGACGTTTCGTTCTGCCACGCGGTTAGCAAAAATATGGCAAAAATAAGTTAGAAAAGTATGGCGGTTAGCAAAAATTTTTGTTCGTTTCGTATGAAACCTGAAAAACGCAGATTTCCACCAGACCTCGCTTTATTTACAAGATAGGATAGATATGTTAAAAAATGTAAGGAAAATATTATTTGACGGCAAAAATTTATAGTGGGGGTTAGAGCAGAGCCGACTTTAACAAAAAAAAGTTGATTTATGGGCTGCTCGAAGTAGGTACTGACGTGTACTGAGGTAGGTACTAATAGGTACCTCCTCCACTATAAGACATTTCTCAAATAATTTTATCCAAAAATTATCCCAGTGCTTGAGGCCGCTAGGTTATAAATACAACGATATAAGTTAGGCGTTTTGTTGGGATTTACGAAAATTGGAAACGCTCTCTGGTTTATTACATAAGTAGTACATAAGTAAGTACTATTATTCATTGACTTTATTTTTATATAGGTACTTACCATCCTAGATCAAAAATTAATAATTTACATCAGTGGGCAAAATTAAAAATTAGTAGGTAGGTACCTACTTACACAATAAATATGTCTGTATTTCAATGGCAAGTATATTTATTTTATTTTTCCGTTTTAAAGTTTATTTTTCACGGCTACTTAGCTGTTTTAACTACACATACATATTGAATGAATTTTACCTAATTATTATTTGCCTACGGCTCGCGACCTTATTAAGTTCCGAAATTACGCCCTCAGCTAAAAATGGTTGTCGATACCTGGTTTAGGAGATTCTGTGCTGTACGACAAATATTTATGTTATATTTTACAAGTATTGATTTTATTTTTTCGGATAATGTAGACGGGGAAAAGGAGTGAAAAAAGCTATCACTTTTTATGACACGCAGGTAGAGACTTCGGGTTTTTTGAATTCGATTCTAAAAACAATTTAGAAAAAAGGTCGGGGGATAACTAAAGGGGCTTGTCAAAAAAGGCATTTTTGTATGCAAAAATCGAATCAAATTTGCAGCCACATTTTTACTTGATAAAAAAACTTTTTTTAAAAGGGTGCAAAGTTGATCATTTTTATTACTCGGAGGTTTTCGGGTACGCTGATCACGAATCTGACATCAAAAAACATCCTGGGCGTACCTGGGGGTCTGTACACCCTCTATCAATCTCGTCTCCAGGAATTCCCCCTCAAGTGATGGCAAAACTTCGTTCAAATATCTTACCCGGGGGTTTTGGGTTCGCTGATCACGAATCCGATGTCCAAAAACATCCTGGGTGTACCTGGAGGTCGGTACACTCCCTATCAACCTCGTCTTCAGGAATTCCTCATCAAGCGATGACAGAAATTAGTTCAAACTACCTACTCGGGGGTTTTTGGGTTCGCTGATCACGAATCCGATGTCAAAAAACATCCTGGGTTTACCTGGAGGTCGATACACCCCCTATCAACCTCGTCTTCGGGAATTCCTCGTCAAGCGATGACAGAAATTAGTTCAAATAACCTACTCGGGGGTTTTTGGGTTCGCTGATCACGAATCCGGCATCAAAAATCTTCCTGGGTATACCTGGGGGTCTGCACACCTCCACAAGTTAAATAAATAATCAGCAAAATGTTCATATAATTTTATGTTTAATACATCAATTTTGGATCTGTACATTTTTGTAATATTTTTTTAAATCTTCATATATTTACAGTAGGACCAAATTTTGTATTTTAACTTTTAATATTACATACAATATTTCAAGTCCTACATGTCATGTCTATAATACAGGATAAATTTAAATTTAAAAAAATTGTGATACATTGATAAAGGAAATCTATAAATATATAACAACGCTGTGACCTTTTATTTAACAATTTAAAAGAAATTAAATCTATAAAATTTTTTCTAGTTACTTGAATCTAACTAAATTTTTCAGCGAGCGACCATGTTTTTAAAGCAAAAGAAAACCTTTTTGGTAAAAAAAAATTTAATCAATACATTTGTTTTAAATTTTACCTTTATTCGTTGAGAATTCCCGGAGATGAGATTCATAATGGGTGTACCGACCCCCAGGTACCGGGTAAGTCTCTTAAGATTGACACCCCCTTATCTCACTTATCCTTTGCCGATTTAACTCATTCAAAAAAGGAGTGGACGCGGTTTTTGATTAATTTTTATAATCTGAGAACATATATTAAAAATCTCGTAAAATATACAGGGTGGAAAAAATATTTGCATTGTTTATTTGTTGACAGATGTCATCCAGTTTTTTGTGAGATAGTAGTTCACTCTCTTAGATATTAGCGTAAAAAATACGTAGTGTTCGTAAAGAAGCAAGTTATTTTGAAAATGGTATATTCATTGGAAGAGCGAAAGGAGTTCCTTGAAATTTATATTCAGTGCAACAAGAATAAGTCTCTTGCTCGGAGGGAGTAGGTATGTTAGGTTATTTCGAGAAAGGCTACCTCCTTCCAAAAATAGTTTTAAAAACATTTATGTAAAGTTTAGGAATACCGAATCTCTGAGAGACAAGAAAGGGGAAAGGCGAAGAACAAAAACAGGAGAAGACAGAACTCAACGCGTTATTATATTTTGCTGAAAATCCATCCAAATCATCCTATGCCGCAGCAATAGAATTAGATATATCACAAAGAAGTGTGATAAAAATATTACATCGCCATAATTTTAAACCATATAGTATTTTGCCCGTTCAATATTTAGACGACAACAACCTTCAAGACAGGTTAACCTTCTGCAGAGACATACTTGATAGAATAGAGAAAGATGATGAGTTTCTAAGTCATGTCTTTTGGACTGACGAAAGCAGTTTTTCTACTGCGGGAATTTTTAACAGAAAAAATGCACATTACTGGGCAGCGGAAAATCCACATATTGTAAAAAAAAAATAAAAAAACAAGGATACTATTGTAGGTCCTGTATTTATAAATGGGCCCTTAAATGCACAACGTTATGTGGATATTCTTTAACATCCAGTTGAAAATTATTTAGATAATATTAATTTAGTGGACAACAGATCTGTTATTTGGCAGCAGGATGGAGCAACACCACACTCTGCAAGGAACGTCACCGAATACCTAAACAGAAAATATCCTATTTGGATAGGAAGGCACGGTGTTATACATTGGCCCGCTAAAAGTCCGGACTTAACACCTATGGATTTTTTTCTCTGGGGTACGATAAAACAAGATATATACGAAACTGGGGTTTTTAATAATATGAATGAGTTAAAAGAATGCATACGTGTAAAAATTGAGGAATTAAACCAAAATGGTGATATATTTCAAAGGGTGAGAAGCAATTTTATAAAGCGATGCCAAATGTGTATTCAGAATGGTGGTGGTTACGTGGAAAATATTTAATTACGTTACGTGTAAATAAATAAAATTGTGTTACTCTATTGTGTTACTGTATTAATATTGACTTTTATTTGTTTTTATTAGGCTTATGTTGTTTATTGTTATTACTCGTTACTGTTATTGTCACCTATTTATTATTTCTTTATTATCTCAATAAATGGCATTGTTTCCAGAGGTATCTTGATATGTTTTTTGTTTTATAATTGACACCCGTAATGTGATAAGTTTTTAGTAATATCTCAGAAAATTAAGGACATTATTTTGGTATAAAAATATACGTATACGGGGTATTCCATTTAAAAAAATCATGTTTTATTTTCCACCCTGTATATTTTACGAGATTTTTAATATCTGTTCTCAGATTATAAAACATCATCAAAAACCGCGTTCACTCCTTTTTTGAATGAGTTAAATCGGCAAAGGATAAGTGAGATAAGGGGGGTGTCAATCTGAAGAGACTTACCCTGTACAGTGCCGTTAGTGCCGTTCAATTGAAAGTAAACGACTCTTATGAGAAATTTTGGAAATTTTCCCATTGTGAAGCAGGCTTTTGTAAACGGATCACATTCAAAATTATTTTAGGTTGAAGTATCTGTCAGTTATATGGTGACAGCATTTTATATACAGTATTTATTAAGGAAAAATCTATATGGCAAGGACGTCTCTTATATAAAAATCCATTAAATTAAGAAACTAACTGAGAACTTAAGAAAATTACTATGAATTAATATTTGGTCCAAGCACCATTCGCGTTTGTAACTTTTTGAAGCCTATTTCTCATAGACAATATTAGTGTCCTGGTGTAATCCTCGCCAATATTTTCGCTCGCTGGTCGGAAATTTCTGCTATACATGTCTTTTTCCATTTGTGCCCATACATTTTCTATCGGATTTAAATCCGGCGTCTTAGAGGGCCAAGGCGGAGTGTTAATATGGTTTGTATTCAGTCATTTAGTAACAACTCGTGATTTGTGAATAAAGGAATTATCATGAAATATAAATTTAATTGAAATATGTCAAAAGGAAAGAGGAAATAAAAATATTTTCCTGCTGGAAAGTGAAGTTCTCGGGATATAAAATGGAAACGGAAGGTAACATAACATATTCCAAAATGCGAGCGTAGCTTTGACCAGTAAAACGCTCTCTGATTCTCCAAATAACACCTGCTCCTTGGCAACATATCCATACCCACACGTTGATAGAGAAGCGACCACTACGAGCTGTAGGATTTATATAGCGCTCTTCATATCGGCAATTTCTTGGGCGGTATACACGCACAGAGGCATCATAGCAGGATAGAAAAACTTTTTCGTCTAAAAAAATTGGGTTGTCCCAAAAGTCCTGTGGCACACCGACAATTTGGTTGGCAAAGTTTAACCTCTGCTCCTTATGCCGTGGCTACAGAGCAACTTTATTTGCAGCCGAAAAATTCTTCAGCTCAGATGCTCTGATACGTCGTCTTGCGGTTTCCACCGAAGCAGGAAAATTTGTTAAGAAGCAGGCAGTCACTGCTCTATCAAAAGGATTCTGTCGGAGGTGGTCAAGGACGAGTTCGTCTTCCTCCATATTACTGAATTTCTGACGGCCGCCTCTATGGACGTACTCAACAGTTCCTTCTGCATTCCAGTTTTGCTTAATTTTGTAAATGCAACCTTTACTCACATTCAAAGTATCTGCAACTGCTTGCATTGACCATCCGTTCTGCAGTAACATCACAGCTCTCATTTTTTGCGGTTCAGTTAAGCGCGGCATAATAATAATAATTATAAGGAAAACTTCAAAATATAGAATAATAATTATTAGTAAACTGACAAATAAAATTGACATTCGTCAAACAAAAGTTTTGATTACCTGAGAGCCTGTTTCACATTAATTAAAAAAATCGTTTACTTTCAATTGAACGGCACTGTACATCCGGTACGTTCTTTGACCTCGGATTCGTGATCAGCGAACTCAAACACCCCCGGGTAAGATATTTGAACAAATTTTTGCCGTCACTTGACGGGAAATTCCTAGAGACGAGGTTGATAGGGAGTGTACCGACCCCCAGGTACACCCAGGATGTTTTTTAACGTCGGATTCGTGATCAGCGAACCCAAAAACCCCCGGATAAGATATTTGAACGAAGTTTTGCCATTTTTGAGGGGGAATTCCTGGAGACGAGATTGATAGAGGGGTTTTGCGGCCTAAATTTAATGTCCGTCCGGATGCCGGATAGTAGCTGAATATCCGGCCGGATACCGGATATTCAAAAACCCCTAAAATCAACTTTAATACATAAATGTTTGTGTGGTAAATAATAATAAAATGGCTTATAATTATGACTGCTTTTATTTAAAGTAGAAAAAGTTACATAAAGTCACAAAGAAAATAAAAGAACGTTCTAAAAAACTAAAATGTTTTAAAACATGTTTTGTTTTAATGGTTTTTAGTTTTTACGACGCAAATCATGCAGCAAGGAGCGAGTAAACAACTGATACTGATACCCGAAACCGCCCGAATCGATCAGATCGCGTTCACTGCGCCTCGCCTGTGCGACTCGAACGCCTGTGTTGGACGGATATTAGGGTGGGCCGAACATTTTTTTTCTTTCAAGTAGCTTGGGCCTAGGGTGAAAAATGTGCACATACATGTTCCAAAAAGTCTTAAAAAATCTGAGACTCCTTAGTTTACATCTAACCGGGCCCCAGGGGCATAAGAGGGGTCAAATTTTTATATACAATTTTATTTCTCAGCCTACCTAAAAAACCTTTTTATGTACTCCTTAGTCCACACAAAAAAAATCAGCTCAATAAAACCATTATTGACCGCGCCCCAAGCACAAAAACCTTTTTATAATTATTCATAATTATTGAAAAAGATCGCGCGCCACTGGGAAATGCGTATTGAGCCGTGCGCATCGAGCAGTATGCCCTGAGATCACGCGGCATTGATCACGTACGCCAAAACAATTCAGTAGGTTCTGACCGTTAATACTAAACACGTCGTTTAGCTACTTCGCGTGATTATTTTACTATACTGTGTTTTTATATACTCAAGTGTGTTCAAAATGTCTAAAAAGGTAGTTAAGACTAGGAAAGACAATAGTTGTCCGATATTTGGATGTCCTAAAGACATAACGGACACTACCGTTCAGTTACCAACTTATTCAGACGTTCTAAAATGTTACCAAAGCGTTCGCCTTGAATTAAAAGGAAATGGCAGCAAAGAACCCCCGTCAACAAGTGTTGCAAATAAAGTTGCACTGAAAATTGAAGAAGTTTGGGCTCGGGCATCTCTATCATTTATAACCCATAAAAGAATTATTAAACTTATTCTAGCTTACAACAAAAAATATCAAAACATAATAAAGCCTATAAAAAAAAGAGAGTCTGGCAGTTTACGGGATAAAATTAATACGTTTAAAGATAATTCCAAAATGTTATTTGATATTTCTACATGTTCATGTGTTCATGTGTTACCGAATGTTGCTGCGAAAAATCACGAAAGATTCCTGCGTCATTCATAACTGACCAGCGAAGTGAAAGGGTAATGATAATAGGTGGTGTAGACAAAGTTACCACAAACTGCCTCGAGAAACAACTGCAAAGGAAAGTTAACTCTTTTAAACAAACTACTATTGTTAATGAATCTATGTGTAACACCAATCTCCTGGATCATTCTGACAAATCATCAGAAATGTTGGGAAGTGATAATTCACACGACATTAATATTAGCAGTGATGAAGATGAAGAATATCAGTTCCCTCTTACAAAAAACCGAAATTCTAAAATCTCGACAAGCACCCAAATGAGAACAAGTTTAGTTAATACGGCGAAAGCTGCTGATCTAACTGGAACTTCAAATAGAACAGTGACGAAAATTGTAAACGCAGTTTTACAAGATTTGAATGTAATTTCTCCCGAAAATTCGTCGAAGGTGGTAGACAAAAATAAAGTGCGACGGGAATTATATAAAAATCGACAGCGGCTCCAAGAACATTCAAATACTCAGTCGTTGGAGGGATTATATTTCGACGGTCGCAAGGACAAGACCTTTCTTCAGATAAAGGGTCGTCGTATGAAAAAACAAGAGGAACATATTTCGATTATCAAAGAACCAGGCAGTACCTATTTTGGGCATTTGTCTTTGTCATCTCCAGTCAGGGCTGAAGATATCCAGAAGCATCTGCTTGACGAAACCACTTGACGAAAAAAGAAGTACAGTTTGGAAATTTGGTTGTTATTGGATGTGATGGTACTAACGTGAATGGGGATGGAAAGGAGGTGTTATTGGATTAGTGGAAACCAACATCGGCAAACCGCTTCAGTGGAGTATATGTCTTCTCCATTTAAACGAATTGCCTCTACGTAATTTAGTGCAGTCACTAGATGGGCACACAAAAGGACCTTACAATTATTCAGGTCCTATTGGTTCACTTTTACAAGACTGTGAAAAACTACCAGTAGTCCATTTCAAAACTATAAACTGTGAGTTACCCCAAATGACTAAAGATTTAAGTACGGATCAGCAGTACTTGTACGAAATTTGTTGTGCAATTCGTGATGGTGAATGTGCTACTCAACTAGCGAAGAAATCACCGGGTAAAATGTCCCATGCTCGGTGGCTAACTACTGCGAACAGGATTTTACGTTCGTATGCGGATATTTTAAATCCTTCCAAAAACCTGGAAATTATAAGTAGTTACATTTTAAAAGTATATGCTCCAACTTGGTTTAAAATAAAAACTGATCCTCAAATAACAAGTGGAGCTAAACATTTATGGGTAGCTATCAATGCGTCCAGGCAGTTCCCAGAAAACGTCAAGAAAATTATTGACAAGGTTTTTGCGACCAATGCGTATTTCGCGCACCCAGAAAATATTCTCTTGTCGACGCTAGTAGACTCACGTCAGCATATCAGGCAGGTGGCTGTAAAAAGGATCATGAATGTCAGAAAACGGCCAGTGAGTGGAATAAGAGTTTTTAAAGTACCCAATATACAATTTGATGCTGATGATTACATTGATTTGATTGATTGGCAATCTTGTACGGTCACGGAGCCACCTCTAACGATGAAGTTTACTGATAATGATTTGCGGAATATTTTGAAAGATAATGTAATACCCACATTTGAAAAATTTCCCTGCCACACACAGGCGGTGGAGCGATGTGTGGAAGTAGTTACCGAGGCATCTCAAAAAGTGTGTGTAGGGTGGGAGGGTGGAACTCTATCGCAGATACCTCCACGTGGTGAGTTCTGGGTGAATTTGATATTTGCTAATATTCATCTGCAAGATGGATATTAGAAGTATCAAATTTAGCAAAAATCTGTAGCTGACTCTCCTTTACCACACCTCAGTGCTATAAGGCCCTTGGGGATCGGCTAAATATGTTTTGATTTGGTCCAATTTTTTACAAGTTGTTTTTTGTCCTATTAGGAAGCAAACAATCACTAGGCTATAAGAAATTTTTCAATAAAAAAAAATTTTTTTGGTGCCCTGGGGCCTGGTGAAAAATGCGAGTACGGATCTGGATTTTTTTAAACAATTTTTTATGTTAGATATACATCTTTTCCGCACTAGGCCATTGTTAAACAATTTTCCTTTTTCTATTTTTTTCGGCCCACCCTAACGGATATCCGGCCTCGCAGCACGCCGGACATCCGGTATCCGATATCCGGCCAAACAACTATCCATTGCATCTCTAATACAGACCCCCAGGTACACCCAGGATGTTTTTTGACGTCGGATTCGTGATCAGCGAACCCGAAAACCACCCCGAGTAATAAAAATGAACAACTTTGCACCCTTTTCAAAAAGTTTTTTTATGAGAAAATTGAAATATATATAAATATGACGGGGAGTTTATCTTTTGGAGAAAATATCGTTATAAACAAAGCCAAGATACGGCTCATGCAGTAATTGCCTCAGCAATCTTCTCATTAAAAAACGACCTAGAAACATAGCACTGCATTATCATACCACAGCTTTAACCTACACTCACTTGCACGTAACATGTATTCTTAGATGTATACCTAGCACACTTGATTCACTCGAATATAACAAATTTAATTGGATCTATACCATTTCCCTTACGTCACCAATTCATTGAAACGCCTCAGCTCTTTAGAAGAAATTTAAAGTATTAGAAAATGACAAAGGAAATTAGAGAAAAATAAATATGAAAGTTGAGACCGTGTAATTTAATAAATTCAGTAAATATATCGTAAATTAAAAAAAAATTTAGTTATATTGTAGGTAAGTATTATTAACGGTGTCGAATTTGTAATTTTAAACAATTAGGCGAAGGAAACAGCCCACCTATATAAGGCATTGTTAACTTAGTCATACAAGAAATTTTCCCGTCGTCGTCGCGCATCGTTTTAATAGCCCACTTCCGCGAGGAGAATGTATATAGCCTAAAGTCACCGATTCGTAAGTACCCGCTTGTGTTCAGAAATCTGAAGATAAATCCAGTTGGAACTTGTATTAAATTAAAAAATTAGATAATCGGATTAGTCCAAAGATTAAAGTAGTTCTGCCAGTGAATTTTGAAAGACACGTAATCTAGATGTAAATTGTTCGTTAAATTGGGAGTAGGCCCTGTGTGGACATGTTAATTTAGATCATTTATTTTAATCCTTAACGGTATAATGTTTATTTTTTTATAATTTAGTTTAGGGTAGGTTACAAGGTAATTTAGAGATCTATTACTCCTCATTATTTTAATTAATCATATGTTATGTTCTCTATTAATATCTAATTGACATGAATCAAAAAGGAATTATTAAGAAAAGACACATGTCCATCTTCGTGTGGTTTGCACTTACTAAAGTGTCGCAAACTATACCCTGGTTCCGATATAGTGTGGAGTGATTCATACATAATATCACACCACCATCACAATTGAACGGTCTACCTATTTGCCATGGACTTTCTTAGTGTGCAAATTTGTGTACACTCTATAGAAATGGTGGCCAGAACTCGTTAGTAAGCGGGTCTACCGCTCTCATTGGCGGGTTTTAGCAACAACACCTCTAATACAAGGACAAAGTGCTGCCTCGTGACGTCACCATCCGGAGGCCTACGAGATACTTATGCTATTACGGGCTTTATGTAGTTATTTAGGTAGGTATGTATGAAATCGTTTTAAGATAATCGTTAATCGTTTTGGAGATCAATAAAAAGATCAAACTAAACAAAGATATTACGACATAAATCTATCGGAGTCTATGAAAAACACAGGTAAAGAATAATTTAAATGGTTAACTGTTAACTGTTTCGAAATACAGTCAAGATTACATTGTCTAATGTTAGATGTCTAATTGTTAGAGTCTAGATGGTTAATTGTTTTAAGAAAACTGAAAAGCAATTCGTGATTAATTTTAGACACAGTGAAATGGACCCTATCCCTTATTTAGTTAATAAACTTGCGATGTCGTGACCTCTGTTTTGTTTAAAGACGAGATACCGATTTTTAAATAACAAGTGGTTAGGGTATAAGCAGGCACTAGGAAAGACGTGCTGCGGGGTGGTTGAGATAAGACGGGATATAGGGAGACGAGGGATGGAATATGGGGAAACAGGTAGTTGGGCTCTGGTGTGTGTTGGTGTTTGACGTAAAATTTCACAGGTTAGTAAATATACTTAATTTGTAATGTCTATTATTAAATTTATTATCTCGAGAATTTATGCCATCATTTTATTAAAATTATCCGTGTTATATTATGTGTTATATTATTATGTACGTTATGCATAAACTATGAACATTTTACTTGTTTATTTAGTGTGTTCAGCTCATTCTGTTTTAAGATTATTTCATTTTGTTTTATTCAGTTCGATCTAAGTAATGCTGTTGACCTTTTTGTTCCATTCATGACTACGAGTAGGTTTTTCATACTTGTGGGTTTTGGCATATAACAGTGACTTAATTGCCGCTTATTGTATGAGATGATGAATGTTTGCGCCTTGTTGAATTTATTAACACTTTTCTCCCGTGCCTGGGCGAACACGCTAGTTGCCTCCCGTATGGGACCTTCGTTTTCGCACCAAAACCTTACAACTACTAGCTGGGTTGCCTCCCGTATGGGACCTCAGTACCTTCTGACGAAAGTCGGCTAACTAACAACAAACTCTTCAGTTTTGTATCTTGAGAATGATGGTAGGTTAAAACACAAGTATGGCAACCCTTGTAAGTTTTAATTTTACTTTCACCTAAGTATCCAACAGCATTATTGCAATTCTTTTGAATAGAGATCGAGGGTTTCTCTGCCGTGCTCTTTTCCCTCGTGAATTCAAGGCTGAGTACGGCATTTATTTATTTTATATTGTTCATAAATTAATACCTGTTTAAATAAATCAGTAGGTGTATTAAAAATGCTTAGTCTTTTCTTTTTCATCTCAAAACTCCCGCTTTTCGTTAGTAACCAGTGCATCTCGGACAGGGTTAATTTAAATTAAATGCAACGTAGGGTAGGTATTTCCCCTTTTGACGATCACGTACCCCGGCCATGTGTTTCTCTGTTTATTATGTTTAACCGACCCGGGTTGGTTACATTACAACAGGATGAGCAATATGAACAACTTTAAAATTTGAACAAATACTAGTAATCATAAATGTATACGCAGATGTCGCTAACGAATCGTTATTATTTATTGAAGCTCCTACAACATTACCACCTTTATGATCTAAATATGGATCAATGTGAATTTCATACATTAGTAAACTAACATATTTGTCTTGGTCTTTTAAATATTTAAAGATTTTTTGTGCATATGTTAAAAAAGTTTTCTTCTCATCAATATGAGGATCAGTTAGAAAACCATTACAGACTCCTTTGATTGTTTCGAGGTGGGGCAAAATTATAGGTCCACGATTTCGTAAATATCAACCATACTGGTAGTGGAATATCGTTCTTTTATAACGTTCTTTTGATAATGTTCGCAATTTAAGTTGAGCAGAAATAAATTCAATTCCTTGTGAAACATTTTCGTCCTCTATTTTTAAGTTTTTAAGTACATTGGACATAAAGTTCACAACATGGTTAAGCTTTGACATGTCTGTATGTATGTCTGAAAATGTATTTCATGTAATTCTGTTTTTCGTCTTTGCTTTTTCGATACGATATTTTTTTTTGACAAGTATTTGTGACAGTTCGGAAATTTACTTGGTACGCTAGTTTCTTTTAACCGGGGTAAAACTAAAATAACTGAAACGATCTCACCAGTTTTTGTATCCTGTTGGGATACAAAAAATTCGGGAAATTTTGTAAATAAAATCTTCCTTTTCAAAGTGGCACTCACACACTCGGGAGTTGTCACTCGGCACAGAACTTTCACGTGGAATTGCAGAGAGCCATTTTCTGCGATACTCTTCGTCTCTGGGAAAACGAAATACCCGAACTTTTCTACTGGTTTCGTAATTTCCTGTACAACCGGGAACACAACACTTTTGGGGCATTATGATATAATACCGCAACAAATAAATCGTTAAAAAAGATCAAGAATCGATTAGGAACTAGGCAAGCGCGCGTGTAATAAGAATATCCCCTCTAGACTAGAGGTGTTTATGTTGGCACTTGGCGGCGTCCTATACTAAAACCCAAAACAAAACATCGTTAACAGGGTTGCCAAATTACAATTGACACGAGAGTTGTTAGTTGCTTGCTTCTTAATGACTTTGTGCGGCCAATTTGATTTGATAATTGACTAATGAGAAAGCTACTTTATTTTGTTTACATTCTAAATACAGTACAACATATAGGCAGAGAAGCGTCGCACTGGAACACATTCTGGCATCGCCGCTTCGACCGACCTAGACAAGCCTGTAGCCTGTAAGCACTTTGTCCTTATTAGAGGGGTTATTGGTTTTAGGCGGTTCCAAATTAAATTAAATTTCATTGGTCAGAGGTAAAGACGCCGGATTTCCTTCCATATATTGACACATGCGCTGTTTCATGCATGTATGTTTTGTCACGACAGTGGCGCTTCATTGTGTCTTATGTACGGTTCATTCGCGATATAAATTAATTATAATATTGTGTTTTACGGGAGTGTTTAGTGTTTTTATGCGATGGAAGCGACTAATGCGAGTAGTATGGTTCTAAAACCAATAATTCCAATCCTAAACGACCGAATTTGACAGGAGAAGAACTGGAAATGATGAAAAATGTATACGAAGGAATATTGGAACGGTATTCTGGATCACTAAAACTGAGGCAGTTGATATATGCGCTTCGTTGACAAAAGTCTGTGTGAATAGTGTGTTTTGTGTAATTACAGATGAGGAAGCCATTGCAAAAAAATGATACGCCTATGGAATTTTGTTCCCTTCGCCGCTCATCTCCCTGAGCCGTCCATATGCTGGTGATGAATCACTCCACACTATTTCGGCACCATATATATACAAAAATCCAATGCAATGTTAAGGAAGTGGCACGTCAAGCCGATATTGGACAGGCAACCGGATGGCGAGTGGTAATCCGGGCCTTTGAGTAGGACAGAGCCCCCTCGTATCGGCCAAAGTGACCCCAAATGGGCAGCTTCAATTTTTAACACTATAAATTTTTGATAATAATTATGGAATTTCCAACCGTCTCGAATGCAAGGAATGTAGGTACTAAATGGATTTATTGGTGCTATTATAGATAGGATAGGATTATTATTCTTTAACTAGTTAAATAGGGTAAGAAATTTGACCTGGCATTCCACGAAACTGCAGAAAGAAAAGCCAGCGTTTTATTAGTTTTATGGGTTTTCCCTGAGGGTTGTAAATAACTATTTCAATACATAAATTACATAATTTTACATTGGGTGGTTTTGAAGATATTAATGGGGAAACCATTTTTATTTGTCCAATTTTTGGGAGCCGGCGGCTCCTTTAGGAAGGATTTTAGGCCCATGAAATACAGACCAAATTATTTATGTTGAAATTAAATTAAAGAATTAAACTATAGGTAGGTACTTATATTTGCGCCATAATGTCCTCGCGCCAGAACGTACCTGCGCCACATAGGCTTTGCGCCCGAAGTGGGGTCTGCGCCGCAACGAATCCGCGCCAGTACGGCCGCGGCAAATCGGTCGCGCCAGAACGGGCCATTTCGTTCGAAACGGAGTGTCCTGGATCTGTGAGGTCTGCAGGGCGGCGGGTGAAGGGTTCAGAGTCACGATATTATGCGGTAGCAAAGAAGGTATTTTTGGAGCCAAGGCATAAAGAACAACGTCAGTTTTAATCGTCTCCGGATGATGCCAACTTGGTTGGCGAAACGGGCGTCGAGCGAAGTGTTTTGGTGTTTGTGGAAGCTACTCCGAGTGTTATAGTTACATCAAAGGTTCCAGCCCTATCCAGTAATTGTGAATGTCATAATGATACATCACATGAACCTCAAATTTCAAAGTCAGTTTTACAAAGATCAAATATAACGAAATCTGATATAAGAGTCGCGCACTTTCAAATGGCCGCCAGAGTACCTATAATTAACAATTGATACTTCAAATCCCGAACCAATCCCAGTAGGCTACAGCACGGTTATTGTTTTATGCGTGTATTTTAGTTGTTAAAACATGCGAAATATAAAATAACACGGTTTCTGATACGGCTACGAGTAGGCCACGAACCATTTGAGCCGTTGAGTAAGAATAATTCTGCTATTGATTGACCAGCAGCTCTTATCTTATGTAACCCGAATACATCGTATCGATTCTTCATAGAGGGGTAGCGCCGAACACAAGCGTCGGTAAGGGGTTGTACTTTTACATTGGCAATATTGGAATATACTTAACCGATATCTTTTTAGGTACCTATCAAAAAATTAAGTATGTAATGGATATGGTATGTAATGGATATAATGGATGGATATAATGGATATAAAGTCTTCTTGGTTGCATTCCTGCCGACAAGATGCCATTCTGTGACGAAATAATCCAGTGGGCGGTTACTGAAGTTCTTCCCACGAAGAAGATTATTAATATTTTTTCAAGCGACCTCAAAAAAGGACGAGGTTCTCAATTCCACTTTTTTTTTTGGATTTTCGTTACCTGAGAACTCCGTCATTTATGAATCAATTTTAAAAATACGTTTTTGCTGGGTCCATCTTAGCTTTATTGGCATTATTGGCGAATGCGCCGGTCATAACCCAATATTGATATAAACGAAAATATAGAGCGTAAATCAGTAATTAAATACAATAAATACATCAAATTAAAATTAAATCAGTGATCAATATCTTTCGTACGTACTATAGTAGAAGTGCAAATACGTGCGTGCTCCCACTTCTCTTGCGCTTTCCAACGTATGTACTATACATAACCCTAACCAGCTGATTGGTCAGAACGTAATCTCATTATATTAAGTTATTTATCGGCACCAAAAATCTGTATCTAGCATAATCACAATAGACAAGTCCCAACAATAATTATAGCGTATCGAGCATGAATAAACTATCTCTAGATTAAAATATTAATGCCAAAGCATCATGGTAGAAATGGGTTTCGGAATTATATAATCTAGAAGCAAAATGCAATGTCGATCTGACGCCTAAATTAAACATTGAAGTTATGCGACAGAAAGTGAATATGAATATAGTATAATGTTAAGAATTCAAAATTAAATCAAGTGAAGTTGAAATTGTAAGTCATACGTAAAATTAAATAAATCAAATATCAGTCAGATCGTTTCTTGTATCATAATAATAAGAAAGAAAATGGTAACCATGTTTTTCCATACGGCACATCCGTGATTACATATAACAATGCAAGGGAGTCCAGCTATAGCTTTCGAGGAGAGAACAGCTCCGCTAATAATGTTTATATAATTTTGTTATATTTAATAGTTAAACTTAATAAAAATAATTGAAATAGTGAGAAATAAGTAGAACACCAGTGGGAAAGGTTTTCAAGCAGAAATAACTGCATATTAAGTGTTTTGTCGAAATGAGAAGTACAGGCTTGGTAGCGTCCCCAACCTGCAGAAGACTTTGGTGAGCTGTAAAAGGAAAAGGAAATCATTTTATGAGAAATAAGTATGAAGAAGCAGTAAAAGTGCAGATTCTGACGATCCACAGTTTGAGAGTAAAGATATACTAGAATAAAGTTTCCGGCAACCGTAGCAGCGTTCCAGAGAGAGCACGGCGATAGTAGCAGCGTTCCAGAGAGCATCCGGTGGATGACGCCACCAGAGTTCAGCAGCAGCCGTTAATTTGAGATCAAACCAGTGTCTTGAAAATACTGCTACATAAAACATAAAACATAAAACTTCTAAGGTAACAACCATTTGAAACGTCAGTTTTAAGGATATTATATTGTACCAGAGGCTTAGTCCAACAACACCTCTAATACAAGGACAAAGTGCTACCTCGTGACGTCACCATCCGGAGGCCTACGAGATACTTATGTTATTACGGGCCTTATGTAGTTATTTAGGTAGGTATGTCTGAAATCGTTTTAATGTAAAGATTACATGTGTCTAATTATTAGAGTCTAGATGGTTAATTGTTTTAAGAAAACTGAAAAGTAATTCGTGATTAATTTTAGACACAGGAGCAATATGAACAACTTCTTTAAAATTTGAACAAATGCTAGTAATCATAAATGTATACGCAGATGTCGCTAACGAATCGTTATTATTTATTGCAGCTCCTACAACATTACCACCTTTATAATCTAAATATGGATCAATGTGAATTTCATCTATTAGTAAACCAACATATTTATCTTGGTCTTTTAAATATTTAAAGATTTTTTGTGCATATGTTAAAAAAGTTTTCTTCTCATCAATATAGGGATCAGTTAGAAAACCATTACAGACTCCTTTGATTGTTTCGGGATGGGGCAAAATTATAGGTCCACGATGTCGTAAATATCTATATGCATGAGGACTAATTGTATATAAAATTGAGCAAAAACCATACTGGTAGTGGAATATCTATAACGTTCTTTTGATAATGTTCGCAATTTAAGTTGATCAGAAATAAATTCAATTCCTTGTGAAACATTTTCGTCCTCTATTTTTAAGTTTTTAAGTACATTGGACATAAAGTTCACAACATGGTTAAGCTTTGACATGTCTGTATGTATGTCTGAAAATGTATTTCATGTAATTCTGTTTTTCGTTTTTGCTTTTTCGATACCATATTTTTTTTGACAAGTACTATTTGGGACAGTTCGGAAATTTACTTGCTACGCTAGTTTCTTTTAACCGTGGTAAAACTAAAATAACTGAAACGATCTCACCAGTTTTTGTATCCTGTTGGGAAATTTTGTAAATAAAATCTTCCTTTTCAATGTGGCACTCCACACACTCGGGAGTTGTCACTCGGCACAAAACTTTCACGTGGAATTGCAGAGAGCCATTTTCTGCGATACTCTTCGTTTCTGGGAAAACGAAACACCCGAACTTTTCTACTGGTTTCGTAATTTCCTTTACAACCGGGAACACAACACTTTTGGGGCATTATGATATAATACCGCAACAAATAAACCGTTAAAAAAGATTCGATTAGGAACTAGGCAAGCGCGCGAGCAATATCAATAACCCCTCTAGAGGTATTGTTGTTCTTATTGGCGCGTGGCGGCGTCCTATACTAAAACCCAAAACAAAACATTAACAGGGTTGCCAAATTACAATTGACACGAGAGTTGTTAGTTGCTTGCTTCTTAATGACTTTTTGCGGCCAATTTGATTTGATAATTGACTAATGAGGAAGCTACTTTATTTTGTTTACATTCTAAATACAGTACAACATATAGGCAGAGAAGCGTCGCACTGGAACACATTCTGGCATCGCCGCTTCGACCGACCTAGACAAGCCTGTTGAATTAGCTTAGAGAGTATCTTAGCCTCCATCTGGGTTAAGCCCCCAGAGCGTGACGTCACCATGATATTTAAAGTAAGCACTTTGTCCTTATTAGAGGGGTTAGTGCTTAGTCCCATGTAGTAGAATAAGTTACCTAGGTTTGCGTAGGGTATTAGTTCCAGAATTTGTTTATTTATTTTCATGATCATACGAAAATAAACAGACATATGTAAATTACTTCTTCTTTCTTATTATTATTTTGAAACTTTTCAGGAAACAATTTAAATCCTACAATTTGAGACAAATTAAAATTCAATTGATTTAACAGAATAGATTCACTGTTTGGAAAATAACTTCACTTTAAAAAATTCTAATCTTGCAAAATATTTACATAGACCTAATTGGACCCCCTCTATGACGCTAAGGTACTCATGCTCTCGGTGATCCTTCTCAAGTTATAAATTAGTGTCTATTAAAGAGTATAATAAATTATCACATTTTATACAAGTCCAAAAACAACAATGTATTAGAGCATTTTCACATATTATATTTTACAAATAATAACAATTATCATCCCAAGTAGGTACATTTAAGCTTTTAATGTATATGTTACACTCAATAAAAACTAGTTATGCGCATTTTTTTCGGGCATTGTCCGAAATCGAATATCGAGTGCAACATATATAAGCATTCGGCGATTTACGCTTACATGCGATTTGTTGAAGCTTATACTCGATCTTGTGGATCCGAATCTTACAAATTCGTTAACAAATCCTGTCGCGTTTTGGGAGAATTCTCATCTTCCTAAGTAAACACCGGGGTGAAACGTAAATGGGGAACATAACGTGATTAATATCACAGTGTTGCCACAACAACGACTGAGGCGCCTAGCAGGCTATCGTAGAGACGCCCCAACCATTGACGTGTCCCGGAGATGGATATTACCGTACCTGTACAGGATATTTCTTGTGCCTGTTATTTGGTATGAAAATTAAACTTTTAATTTTGTTTCATTTTATACTAACAATATCGCGAGCGATCATTTAGTTATAACGTTGAAATGCAGCTACTGTCAAACGTCTAATGCAAAATATATACGGTGTAATGTAACCAACCCGGGTCGGTTCAACATAATAATCAGAGAAACACATGGCCGGGGTACGTGATCGTCAAAAGGGAAAATACCTACCCTACGTTGTATTTAATTTAAAATTAACCCTGTCCGAGATGCACTGGTTACTAACGAAAAGTGGGAGTTTTGAGATGAAAAAGAAAAGACTAAGCATTTTAATACACCTACTGCTTTATTTAAACAGGTATTAAATTTATGAATATAAAATAAATAAATGCCGTACTCAGCCTTGAATTCACGAGGGGAAAGAGCACGGCAGAGAAACCCTCGATCTCTATTCAAAAGAATCGCAGTAATGCTGTTGGACACTTAGGTGAAAGTAAAATGAAAACTTACAAGGGTTGCCATACTTGTGTTTTAACCTACAATCATTCTCAAGATACAAAACTGAAGAGTTTGTTGTTAGTTAGCCGACTTTCGTCAGAAGGTACTGAGGTCCCATCATACGGGAGGCAACTCAGCTAGTAGTTGTAAGGTTTTGGTGCAAAAACGAAGGTCCCATACGGGAGGCAACTAGCGTGTTGGCCCAGGCACGAGGGAAAAGTGTTAATAAATTCAACAAGGCACAAACATTCATCATCTCATACAACAAGCGGCAATTAGGTCACTGTTATAAGCAAAACCCACAAGTATGAAAAACCTACTCGTAGTCATGAATGGAACAAAAAGGTCAACAACATTACTTAGATCGAACGGAATTAAACAAAATAAAATAATCTTAAAACCAGAAGGAGCTGAACACGCTAAATAAGCAACTAAAATATATGTAGTTTATGCATAACGTATCATAATTATTCATAGTTCAAAAACAAAATATAACACGGACAATTTTAATAAAATGATGACTGTAATTCTCGAGATAACAAATATAATAATAAACATTACAAATTAAGTATATTTACTAACCTGGTAAATTTGACGTCAAACACTAGTCACTCACACACAGCAGAGATCAACTACTTCCTTCCCCATATGCAAACCCTCGTCTCCCTATATCCCGACTTATCTAAACCACCCTGCACCACGTCTTTCCTAGTGCGTGCCTATACCCTAACCACTTGCTATTTAAAAATCGGTATCTCGTCTTTAAACAAAACAGAGATCACGACATCGCAAGTTTATTAACTAAATAGGGTCCATTTCAACGGGATGATGGAAAAAGTTTAGGAATGTCGTTGCGACAAATTGTGTGATATAAAAAATAATAATTCACGTGAAATTAAAAAATCTGTTCTGCGGGGAAGTTTTGAACCCAGGTCCCTTCGAGTGTGAATCCAGAACGTTACGTTGCAAAGATATTGTTTTTTTTATGAATTCGCTAGGTCCAGAATAAAGCGAGTTATGGCTCGTTGCAGATTACTTTTTTAAACTTGATTCGAGGTATTCAACGTTAAATAACCGATAAGCGATACATTTATAGGAAAAACCTATAGACCAATTTCTGTAGTGACCTTTAAAATCAGCATGTTAAAATTTTTGAGAAAGAAACGAGCGATAAAACCACAGCCGGGACCTCCGCAAGGTAGAGGCCGGGAAAATCAAAAATATGACGACAATGACGTCACAAGACACTATTTTACATCAAGTCGTTTATGAAGTACCGTACCCCGGCATTCTAAAAATAAATCCCTACGTATTTCTCGATATGGTAGGATAGAGATATACAGAATGTGTAAGTTAGACAGAGTAAGTAGATCGGACGCAATTCAACGAATCCCGCGTACAACAGAATACTGAGTAGTTAGTTAAGGCGTCATCGGGAGCAGAATTGTCCTACAATTGACCAAGCGGAAGAAGTTGATTATGATCGTAGCTCTGATGGTGCATAGTTTCAAAATAAATGTATTTTTTATATATTTATGTATTTTCGTTTTTTTTTTTTTATTAATTTAGGTTTTTAAGAGTTAAAAATTTGGAATACATCGCAAATCATGTTCGAGACAATGAAATAAGCTTCATTCTGCATAATTAAATAAGATGTGAATCCATAAAATGCTTAAACCTGCATTTTTTTATTTCTTTCACGAAGGCGTACTTTTCACCCCTTAAAAGCAAAAACCGCAAGTCGGCCATATGTCACTTTTGAAGTTAAGGGTAAGATTAGCTTAATTCCAAACTTTCATGAAAATCCATGGAGGTTCAAATAATTTAGGTCCTCTGGAAAAATAAATAGTATGAAAAGTAGAGAATTACCCTGTACAAGTAGCGTATGCTTATTGACGTAGACCGTAGACTTGGAACCAATAAGACTACGGTGGCAACACTGCAGTCTCAATATGTACTTTAAACATACAAAACCATAAAACAGAATATGGAGTTACCCTTATGAAACACATCCAGAGCGTCATGACATATCGATTGCCCTCTCAAGGTTACTCGGGACTTTTTGAGGTAGAGACGCGTCCGCGTCCTTGCCAAGAACTACTAAAAATATGTGTCGCTCTGCCCACGCTACCTTGATTGTAATTAATACTTCGCGAAAATTACGAATAACGAGACAGGAAAAGGACGTAAATATTATACCATTAAACGAATGAGATGGAGCGTTATTAGAGTGACTTTTCATCTTTTAAATTAGGGCAATGGCTGTCGGCATGCGGGTTAGCATCACTTTCCGCACCAGTTAGGAAAATAACTATTTACTATTTCGACACTCGCCTTTGAACAAGGACAAAATTACTAGTTTGATACTTTTACTAATATTTTCTTTAAATAAAATAGGTACAAAAAACGTTCAACCTAAACAGTTTTATTTTGAATCATCAGTTGTACTAAAAACTACAACATAATTAGGACACAAAAAATAGTCCGCCATTTTGATTAAATTAAGTTCGAGTTAAAAATGGTATTGAGCGACCTTAAACACTGCAAAGTTTCAAGTTTGAGACAAATCGGTTCATAAATAGGCTAGTCCGCCATTTTGATTTTATTAAGTTCGAGTCAAAAATTGTATTGAGCGACAGTAAACACCGCAAAGAACCAAGTTTGAGACAAATCGGTTCATAAATAAGATAGTCCGCCATTTTGGATCTGCCATTTTGATTTTTTTTAAGTTCGAGTACAAAATTTTATTGAGCGAACTTAAACACGGCAAAGTTTCAAGTTTGAGATAAATCGATTGATAAATAGAAGTCCGCCATTTTGGATCCGCCATTTTGATATTATTAAGTTCGAATCAAAAATTGTATTGAGCGACAGTAAACACCGCAAAGAACCAAGTTTGAGACAAATCGGTTCATAAATAAGATAGTCCGCCATTTTGGATCTGCCATTTTGATTTTTTTTAAGTTCGAGTACAAAATTTTATTGAGCGAACTTAAACACGGCAAAGTTTCAAGTTTGAGATAAATCGATTGATAAATAGAAGTCCGCCATTTTGGATCCGCCATTTTGATTTTATTAAGTTCGAATCAAAAATTGTATTGAGCGACAGTAAACACCGCAAAGAACCAAGTTTGAGACAAATCGGTTCATAAATAAGATAGTCCGCCATTTTGGATCTGCCATTTTGATTTTTTTAAGTTCGAGTACAAAATTGTATTGAGCGAACTTAAACACGGCAAAGTTTCAAGTTTGAGACAAATCGATTCAAAAATAGGCTAGTCCGCCATTTTGGATCCGCCATTTTGATTTTATTAAGTTCGAGTCAAAAATTGTATTGAGCGACAGTAAACACCGCAAAGAACCAAGTTCGAGACAAATCGGTTCATAAATAAGATAGTCCGCCATTTTGGATCTGCCATTTTGATTTTTTTTAAGTTCGAGTACAAAATTGTATTGAGCGAACTTAAACACGGCAAAGTTTCAAGTTTGAGACAAATCGATTCATAAATAGGCTAGTCCGCCATTTTGGAGCCGCCATTTTGATTTTATTAAGTTCGAGTCAAAAATTGTATTGAGCGACATTAAACACCGCAAAGAACCAAGTTCGAAAAAAATCGGTTCACAAATAAGATAGTCCGCCATTTTGGATCTGCCATTTTGATTTTTTTTTAAGTTGGAGTACAAAATTGTATTGTGCGAACTTAAACACGGCAAAGTTTCAAGTTTGAGACAAATCGATTCATAAATAGGCTAGTCCGCCATTTTGGATCCGCCATTTTGATTTTATTAAGTTCGAGTCAAAAATTGTATTGAGCGACATTAAACACCGCAAAGAACCAAGTTCGAAAAAAATCGGTTCACAAATAAGATAGTCCGCCATTTTGGATCTGCCATTTTGATTTTTTTTAAGTTGGAGTACAAAATTGTATTGAGCGAACTTAAACACGGCAAAGTTTCAAGTTTGAGACACATCGATTCATAAATAGGCTAGTCCGCCATTTTGGATCCGCCATTTTGATTTTATTAAGTTCGAGTCAAAAATTGTATTGAGTGAGCTTAAACACCGCAAAGTTTCAAATTTGAGATAAATCGATTGATAAATAGGAGTCCGCCATTTTGGATCCGCCATTTTGATTTTATTAACTTTGAGTAAAAAATTGTATTGAGCGACCTTAAACACCGCAAAGAAGCAAGTTTGAGACAAATCGTTTCATAAATAGGATATGATTAATTTTTATTTCCGCCAAAGAAAAAGTTTGCCAAATTAAAAGAAAAAAATATTAAAAAAGGTGGAATGTTTTCAAATCAATTTTTTGATCGTATTAATAATAAATAATAATATTCAAATAAGTACCTAATGCAACATAAAATATAGAACATGGTAGGTATAAAAATCGTTCCTTTTCATTTTACATCAATTTGTGATGTAATTTGCATGTCGGTGTCCTGTCCTGCTAACATACATCACGCATATTTTATAACAAACATAAAGTATTCACATTAGCACTCAATGAATTAAGTACATGATAGCAGTTGAATTGTGGGCCTTGTGACGTCAAGAAGGGGGCGACCGGAAGTACAAGAGCAATCAACATCAGTGAGCACAATAAGCACATCTTGTGTTTGCCATTTTTCAACTAATTTTGGACAAATCGGAAATAAGCGTTGGTCAGCGATACATTATTCAAAAAGTACCTTCATCGACTATATCATAGATTAAATGACTATATAAACATTATAATAGACATATTAGCTGCTACCTTTACCAATGTTATGTTGCATTTAGTCGATAGACTAAGTACTGTTCCATAAACAATAACCATTTGACATAAGCAATTTTGCTGATTAATACATTGCAAGGGAGCAATGCTTAGCCAACAAGGACAATATAATAAAGCTATTTATTATACAGGGTGAGCCGTTGAAAAGGAAACACGCCTGTTTTGGGACACTTGGACGAGTTTCTTGAAAAAACGCTCGGACAGGCCGATATTCAATAAACACTTGACATTGACGAAACTTGACATTGTCACATCAACCCCCTAGCCCCAACAACCCCCACGTCAAGAATTTAAATATGCAAAGGCGGTCGAGTGACACGTCATTTTAAAGGTCTTTTTGATTCTCTCTGGTCTTCTGAGTGTATCATTTAAAGAGTATTTAAAAAAAAATTCGGATTCGAATTTGTTTCGTTTCTTTGCATTTTCTGAGAACATTTATCATAGTAATGTATATTTTTTACACCATCAGAAAGTAGAGGTTTCAACGAACAAAAAAGTCCACCGACTTTTTTCAAAAAGCAGATATTTTGACGCGGGAATTTTCGCTTTAATTTTCGATATTAAGTCAAAATAGGGTGAAAAAATAAACATTTTAAATCAAAAAAATTACAGTGTGTTTGGGACATAAAAAGGTACGTTTTCGCCAAATTTTTTTTAAAAATTTTTTTGATTTTTGGATTTTTTTTTTTGTGAAAGAAAAATAAAAAATCAAAAACTTGGTTATTTGAATTTTATACATAAATTTTGAGGTTATGTGAAAAAAGCGTAAATACAAAAGTTGTAGATCTTTTTATTACCTACAACTTTGCCATTTAACTTTTTTCCATAGGACTTGTGATTTTGCCGGAAATCGAGATAAACCGTTTTTTACCCTTAAAAACTCACCCTCTCCACTTGCCGACCTCTGATCGTCCGTAAATTATTTTTCCTTTCAATTTTGTTATATTCTCTTCCTTTTCCACAGAACAGAACGAAACCTACTTCTTAAGAAAAACATCCGCACTACAGGCTACTTAAAAAACAACTTAAGCCTTTGTTGAACTAATAAAAATTTCTTCTGACGCTAAATTTTGATTTTTCAATATTTTTTCTTCACTTTTCCAATTTTTGTATGGACTAATTGAACAACTGAATTTCCTTTTAAGAACCAATGAAGAACGAGTTCAGAATTTGAAATTAAATAATCTCGAAGACAAATCGATAAATTTGAAAAAATGTATCTGAGTCTCGGGAGGCCTTTTTTAAACAGCTAAGGGTTATTTAAAAATTCATTGCATATGTTTTTTAAACTTAAATTAATGAGCATAAGTGGTTTAAAACAAAATAGGAGTATACCTAAAAACAATCATGTAGTCGTATTGAGATTCAAATTTGGTTTAGGACCAAGAACGTATCTAGAAAGTTTGGATTTAAGCATGGGGGGCTGAAGACATACACGAAGCGGGCACAAAACTTTGTAGGATTGTCTATATATAAGCAACGATAAAAACAGTTCAGATAACGAAATGTGTTATCCGGCTACTGGCAGTGTCTAGCACGCAGTAGCTCAGCTATCGCTCAGACTTATCTTGAACTTCTAGTCATGATCTGCCCCTGGTTGGAAGATGTAAGTAGTGTTACAGACTTCGATAAGTAGTAGGTACCTAGAGGACAGAAAATAGAGGAAAGAAAATGCTATATATAAATAAACATTTTTCTACTTCACTCTCCGTTCATATTCTAACTATAAATATGTTATTAGTGTCTTATTGTTCAGAAACAGAAATCAATCCTTTAATTGAATATTTTTCAATTAAAACCTGACGCCTGCTCTAATACTATAATTTAATTCGAGAGTTCAGAAAATCCATATAAATAATGGGTATGTTTTTAAATTCTGTATTACACAGCGCATTAAATTGCATTATCCTCGGTCACAAATTAGTCATCCTATAAGTAGATAGGTACCTACATACCTACTTGATAATGAATAGACACACCTTAATCAATAATCTACAAAATATGAATGTAAAATAATATTATACGTATTGAAATAAGGCTCTTACAAACTAGAAACCATAAAACCGCAGTAATTACATCCATATAATTCATGTAAACTATCTGCAATAGAAATTAATTTAGGTTATGTTACACATATTTATTATATTTTCACTTATTCGGTAAAATGGGTGCAATTCCACTTAAATACTAATAACAAAAAATAGAAAATTAACATCAATCATGAGGGTATAAAGTTTAATTTAGGTGTCCTAGTTCCTCCACAATTAACATTTAAATTTGTATTTAGTATTTGTCAACAAACCGACAGCATTTAAATAGGCGTGGCCATCGTAACGGTGTATTTTTAACAGATAAAAGGTAATCTTATCAGCGAAACTTTTATCTTAATCCGAAGTATTAAAGGGATCAAGTTTTGGCACTGTTTTTTTTGGCAGATATCATGCAGTTTATCAAAAATAATGTAAAAACTCACCTCGTCGTTTAACTTGCCCTTCGAAGCCATGTTTGAACAATCTTCTAATCTTCTGTAAACTGTAAATCAGATCATTCTGATCTACTCCAAGTCCATGCGAAACCCGACAGGTGTAGAAAAATGAACACGTTCGTTTCGGTAACGCGATAACCCAGGTAAAGTTCAGTAAAGTAGGGTTCAGTAAAGTAGGATATTCAGGCTGTAAAGAATAGCAATTAATTAATATATTAATATATCATACTCATAACTAACAGCATTAATAAACAAATAAGTACTTTAAAATAGTGTATTATAGATACAATTAGATGATCATTAAATTTAATCTTTACGGTTGGTGAAATCTAGAAATGACTTGATCCCCAAACAAGCTTCTAGGCGGACGACGTTTTATAGATCCGCCGAATTCCACGGAGACCCTCTACCCCATGTACTACTCTGTAAATGAGTGAACATAACCTGAAAACAACTGTTGTAGTTTGTAGTAACTGTCATGAAATTAGAAAAATTCAAAGTACATATAAATAATGTAAATATTATGGAGTCGCCAGGAATAAACGTTTAATTATGTTGTTGATGATACAAAATAAAATCAACAACTAAAAGGTTATGTCTTACTTAAAATTTAAAATACGCCGAAAAGTTCAAATAAAACTTTTCGGCGGAATTGGCATATTGACCTTGAACCGAAATCGCGCCCTGTGATTGGTTGGGAGCATTTGTCCGCGTCTGCCAGTCCGCTAAAACGCTCGTTTGGGGATCAGGCCTGAAGCGAATGAATAAACCGCCATAAGTGAAATTACTGCTTCATATACTCTACTGTGGTTGGAACATGGTTGGAATTAGAGTAAACTGAGATGAATGAAATTCATCTGAGAGTGAACTTGCCAGGTGATATCAATGTATCGAGTATAGAGCCAAAACTTTGAGAAAAAAAATTGTAGCTAGAGCACAACATTTTAGGCGGGGTTGATCCTTGCGGATTGTACTATATTAGTATTCCTTATATATTTTGAATAACGATGCACTTGCTGTTAATCGTCGATTTGATACGTTATCCCCTGTGCTCTGTGTGAGTTTTGTGGTGTGTGGATATTTTAGTTGACTGAGAGACTGTTGAAATATGAATTAGACATTATTAAAATAAATATATTACGAATTTCTGAAGGCGATGTTTGTATAAAAAACGCATGTTGTTGCTTGATTTAATATATGGTTCAGAGTGGAAGGGGTTTGAAGTTATGATAGTTATTATTACAGGATTGTAAAATTTAGATATGTAGCCCTAAAATTTGAATTTGAATAGAAGCGCGCTAACCCACTGTGACACCCTTCTATACGGGATATGATTATGATGAATCAGTTGCGCCCTCGCGTGGCGGATATTATAAGTTAAGATATATGTAATGGCGTCTTTTGTCTTTGCCTTTGATACCTATCCATAGAAATATCTATGTACTTGTCACGGACGTTCCCTGCTTTTTGACAGTGGACGTTGAAATCTTGTTGAAATCTTTGTTGACACTTGACAACTACTGATAAATAATCTAAATTTGACATGTAAAACGCGTTGTTCCGTGGCTCCGTTGCTGCCTGTGATTCCATGTTCTTTGTTCTACGTTGTTGTGGTACGCGCCAGGTTTGTCTCTGCGCGCCAGTACGCGGTTTCTCTTTGGGGTTTAATATTCTCGATTTTTGTTGTTTTTTGTATTCTTTTTAGCTTTGATCGTAGTTGAGCTCTATGAATAATTTTGTTAAATACAGTGAATGTCTGAATTTCGACACGAGAGCCTGTGTATTATATTCGTGTGCGTTTTGGCTATTTGCGATTTATTTATTAATTTAAAACTTGAACGAGATCCTAACCTCACCTTAAAATGTCTAAAAAACCAGCTCCCAAAAGAAAAGCGGCGAATGGTTATAAGTTAGCTGAACCTTTGCCAAGTGGCGAAATTTTAGAAGATGTAGGAAAGAAGAAATGGAAATTAGGACCTTCAATTGGTCAAGGCGGTTTTGGTGAAATATATTCAGCCAAAGAAGAGACTTCTACGGGAGCAAAATATCCATATGTGATTAAAATTGTAAACAATAATACCTTCATGTACATTATGTGAATTTGTTGTTATTATTTGCTGTTTATAGGAACCCCATGGTAATGGGCCATTGTTTGTGGAAATGCATTTTTATATGCGGAACGCTAAACCTGCAGATGGTAAGTTTTTATTTCATAATTGCACATGTATATATTTTTGTATAATTTGCATATTTCCTTAGTCGAGGCTTTCAAAAACGAGAAAGGGTTGAAAACGCTGGGGATGCCCTTATACTTAGGTTCAGGTTCGCATGAATATAAAAAGGAAAAATATCGTTTTGTAGTGATGGAGAAATTTGGTATGGATTTATGGAAGATATTTCTAGATAATGGCAGTTGCCTTCCAATCGATACAGTATTTAAAGTAGCTATACAAATTGTAAGTATACGATTAAATATGCCGTTATTTTAATTCATGAATAAAATTTGGACCACACTGGTAGGCCTACTTTGCCGTCTGCGTGTTTTCTAGTTTCTTTGCTCAACGCTATTAATATAAAGCAACTGAATGATCTATATACATGTAGAGCCTAAAATAAAACCAAAATAGCAACTGCTAATATTTAACAAAACATCTTACTAGTTCGTTGTCAATATTATTAAGGTAATTTAGAAAGCGTTAGCCGCGAACTAAACAAATGTACGTGATTTATCTGCCAAGACTCTTATATTCCCTTTAACTTTCAACAGAATTAACAATATTCAGTAGGAACTTTATAGTATTTCGGTACTCGAATTAAGTTCACCAGAAAAAGTTAAATTCGGAGTACCTCAAGGTTCTGCGCTTGGGCCCCTATTATCTATTATATACATTAATGATGTTCCGAACTATGTAAATGACACTTCACTAGTATTGTTATTAGAGTACTCGCTAAATAACGATATGTCTAAAACATTCGCATCTTTGTAAATTTTTCGTACCTTGCCCACATTAGTGGGACGCCCTGTATATACTGTGATGTGAACATACAAAAATTGCAATTTTTTACTTGTGTACCCCAACTGGTTATTGGCACCAATAAATACTTCACTTACTTACTTTAAGTTATTAAGTGGTACTGAAGGAACATCCATTGCTCTGATGCGTGGATATGTATAAATTATATTGTCATATGTTCACATGCCTTTTTCAGTTGGATGTTTTGGAATACATTCACACTAGGGGATATGTGCATGCCGATATTAAAGGTGCAAATATACTGATGGGGATTGCAAAAGAAACGGCAAATCGGCAGGTGTATTTGGTTGATTTCGGATTGGCCACCAAATTTACAACTGAAAAGGAATTCAAACCGAACCCAAAAAGGGCACACGATGGCACTATTGAATATTTAAGTAGAGATTCACACAAAGGTGGTAAGTTTCATTCAGATACACGATCCTTGCTTAGATTAATATTTACATATTTTATCTGTATTAAAACCTAATAATTAACAGATCAATCGACTTACCTGAAGGTTGTTTGAAATTATATGAGTTTTGCCGATTTTCAAATTACTACTTGTAATCGTAATTTTCTTGGCGCTAGCGCTACTTCTTCTTCGCCGTCTTGTATACTTTTACTAATAACAAGAATATCGTCTAGGTACGCTATGCAAATAATGCCTTGCAGTCTCAATATTTTCAACTCAGGTTTTAAAATGTTTTCGTGAAAACGTATGGAGAAATTGAAAGTCCAAATGGTAAGCAATTAAATTCATAATAATGACCCATAAAATAAAAACGGAGATATTTTCTATATGATGTATTAATGGGAATTAAAAAATAAGCATCCTAGATCAATCTTTGCAATATAACAATAAAATAACGACACAAAACAACCCCCCGAAAAAACGTCCGTTTCTAATGCTAGAAAAATTTATAGTGATGATGTGTAATCCGGGATATGACGCGATGAGTGTAGCCAGATAAATTGCGACTACAAGTAGTAATTTGAGAATTGACAAACAAACTATACATGTTTACCATTTTATATATTTTAATTATTGATTGAAAGACTTGGCATTACACAATGACGGTTAAAGTGTTCCGCATGCATGGTTTGATATATAAATGGCCGTACTGAAAATTTGCCTTAATATTGTGACATCACAAGCCACTAATCATGTTAGTGTGTGTGACAGTCGGTACACTATACAATCGATTAGGAATCTTGAAAAATAAAATATACAAATAGTGCAGTCTGCCTACGGATATGGACCCTTAAGTGGAGATACAGTAAACAGAAATATGTAAAAAATCTGAAATTTTCCTTAGAATTCAATAAGCCAAAATACAAACTGGCGCCCAAAACGGTTTTTTACATTTTACTCTGTCATGGTGCCATAAAATGAAAAAAAGTTTTATACAAAAGTTGTAGAACTATTAAATACGGATCGATCTGTGGAAATCCGATGTAAAAAATTTCAAAAATAAATTATTTTTGTGCAAAAAATCGTTAAAAATCGCGTTTTTTTTTGGAACGCTCATATCCCCGTGACAACAAATAATTTTTTCACGAAACTTGGTGGAAGTATAGATCTCTACTAACTGAAAAAGATCAATTTCAAAAAATTTAAAAATATAAACTGCAAAAATTGATTTTTTCGAAATGACGGTTTTTTTTAAATCTCGATAGCTCATACACGCATTAATATTTAGAGTCAATTTTGAGCCTAAAATTTTCTTTAAATGTTGTACTAAGATTTTTATTTATTGCGCGCTTTTTAAATTGATCGTTGATATGCGAAAAATCGGTTGAAGAATCGGGGTTTTTTTAAGAACCAAAAAAACGATTTTTTTCAAGAAAACATTTTTTTTCCTTTTTTGTTAGCATCATTCTAATCTACAAATCTACAGAGTTTGTAGTTCAACATTTTTATTTTACATAAAAAAATACTACATTGACATAAACGCTCTCTATTCTTTAGAAATTTAATGGTGATTCTTAAAGACAAAGACATGAATAATTGACAGGTAAATAATAATTGTTAAGCAACATTTTCCATATAAAAATAAAATATTTATTTTACATTAAAGTTCAAAATATCGACAGTGAAACTAAATGTGTACAGTACTTAATTGCTCGTAGTGTTTTTATTGGAGACCCCTCCCCCCCCCCTTCTTGTTGTCACTGGTACGTTCTCCGCTGTATGCAGCGAGTACGGAAGAGTCGGCAACGCTTTGGAACTCATCATCATCATGGACATTGGTCTGGATTCATCCATTACCACGCAAGACTCATTAAATACATCTTCGTCCAAGTCGTAATCAAGAGCACCTGCCTCCATTGTAGTTATTTCTATACACTTCAAACCATGCCATCTGCAGAGTATCGTTTTAACAATTACCTTTGGAACCAGCTGATCTGAGCTGTGTGGGAAGCACCTGCCTACAGTGCCTACTGTTGTTTTCAAATTGACAATTGACAAGATATTGTGTGCTCCGCTTGCCATTAAATTCCCAAAGAATAGAGAACGAATATGTCATTGTAGTATTTTTTTATGCAAAATACAAGTATTGCACTACAAACTCTGTAAATTTCAGCCCTTAATATTAAAAGATAGCGACACTAGATTTAAAAAAAAAATATCTCAGCTCCAAAGGGTCATGGATAATTTTTTTTTATAAATTTCAAAAAAAAACAGCTACCTATTCAGTGTTGCTAACAAAAAAGGAAAAAAAAGTTTTCTTGAAAAAAAATCGTTTCTTTTGTTAAAAAAAATAATTTTTCAACCGATTTTTCGCATATTAACGATCAATATAAAAAGCGCGCAATAAATAAAAATGTTAGTACAACACTTCAAGAAAATTTTAAGCTCAAAATTGACTCTAAATTCATATTTATAGCGTGTATGAGCTATCGAGATTTTAAAGAAAACGTATTTTTTTCGAGTTTAAATTTTTAAATTTTTTGAAAATGATATTTTTCAGTTAGTAGACAGCTATACTTCCACCAAATTTCGTGAAAAAATGATTTGTGTCACGAAGATATGAGCGTTTAAAAAAACGCGATTTTTAACGATTTTTTGCACATAAATAACTTATTCTTGAAGTTTTTCACATCGGATTTCCACAGATCGATACGTATTTAATAGTTCTACAACTTTTGTATAAAACTTTTTTTCATTTTATGGCACCGTGACAGTGTAAAATGGAAAAAAGCCGTTTTGGGCGCCAGTTGTTTGTATTTTGGTTTATTGAATTCTACGGAAAATCTCAGATTTTTTACATATCTTTGTTTACTGTATCTCCCAAGTGAAAAATTAGCATGGGGCCAAAAATAGGCAGACTGCAGTAAAAGGCAATGTTATAATCGTGCAGTAAATTATAACATTGTACCTAATAAAACTATAATAAAACAGATAATAAAACTATCAAAATGTGTCTATAAGCAAATATTACAGTATTGTCACCGTCCACAGATATCCTAATAAGTCCGCTCACTTCTTTGATATGCTCGGAAATGCCGGCGTTTTTTGCGGGCAGTCATAAAAACTCGCCGGCGCGAGCTCGGCAATGTTATACGGGGGAAGATACGAGGTAACAGGCAGTGCTAATTCGTCTCTACATATACGGGTGGTGATCATTAAATTTTCGGCACTGGTTAGTTATAATGTGTTAAAAAACCTTTCAACTTTTTTAATAAACTATAACAAATAGGTACAAATAAAAAATATAAATAAGTAGGCACACGAAGTAACGCAAAATAAGTAAATAGAATAAAAAAAGAAAAAGGTTGAAATAAAGTAAAGTGTTTATTAAAGAATATAAATTAGAAACTAAATTATCATTTTAACTACTTCACGGATGAAATCTTTGTTAAAATACCTAAATAAGCATTTGAATAAAATTAACAGAAACATAAACAACTTAACTATAAAAACATTTTACTATGCTTTAACAAATGTTACAAGTTTTGTAAAATTTTTAGTTTAGGATGCTCTTTATTGCATTTTTGTGATTTTATTTGTCTATTTGCAAACTTAAGTGTATAATAAATTCTAACTCTTGTGTACAATGACACTAGGTATTCAAATGGGAAACTTGAGCAAGGATGTGAAAATCTTACAGTAGACAATTCTTTAATCATGCCATTACCTACACCTTCCTGAATACACGAATTATTAAAATTTTTTTTAAATATATTTTCCAGAGATATTATATATTCACTAAAGATTTTTGGTGGCACTGTCAAGCCACTAAATGGCCCATTACCATTTTCATACGCTTTCAGTTGGCAAAATATTGTAGATTTATCTACTTCAGCTAAATTGCAAAAATGTAAACAAATGTCACATGAATGTTTGAACAGACATTTCCGTAAGAAATATCCTCCAACATAGACAAGCGCATTGCCTTCTTCTGTTATTAAATTTTGCTAATCCTTTGTTTTTACGTTTAATATTGTTGCAACAGGTTTATATTCTGTTGCTTGCATAAATTCAGTTTTTTTTAATAAGTCGGGGGTTATGGTGAGCAAAACCTCAGTGGCATCTTCCAAGCAATTTGTGCCTTCTTTCTCATCAAAATATTTTAAAATAAATAATTTTTTGAAGGCTCTACAAAACTGGATGGCAGTGGGATTTCTTGCATTTCCACAGGCATTTCTCACTTGACCGAAATAATTTTCGAGACAATCTTGATTTAAATTGCGTGTTAATAGAAATTTGTAATTTTTATTTCGCAATATTTCCCATAATTTTAGTGTTGAGGAAATAGTTAGCCTCCAGCCATAAATAAACTTTAAGGTATTAGTAATATCTTTTCTTTTTTTATTAACAACTTTTAAATTATAAAATAATGAATCCATTTTATTTAAAAAATCTATTTGATTCGCAGTTCCCATAAAAGCCTGATAGCTTTCTAGAGTGCTAGAATTTAACAAATCAAATAAATGATTCATATTTTCAGCAACAAATTACAACAACTTTTAGATAATCCAAAGGATAAAATTGTTCCAAATGAAAGGTCTGGGATTTACGAAATTAGTTGTACTGATTGTGATCGAAAATATGTTGGACAAACGAGACGATCAATTAACACCAGATTTAAAGAGCATATGGCTCATCTAAAATATGGAGAAACAGATAAGTCTAGTGTTGCACAACATGCTTTTGACAACAATCATAGAATAGATATTAGTAATTTAAGATTAGTTAGAAATGTGACCAATAATAGACAGTTGAATGCATTTGAGAGCATAGAAATTGTAAAATGTAATAGTAGTATGAATAGCAACAAGGGACCTATACCGTATAGCCCGCTTTACGCGTTGCTTAGCAACCGATGATTGAACCGTGATTAGTCACGCATAAATTTCACGGTGATATCATTAGTGACGTCACCATGAAAATAGTATAAATATGGTAGATTTTGTAGTTTAAGATTAGTTTTAATCGTCTCCGGATGATGCCAACTTGGTTGGCGAAACGCGCGTCGAGCGAAGTGAAAGTGTTTTGGTGTTTGTGGAAACTACTCCGAGTGTTACAGTTACATCAAAGGTTCCAGCCCTATCCAGTAATCTAAATTTGGTAGTAATTTGGAGGGAATGGCTGTATTTAATAAACGTTTTCCGGATATGGTAAATGACTGGTCATCGAAATGTGCATTGCATATTCTGATACGGTTATAAGCTTCTTCTAGTGTTAATTTTGCATACCTATGCTCTCCAGTAAATCCTAAAATGTTTTTCCATTGCAGACACCTTGAACATATAATATTATATTGGTATTTTAACTTCATATATACTCAACAGACTTATTAAACAAAAATTAGTAGTAAATCAATGGTAATTTATTTATTTAAATATTTATTAATAACTGCAAATTTTAAAAGTATTTATTACCTTGAATGGTCCTTAGGGAATCGAAAAAACGGAACACAATCGCGTGAATTAATACTGCAAGCATCGACACAACAATAATATCCATGGGACGCCATTGCAATATTTATATCAAATTTCAACCAAATTCGTTTTACCTATGGTTTTACTTATTATGCGCACACTGTAGAACACTTTGCGAGGACACCGTATCTAAGCTGAGGCACAATTGTACTTTCCAAGCAGGGGAATCGCCAACTAGCCGCGTGACAAGGGACGGGAGTCGGCAGGAGGGGGATTATTGGCGCGAAGTTGAGAGTGAGCGGACTTATTAGGATATCTGTGGACGGTGGTATTGTGATGGAACAAGCAAACGAAATAATAACCCATTCTGCAAGTACAGATCTGGAATCTGGAATATGTCCGGAGTGCGGATCGAGATCTGCTGCACTTGGGCCCCTTGTGCTTCCTCCGTGAGGGAAATGTCTGCAAGTACAGATTTATATACCCAAAATTTCGGTACACTTTTACCTCTATGGTTGCATATCTTTTTTTCAAGAAACATTTTAACACGTTGACTGCCACGCGTGACTCGAGAAAATGGGTCCGGGACGCCACGATATGAAAATCAAAATATTGATTAAAATAATTTGGAAAACATTGTTTTTTTACATTTTGTCCTATATATCACTTTTTTTGGAAAAAAAACGCTTACGAGATATCTAACAGAATTTTACTTGTGGCGCCCAATTACGAGATAACTCGTGCTCGCATAATAGCTGCCCAGCGCGCGCTTCGTGTTATGGCCTGTTTAGTATCTAGTAGGTTGCGCAGGTGTACACACGTGCGTCTTTTACGAGGCTTAATTTGCGGTATCATGATAGTTACTTTGTTTTTTGTGTAAAAAAATTCCAGTTAATGCCCAATTTGTTGTGTTATACCATATCCAAAAAGAATAAACGAATACGTTTTCTGATGCCCACATATTATTTACTAACCCTTAACAGGCGCCCCGAGTCAAAAATCTCCTTGCATATCCAACGAGTTAACTCGTTCTGGGCGCCACAAAGGAGTCCCTCAAAAACGAGATAACTCGTGGTGGGCGGCTAACAACCAATCTGCCAACCACGAGTTATCTCGTGCATGGCACTCAACGTGTTAAAGATGACCATAATTAAATTTTAGTTCAAACAAGACGCGGAGACTTAGAAATTCTTGCCTATAATTTAATACAGTGGATGGGCTGTACGTTACCTTGGCAAAAAAACTTAAAAGACCCCAATGTAGTACAAAAATCCAAAGAGGAATATATGGAGAACGTTCCTAAAATAATAAAGGCTTGTTTTGGAAACAAAACTCCTGCAGGTAAAAATTATAACTTAGTAATAGTTAAGTTCGCATGTTGAAAGGGAGGAAAGTAGTCATTTACAAGTCAATGAAGATTCTTGAAGTACTTATAGTCTAGGAGATCTATATTCGGTGGTGTTTTCAAAATGGCGGCTTACTAGCAGGAGAAATTAAATGCCAAGAAAATTTCTTATGAGTGCATTTGTAAACTCTGTACTTTTCGATATAGATCGCCTGAACTTATAATAATATTTTTGATTGTAATAGCACACTAATTATAGTGGAAGTGGAAATTTTTGTGATTATTTAAAAATTTATGATTCAACTATCACTTGTTTCAGGAGCTCTAGTAGATTATTTAAATTACCTTCAGTCTTTGAAGTTTGACACGGAGCCAGACTACAAAAAGATTCGCAAAATATTCGTATCCGGAGTTAAAGATGCTGGAGGTACACCAGATACTCCACTTGAGTTTTCTGCGAAGAAAACACCAAAAAGAAAGAGTATCCAGAACCAGTTAGGTTCTTCGCCAAAGAGAAAGGCTGTAAGAGGTAAACGTATTCTGCAACCCAAAGAAAAAAAGGAAAACGATTATGAGGATTTATCTGTCAGTCAAGATTCCAATGTGGATGATGAAGACATAGACGGGGGTGATAACGGAGACCGAAAATTGAAAGACAATGATGCAGCATTGCCTTTAACAAAGAGAAGAGGGAGACCGAGAAAGGACAACAAAGAGGAAGAAGCAACTCAAGTTGTAAATGGAGTGAAGAAGAAAGGGAAAAAGATAAATAAAAAGGAGACTGATGAGGAACTGAATGCAGCTGCGGGTCCATATGAGGGTTACACTAATGCGATGAGAGAAGTGATGAAGAAAAAATTGCAGACCAAAAAACCAGTCTCCCGGAAGAAGAAGGAGCCACCCGCAGAGGAGGAAGATGATATGGAAGGATACACCGATTCTATGAAGGAATTATTGCTCAAGAAAAAAGAGAGATTGGCGAATAAGCGATCTCTGAAAAAGTAGTGCGTTTATTTAATTCATTCAAGGAATAGGGTTTTGGTTCCAAAGATAAACTCCTCATCGCTAATTTATTTTTTTAAGTAATTTATAATAATTGTATAGTTATAGAAACAAGATAGGATGATAAATTGATAAAATGTCCTCGGTAAATATTTCTGCCTGGGACAGTATTCCATCTGAAAAAGACTTATTAGCTAGGTAAATTTATTTTTTAATCATTTAATTTTTTTCGCATGTAGAATTTCAGTTTTAGTAGACAGACGTAATCAATAATATTCAAAGTAGTTCTAATGTACCAAGTTGGCCATTTAAGGCTTTTCTTGGATTGAGACCTCAAAAATATGTTTTTTTTTTTATTAAACTTTAGTCGGCTATGTTGTAATAGCGATCATAGATTTTAATTTGGTTTTAATGCAAATGTAAAGGGAGAATTAAAAAAATCGTGTAAGAGGTCGAAATTTCATTAAGTACATGAGTAATATAAGCCATGAGCAGTAGTCAGCCATTTTTTACTGTATACGAGAGCAAAGTTATGCAGTGGATTTTAATAGAGAAGCGGGTACCGAGCCAATCCACTGACTACAGAAGTCACAATGATCTTCTATTTCGATATATCCTTGAAATTGTGTACATTTTTTTAAATGATTCCATTCTTTAAACGTAATCACTTATCTATTATCCCAATATATCACATTCTATATAACTTATTTACTTCAGATTTTGTTATTTTTTCACTTAAAACTTTAATATTCGTTAATTTAATACCTTGACGTTTTTTTATGGAATCAGTTCTCGATTGAATACTTTGTGCTAATCTTCCTGCCGCTTTTCCTTTTTCTATTATAAAACGAAGTCTTTGTTTTTCGTTTCTCTTTTTCATTAAAAGCATATTTCATCCAGTTTTTCCTGTAAATATTTTCTGTAAGCCTCAGTAGAGTTAGTAGAGGTTATAAATAACAAATCAGCCGGTAATTTATCATTCCCTCTTCTAAATTTAACAACTTAATCAATGGGTTTGGAACAAATGAAGCCTCTGAAAAGAGATTATATAAATCTTTGAAGATGTAAATCGTTAAGGTCACAAGACACAAAATTTACATTGTCATTAAATTCAATCATGCCGTAGCATGGGTGAGAACTGAGAATTTAATTGTCTCTCACATGTTTATTATATTAAAGTTGTTTTTTATTCTTCTCCAGTCAGGATTTTTGTGTCCAGAAGGTCACACCTTTTTCCAAAGTGTGGAAAACCACACTTTTCCAACTCAAGAAGTCATGTTTCCAAGTGTCATCTTCTCTTTCCTTACTCAGAACAGTCCCGTGTCCCATTTTATTTTACATGCCCATGAAGTTCTACACTATATATTGTCTACATGCTTCCCCCATTCACATATTATTTGCTCTTATTGCCTCACAAAGAATTTACTACCTTGTACATTTATCAATGTCATATTGTGGTTTTCGGAATACCGCATAGTGAAAAAATAGAGGTCTACAAGTACCTGGCTCTGTGGCTGAATTAGGAACAATATAAACCTCGTCGAGCAACACATGCCGTTGAAAATAGGTGACTACTGGTGTGGCACCATATGTCTGCTAATTTGTAACCAAATTTTTTGTTTCAACCCTCCAAATTTCGTGGAAAATTTGTAGTAATGTGCAGTTTAAAAGTTAGCTTTACTTTTTAACAGCTGTTTAAATTTTAATTCACTTCCTATTTGTAACCTTAACTCTAATAAAAATATATTATTACAAGTAAAAAAGTGGTAGTATATTTAATATTTATATTATTAGTTTCAAGGAACGTTATTTACCGTGTTTGTTAATGCCACAGTATGCGCTTACTGGTGACAAAGGCTAACAAAACACAGTAAGTAACACTTACCGTTCTAGAATGGTAAGTACATAATTATTGTCAAAATTGGCATTTTCAACATTTTCAGTTTAAAATTATGTTAATTCTATGGGCACAGAACGGGGATTTATAACACATTTACACTTTTAATAAAACAATTACAATGTTGCCAACCTAGTGAAATGAAAAATCCAATAATTTCTTTAGAAAATCCCTATACTTATCTAAGTCAAAATGAAACAAATAACTATTTTCTACAATCGCCTCAATAGTAGGATTTTGCGCTTTGAAATATCAACGCAAAGTACGCCATTTCCGATGATGACATAATTGTCATCCATTGCCGCTTTAAAGCGGCAATAGTGTTAATTCCTGCTCGCTTGTTTATTATAAATTCCTTAGCAGGCGCTTGTCAGTCAAAAATGACACATGAGAAATGTAGCTAACAAAAAAAACTTATAAAAATCGGTTCATATATAAACATATGTCAAATACATACAAGAACACACTGTATTAAGCGATTGTAGAAAAAATGTGTTTATGTATTACGAGCACAAACTGCCATTGCCGCTTTTGAAAGAATACCGCGCTCCGCTTTACGTCGCGCTGTAAATTTCTTTCGCAAGCGGCAATGCAGTACTTTGCGCTCTTAACACACAAATAACTATTGTAGATAAAATATATTTTTATATATGATAGGTTATATATATTGTATAGGTATAATTGATTGTAAGCGGTGACTAAGCATTCCCTTTAGCGTGTGTTTAGAAATTCAGGTCGACATATTACATTCATCAATATTGCCAGAGCGCATTTAATAAATTCTTTGACATAGATCTTTATCACAAATATCTTTGGCAGTTCTGTGACGCTAGCCTAGGTAGCTGCCAAGGATTATAGACTAACAGGATTGCTTATCGGCCACGTGTTGTTAGACAAGATCTGACGTTAGCGGTTAAGTTCGGCCGGCATCCTTCTGCGCCATCGGTCGATTCCAAATTGATGCTTGGTCAGATAACACATAGGCACGATGTTTATGTACAAATGACACACTACACAAACGCCGGGAAATACACCGATGGGGCAAAGAACCTACGTCGTACGTATCCGCTGACGTCAAAAGCGTGGTGGGGGCCACGAGATTTGTCTAACGTTGCGCTTATGGGGATAAGCAATCCTGTTTAGTCTATAATCGTTGGACAGCTGCTCCGTATATAATATATTTATCTATGGTAGCTGCATTACCTTTGGCACAGAACAGAGAGCTCTCTCTTCTGTGCCTTTGGCATTACTTTGTTGCCGTTGCCTAAGTCTGCAGATCTATGGTCTAATTTCTTTGGACGTTGGAGTAATCTATGATCTATGGTTGCTTTCTTTTCTTTCTTAGCTGGAGACAATTCCGTATATAAATATATTAATCTATGGCTGGAGACGTGAATGGCATTGACATAGTAGTTTTTAAATGAAATGGTTTTCTTTGTTAAATAACGTATTGTGTACGTTCCAATAGAATGGGATAATTCAAGGAAATCATTGTTTATGTGTTTTGGATAAATCTACACATACATCAGTGGGATTATATAACCCTACAAATTTGAGAGCCACTCCCTAGTGTTGATTGAGGGATAGAGCTAAGCTCTTTTCCGAAGCCGTTTTCCAAGTACTTATATTTTCTTTCAGCACACCACCTTGGAGTGTTGTAACATGGTAATTACACTGTAACTGCATCTATGTCCACTTATACTTGGACCTTCATGACTGTAAATCTGGACTGTTCTTGTATGAACGACAAAATACTTGTAATTGTAGAGGTCTCTAGTGAATGAATTGTCACAATGTTAGCATTCATATTAAGGTGTTTGCACTGCATTCAATCGTATTAAAAATTCATTAAACCAATCTTAATCGACGACGGCACAACATTAGAGGACGGGAAAAAATTAATCGCTCATGTTACAGTATTTTATTTTTTAATTACATAAACGGGCAGTTAATAATAATTAGAAACAGCAAACAAAATTACACTGGAAAAGCTATTTAAACTGGGAAGTGGTAAAAGAAGCACTGGGTTATAATTATAAACTACGTTATATATACAATCTCTTTCAGTTTTAAAAAATGTAATAGTACACCACAAGACCAATTAATTAATACATATTTGGCATATAAAATATTCTCCATTAAGCTATATTAAATTTTCTATAAAAAAAACCATCAATAGGTTTTGTATATCATTTGTAGAACTATAACTAAGTACATTCAAATAATTCATAGTATATTATATACATAGATATTAAATAACATTACAGCAGAGTCCTCACCAAAAACAGGAAACTACTTATTGTACCACAAACAGTTCATACTCAATTAGTGTCCTAAGTGCAATGGGGAACATTCTATTTTTTTTTTACAGAAAAATGTTACTGAAAAATACGATATGCAAAGTATGAATAGACCAGGGCTGAATGAAGCCTTTCAAAATGATAAAAAGTGAAAAAAAATAAAAGTGGGATGAAACTCATTGGAAAAGGAAGAGAATATAACAAAAATGAAACGAAAAATAATTTACGGGCGATCTGAGGTCGGTTGGAAGTGGGGTGTTTTTTACGGGTAAAAAACCTGGTTATTTGAATTTTTCACATAAATGTTAAGGTTATGTGAAAAAAGTGTAAATACAAAAGTTTGCCATTTAACTTTTTTCCATAGGACTTTTGTCGGAAATCGAGATAAACCGTCTTTTACCCTTAAAAACTCACCCCCTTCCATTTCCCGACCTCAGGTCACCCGTAAATTATGTTTCTTTTCATTTTTCTTATATTCTCTTCCTTTTCCAATGTGTTTCATCCTACTATTATTTTCTTTTGGTTTCAAAAATTATCGACCCTGGTCTAGGTTCAAAGTCTTGACGCCACATCCTACAATTTACAAATAACGAGACCACTTCGGTCGGCTATGGGAGATCCCTGCAATCGATCGCTTGCTTTCATAGTTCCTTCGGGTCGCTTCAATTTTATCGCTGTTTAGATCCTTCATACTGATCGCGCGGAATTAGAAATCATGTTTTTTTTGTGAAGTACACGTTTTATTACAACGTTATGCTACGTTTTTTAGTATCATTTTAATATTTAAAATTTTAGTCATGTTCCCTATTGTTTCTAGAAAACATGTCGTATAAAACTGAAAACTATAAAGTATATAAAAATGTAAACATGTAGAAATATTTGTATATAATATATAAATATTTATAACATCTAATATGAATAAAAACAAATTTAATATACTCCCAACTTTTAAATGTCCATTAAATTATTTCAGAAAGGCGAGAACTCTGGATATAAAATCCCTAACACACCATAAAAAGAGATAACTAACTGACTAGGAGGAATTTTGAAATATTTACGTCACATTTTACATACCAAGATAAAATTAAACTAATTGACAAACTTCTAGTGTATGCTCTAGATAGTTAGGGTTACCAGACGTCCGGACGTGTTCGGGTTTTAGACATATGGATTTGAAAGTACTTGGCTTTATAAACATCAAATAATGCATAATACAAAATAATAAACTAGTTTTAAAAATGTTAAAAATCGGCGATAAATTCAGCAGTGTAAATTGTAAATTCACCTTTAGCGGAAAAAAGCGGCTCAGCGTCAATGTGCAAATACAAAGCAGCGAAACGTACCTGTAAGTGATTCAGTTCATGTGTGTTGTAACTTATTTTACATTGTAAGCTTGATTAAAAAATGTATTTTTTTGCTCTTAGTAAAATGAAAATCGTATAATGATAACCATCGTCAATCAGTAGATAATGCGAAAATTGTTAAAAAAATACGGCGGTTAAATTTTGTCTGGATGTTCTTAAAGGCTTAACCTGGGTGGACAAGTTTTCATCTGGTAACTCTATAGATAGTGTAAGAGATATACTAGCGGTAAAGATGTCAGTTAATATATTTTTTTGCATTCTTATGATCAAATTATGATTCTTCTTCTCAAAATATTTGTTGGTATCACGTTAAAATCCTCATCCAAGCGAAAATTGCAATTTCCTGTTTATTTTGTATCTTTAACATCATTTCATTAATAAACGTACTGTTTCGCTAATTGTAATCGTAAAACAGAAAACATGCATCATAATTAAAATAAACGTCCGTGGTCTGGTAAATTAAATTTAAGGATGTGTGGTAATCTGAGGTGACTGTTGATATGCATTCTCGCATCAGTTAATTGGCATGCTATTTTCCAACAGCAGAGTAATTAACTCCAGTACTTCACTATATTAACTGCGAATCATGTACAATTGGCGTCAGCTTAAAGTCACCACTGTTCGAGCGCAACTCCGTCCATCGCACCCCACCACAAACATTCGCAGCATTTATGTTGAAATCAGACCGTGTATTGACAAATTGACATTACAATCTCTCAGAAGTGAAGTATTATTATCACAATGGCACACCCAGCAGCGTAAAAGTTATCGAAAGCAACCTGTTTGCATATATACATGTTTTTGCTATTAGTCATCTTGGATCGTTAAGCCATAAATAAATAATGGTGAAATTTCCTATAAAAAACACACAACTTTATGGTAAAAATTTTCGCTGCGATATTTAGTGCTAAAGTTAAAAAATGCGAAAATACGAAAAAATATATGAAAAATTTTTCTGAATTCAAAATGAGCGTAAACTGCGTATTACCATGTTAAACCATCTCAAAGTAGGTACCACACGTTGTAGGTTTTATACTTGATTGAGCATAAAATAAGCAGCACTATCGTAGGGCGTAGGGCGGTGCAGCCACACGGTTGTTCAGGTGCCTCAGCCGATAGTGCTGCTTATTTTACACTCTATCAAGCATATAACCTACAATTGGTGGTGTAACATGGAAATACGCAGTTTACGCTCATTTTTCCTGGGATAATTTCAACGAATTCAGAAAAATTTTTCTTATTTTTATTTTTTCGCATTTCTTAATTTTGGCGCTAAATATCGTGGCGAAAATTTGTTGCGACTTTTTCAATACTTAATCCTTACGTAAAAGATCCGCTAAACAACTTTTGTTCCAAACTTTTTTCTCTAAAATCTTTACATTTTCCATTATTAAGAGAAAAGTTAAAAATGTGCAATAATTTTGCAACAAAGAAACAATGAAGCGTATCTCGCTCATTATAAATTTTTAATGGCTTACTATACAGGTACATTAAGATCTTTCATTCAGGCCATATTTCAACAAGTTCCGTCCAAAGTCCAAATTGAAACCTCTCGACACACCCCTACTAGACCAGGGTCGATAATTTTTGAAACCAAAAAAAATAATAGTAGGAGGAAACCCATTGGAAAAGGAAGAGAATAATGTATGGGCGATCTGAGGTCGGGAAGTGGAGAGGGTGAGTTTTTAACGGTAAAAAACGGTTATTCTCGATTTCCGGCAAAACTACCGGCCCTATGGAAAAAAAGTTAAAGGCAAAGTTGTAGGTAATAAAAAGATCTACAACTTTTGTATTTACACTTTCTTCACATAACCTCAAAATTTATGTGAGAAATTCAAATAACCGTTTTTGGTTTTTAATTTTCTTTTACAAAAAATTTTCTTTTTAAATAAATTTGGTCAAAACACCTTTACAGGACTTATAGTTTTTCCGTTTTTTACCCTTAATAGAGTAAATAAGCCGTTTTTTACCCTTAAAAACTCACCCACTTCCACTTCCCAACCTCAGATCGCCCTGAAATTATTTTTCCTTTCATTTTTGTTATATTCACTTCTTTTTCCAATGGATTTCATCCTACTATTATTTTTTTTCCGCTTTTTACCATTTTCAAAAGCTCTGGTCCATAATAATACTATATATTAATAAAAGTTGCTGATAAATTTTACATCAAGGCTTTTTAGGAATGTCGACATTATTAACTATAGTTATAGTACAAATAAAAATAGCATGTTTTAAAAGTCAAATATTCATATTATACACAAACCTAACGTACAGAAAAAGTATAATTAAATTAATATACAATAGAAATAGTTAAAAATATCTAGATGTCAATATTACAAATTGAGAAATAAATTTAAAAAAATTGGAATATAGTAGTTATAACAACATTGTGCCATTCTCTCCAAAGAAATATCATGTCAACATACGAAAAAACAAATATACAAAAACTAAAATGCATTACATTTCTTAATAATTTAACATTGTAACGAAGTAGAAATAATTCTCCTCTCATTACGCTATAATCAAAATATTAAATAGTACATTCAGTCCCGCTTATAGCCAGGTCGTTTACAAACCCCTTCTGGGTACTGCGTAACTACTCGTAACTAGTTTTTCCATTTCTTAAGATAGGGCAATACAAGATCTGTAGATCACGTGACCCCTGGCGCTACCGCCGTTCTCAACTCGAAGTTATTCGCGGCCCTTACAGATACCGCCTGTAGGGAAAAGTGATCTGACTGCACTCTAAACAGACAGTGCGCCGCCGTAAATAGTTTTTCCATTTCTTAAGATAGGGTAAAACAAGATCTGTAGATCACATGACCCCTGGGTTACCGCCGTTCTCCACTCGAAGTTATTCACGGCCGCTACAGATACCGTCTGTAGGGAAAAGTGATCTGTCTGCACTCTAAAGAGACAGGGGCGCTCGAGATAGAACCTCCGCTCTGAAGCTGAGAGTCACAACATAAAAGAAGTAAAACATCATAATGTAAAACTGTATTCCCATTGTAATGGCACGAAATATTTAGTGCTTCTAACATAACCTAACCTAACAAACAAAATATAACAAATCTAAAGTCAACATTTAACACTTTAAAGACAGATTGAGTAGAAAAAGCAATAACTATATTATCTAACTATGTACAAGCATTTAATAGTGAATAAAAAAGAACAAATTTAAGTATAATAATAATAATAATAATAATAAATTAGTTAATTAATATTTTAAAAAACATGTAAATGTGTGATGATAACAAGAAAAATAAAAATACAAATCCACTTCACTATCCTTATAGAAGTTAAAAAATAAATCTAATAACATATTAAGTATAACTATCGAATAGAACTTAAAAATATTATAGTCTATTTGAACATGAAAGAGAGAAATAAAAGCTCCTTAACTCATCTTTCTTTTCCAAACAGTTAACTAGATTTCATAGGCAAAATTATATTAAGGAAGCGTTCACTTAAAAATACTTAAAGAAGAAAAATATAAATACAATAATATTAAATATTCAGCGATATATCATTACAATACAGCTCTATCTGCATCTGGAAGAGGATTATCTACTCGATCTTTTCCAAGTAAGGACTAGCTACTGTTGTTTTTGGGACTCGTCGGTACAGATTTATTTATGTCAGACCTATTAATATACACCCTTAATAACTTAATTTTACTCCCAGACAAGTGGTTAATGTACATTGAAAGTCTTTCTTCGCCCACAGCCTTATATATTGCCACCATGCAAAATATAGAACTCTTCCTAACCGGACTTTCATTGTGGTCTGTGCCCTAAAAAATTTAACGTATTTAAATTCAGTACACTAATGACCGTTACACTAATTCACTTGCAAGTTTAACCCACTGTTAGCAAACAGCTTGTCAAGCTTTAACAGACTGTTAGTTGGCTATAATAAACCGTATTTAGAAAAAAGAAAGAAACTTAATTAACGCTGATGAAGACTTATAATGCAAAAATATGTAAAAAAATCTGAAATTTTCCGTAGAATTCAATAAACCGAAATACAAACAACTGGCACCTCCAGGTCCCATAGTAAATCGGGCCCAAATTTGGTCAAAAACGTTTTTTTCCATTTTACTCCGCCGTGGTGCCATAAAATGAAAAAAAAATTATACAAAAATACAATTCCATCTGTGGAAATCAGAGGTCAAAAAATTCAAAAATAAATTATTTATTTGCAAAAAATCGTTAAAAATAGTTTTTTTGAAACACTCATATCTTCATGACAATTAATCATTTTTTCACAAAACTTGGTGAAAGTGTAGCTCTCTACTAACTGAAAAAGATCATTTTCAAAAAATTTTAAAATATTTTTGCAATAATTTAATAAATTTTTTGCAATAATTTATTTTTTCGAAAAAATCACGTTTTTTTAAAATCTCGATAGCTCATACATGATTTCATATTTTGAGTCAATTTTGAGCTTAAAATTTTCGGGAAATGTACTAACATTTTTATTTAATGCGCGCTTTTTAAATTGATCGTTAATATGCGAAAAATGGGAATAAAAAAACAAAAAAAAATGTTTGAGAATTTTTTTTTCCTTTTTTGTTAGCAGCATTGAATAGCTGGTATTTTTTTTTATAAATTTACAAAAAAAAAATATCTACGAACCTTTGGAGCTGAGAATTGTTTTTTTGAAAAAAATCTAGTGTTAAAAGCTATCTTTTAATATCAAGGGCTGAAATTTACAGAGTTTGTAGTTCAATGTATTTTTCATAAAAAAAAATACTACAATGACAAATTCGATCTCTATTCTTTGGAAATTTAATGGTGATTATTAAAGATTTTACATGAAAGTTCAAAATATTGACAGTGAATCTAAACGTGTACAGTACTTAATTGATCTGTAGGATTGGAGAACTAGATTTAAAAAAAAAATATCTCAGCTCCAAAGGTCGTAGATACAATTTTTTTTTCTGTATATTTATAAAAAAATATCAGCTATTCAATGCTGCTAATCAAAAAGGAAAAAAAAATCTTAAATAAAAAATCGTTTTTTTTGTTTTTAAAAAAACCGATTTTTCAACCGATTTTTCGCATATTAACGATCAATTTAAAAAGCGCGCAATAAATAAAAATATTAGTACAATATTTTAAGAAAATGTTAAGCTCAAAATTGACTAAATATGATAAGCTATCTAAATATATAAGCTCATAAGTTATAGAAATTTTTAAAAAACGTGATTTTTTTCAAAAAAATCAATTTTTGAAGTTTATATTTTTAAATTTTTTGAAAATAACCTTTTACAGTTAGTAGAGAGTTACACTTTTGACAAGTTTCGTGAAAAAACGATTTGTTGTCACGAAGATATGAGCGTCTCAAAAAAACGCGATTTTTAACGATTTTTTGCAAATAAATAATTTATTTTTGAATTTTTTGACAGCGGATTTCCAGATCGATCCGTATTAATTCCGTTCTACAACTTTTTTTCATTTTATGGCACCATGACAGAGTAAAATGAAAAGATCCGTTTTGAGCGCCAGTTTCGGAAAATTTCAGATTTTTTACATATATTGTTTACTGTATCACCACTTAAGGGTCCAAATCCGTAGGCAGACTGCACTATAGTAGCATTTTTGAAAAGACGTGTTATTACATAAAGGCATTAGAATGGTGCATTCTAATCTAGACCTAGTATTTGGAGGCACTGCTAATGTGTAGCTTATAAAAGTAACCTGTAAACAGATGCCGACTAAAATTTCTGTGAAGAGATCAAGTTTTCAGCAAGTAGAAGAGATCTGGCTAAAAAAATCGTAATTATAAACCATTTTCATGGAACGTTTCTACCTTACAACAGTATAAGGATTACTTACAATAATTTAACACATTCAAACCATTGTAAACGAAGTTAGAACTCATTTTATAATATATGGTACATTTGACCTACTAAGTACAACTATTAAGGGCTATGTTGTATTCAGTCTAGTGTTAGAGATTCAAGCAGTATTTTGCGGTTTGCAGACATTCCAAATGGCCCTCTTGATTGCACGTTTTGTTACCGGTACTAAATTTAGTTTGGGCTTCATGCTAGCATACTAAACTTGACAAATTTTTAAACTTTAATTAGCAGAAATTAGACCAGGGTTGCTAATTTTTGAAACCCAAAAAAAAATAATAGTATAATGAAACCCATTGGAAAAGGAAGAGAATATAACAAAAATGAAAGGAAAAATTATTTACGGGCGATCTGAGGTCGGGAAGTGGAGGGGGTGGGTTTTTAAAGGTAAAACACGGTTTATGTCGATTTCCGGCAAAACTAACAAGACCTATGGAAAAAAGTTAAATGGCAAAGTTGTAGGTAATGAAAATATCTACAATTTTTGTATTTACATTTTTTTCACATAACCTCAAAATTTATGTGAAAAATTTAAATAACCAAGTTTGTTTTTTTATTTTTCTTTTAAAAAAAATTTTTTTTTAAAAGAAATTTGGTGAAAATTTACCTTTTTACGTCGCAAACACACTGTAATTTTTTTGATTTAAAATATTTATTTTTCCACCTTATTTTGACTTAATATCAAAAATTCTTGCAAATAATCTGCTTTTCTAAAAAAGTCGGTGGGCTTTTTGGTTGTTGAAATATCTACTTTCTGATGGTGTAAAAAAATATACATTACTATGGTAAATGTTCTTTGAAAATGCAAAGAAACGGAAAAAACTCTAATCTGAATTTTTTTTTAATCATTATGTGCAATTTTGAGCTATTTATTAAATTTTACACTTTAATTACGCAAAACTTAAGATTCCATGTTACATTGATAAACAAAAAAATTACAAATCCATAAAACATAAAAATTACCAAAAACATTTTTTTTTTTTTTTACAAACACCAATGGCATTTACTATAATTACAATCAGATCTGAACTTAGATCAATGAGTAATATTTTTCTAACCTAATTTACTACTGCTACAAAACTTATATCTAAGGACTTACTCACTAGTGTTCCTTATATTTTTCTAATACTTAATTACACTAATATTAATGTGTACACAGGCACTGTTCTCTGCTTTTGCACTAACACAAAATTATACTAGCTCGAAGGGTTTGATCCTCCTGAGCCTGCGAATCTGGTTTGTATTGTCGAGGAGCTGGATGACTTCGACATTGACGTGACGATGAAGTCGCTGTTCGTGACTTTTGGCGAATTCGCTGATGGTCTGGATAACGGTGTCCATTCCCATGTCCCTATGGAGGTCACTATTTCTGCAATACCAGGGGGCATTAACTGCTGGATTATATCTAGATTGCTCTTACTGGCACAACCCCACAGCTGGATGCCATATGTCCATACGGGCTTGAGAATTTGTTTGTACAAAAGTACTTTGTTATATATTGACAGTGTGGGATTTCGTCCAAGCAGCCAATACATTTTTTTAAATCTGATATCTAATTCTTCCTTTTTCTTTTTGACATGTGCTCTCCAGCGTAGCTTAGCGTCCAGTGTTATACCCAAATATTTTGCTGTATCAGCATATGGTACTTGGATATTGTTTATGCTAACAGGGATACGTCGGTCTCTCTTGTTAGTGAAATTAACATGGGCAGATTTACTCTCATTTAGTTTAATTCTCCATTGCTTAGTCCAGGTGTTGATTTTGTTAACTGATTTTTGCAGATTTATTGCCGCTTCTTGGTGATCCTTTCCCACAGCCATTATAGCAGTGTCATCAGCAAAGGTGGCTATCGTGTCATTTTCTAATTCAGGAATATCACTGGTGTATAGTAGGTAAAGGACTGGCCCTAATACACTCCCTTGTGGTACTCCCGCCTTGATATCTTTAAGTTCAGAATAAGCGTCTTCCTGCTTAATTCTAAAAGTTCTATCTGAAATATAAGACTTCATTAATTGTGAGAACTGATTAGGCACGAGCTTGCTTAATTTATACTGCAGTCCCTCATGCCATACTTTATCAAAAGCCTGTGCTACATCAAGAAAGACGGTAGAACAAACTTTTCTTTCCTCCAGCGACTTTTCAATTACATCTGTGATCCTATGGACCTGATCTATAGTTGAATGACTCTCTCTGAATCCAAACTGATGGTCTGGAATTATGTGTTTGTCTTCAATGATTGGTTTTAATCTTTTAAGAAATATTCTTTCGAACAGTTTTGATATTACAGGGAGCAAGGAGATTGGCCTGTAGGACGAAGCTTCATTTGGTGGTTTTCCGGGTTTCAGGATCATTATCATTTCTGCTACTTTCCATGTCTTCGGTACATATTTTAATCTAAAAGATGCATTAATAATATAGGTAAGTTTTAGAATGGCTTTACGTGGGAGATGTGTTAGAATTTCCCCCGTAATTAGGTCAAATCCTGGGGCTTTTTTCGGGTTAATGTTTTCTTTAATTTCTTTTGCTATTTCTTTCGGGGTAGCGGGTCTGATTGCACCTTCTTCCTGGATAAGATTATCCCAGTCAATAGTGTTTTCTCCCTCATTCGGCTGGAGAGTCTCTTCAAGATATTCAGCGTACCTGTTGGCTTTTTGCATATTACTTTTTGCCCACGTACCATCTGTATTTTTAATTGGTGGGTTCTGCTGTATTGGTCTCTTTAGTCTCTTGGTAGCTCTCCAAAGTGAATAGTCAGTTGACAGTTCACTTAGGTAGTCAGTAATAGACTTATCTTTGATTTTTTTCATCTCTCTTTTGAGTTGTTGTGTGGCATTATTTAATATGGTTTTATCGGCTGGTGATCTAGATTGATGCCAGATTCTTCTGAGCCTTCTTTTCTCGGAAATAAGAGCTCTGATTTCTTTGGGGTAGTTGTTACCTTTAATTCTTGGAGTAATATCTGGAGTATTATCCCATGCAGCTTGTCGGATAACATTAACAAATGATTCTGTTTCATTATCTAGTTGTTCTTCATTTCTTAGAGGCACTGACAAATTGATACTCTCTTCAAGTTCTAATCTGAAGCTTTTCTCCAATCTGTTAGTTTATTTACTAATCTATGGGCTAATTCACTTTGTATAATGCTGTCACTGAGCGTAAGTAATATGGGAGAATGGTCAGAGTTCAAATCCCAAGCTTCTTCCACATGTATATAGTTTACTGATACATTTCGAGTTATGAAAAAATCAATTAGATCTGGGATTTTGTTGGGATCTGTAGGCCAATATGTTGGCTTGCCAGTTGATAATGTTTCGCACTTTAGTTGATTGGCTGCTTGTAGAAGTTCTTTTTCTTTTGTGTTCGTTAACCTAGATCCCCATTGGACATGTTTGGCATTGAAATCGCCACCTATGATGAATCTATGTCCGTGACTATTTAGAAATCCTACATATTGTTCTTTTTTGAGAGCATGTCTAGGCGGACAGTAAACTGCAGCGACAATGATCTCATAAGTTTTGGTTTTTACCTTTACAGAGGCAGCTTGAAACTGTTCTGTTTTATACCCGGTTTCTTGATGATGCTTAATTGAATCCTTAATTACGATAGCACTACCACCTTTGGCTGCATTTGCTGGATGTATGGTATGATATGTTTTATATCCCTTAAATTTAATGAATGATTCATTAGTAAAATGAGTCTCCGAAATAAGGCATATGTCAATGTTCTCTACATCTAGGACTGCTTGCAATTCTTGTTGGTGTTGTAAGAGTCCATTGGCATTCCACTCCATAATCCTAAGGCTACTTAACATTACGAGTTTTTGGAATAGCTCCTTTAGCGCTATGTTCAAGTCTGCTAATACGTTCATCCATTTGTGTTAATTTCTCCATAATTTGTTGGAGAGTTTTGTATGAATACATACAAAAACATGCGAAAATAGTTGTTCTAAATATATTAAAGATAGGATTTAAAGGAGATTTCATCTAAAAAAATGTCTGCTGCAATTTTAATAATTATATTTGTCATAGAAAATCTCATAATATATAAATATACATGTAAATCGTACTATGGAATTTATATACTTTATACTGTCACAATTGTACATAAAGATTTTAAAAAAATTTTGGTATAGAGTTTTTTTGCATTTTCTGAGATCATTTACCATAGTAATAAATATTGTTTTTACACCATCAGAAAGTAGAGATTTCAATGAACAAAAAGCCCACCGACTTTTTTAAAAAAGCAGATATTTTGACGTGAGATTTTTCGATTGAAAATTAGGCTGCCTTTTCGATATTAAGTTAAAATAAGGTGAAAAAATAAATATTTTAAATCAAAAAAGTTACAGTGTGTTTGGGAGATAAAAAGGTAAGTTTTCACCAAATTTCTTTAACAAACAAAATTTTTTGTAAAAGAAAAATAAAAAACCAAAAACATTATTATTAATAGGTTATTTCAATTTTTCACATAAATTTTGAGGTTATGTGAAATAAGTGTAAATACAAAACTTGTAGATCTCTTCATTACCTACAACTCTGCCATTTAACTTTTTTCCATAGGACTTGCAGTTTTGCCGGAAATCGAGTAAAACCGTATTTTACCCTTAAAAACTCACCCCCGTCCACCTCCCGACCTAAGATCACTCGTAAATTATTTTTCCTTTCATTTTTGTTATATTCTCTACCTTCTCCAATGGGTTTCATCCTACTATTATTTTTTTTCACTTTTTACCATTTTCAAAGGCCCTGGTCTATAACTTACCTTTATTAACCCGGGCATTATATGACTTAAATGTTCGTCGGTTAGTTCCGTAGAATTTGTTTCTATCATTTTCGTCAACATCTTAATGGAACCAAGTATAGATGGATAAGAACTAGTGCGTATTAACGGCACCAGGGTAGTCACAATCGTATTAAATGGACATACACTCATCGCTGCTGCTGTCTTTTCCGCCTCTTTCACAACCTAAACGGAGAAAAGAACCGACATGTGAACCACAGCAATACACCCGACTGCCAATAATACAAACCTCTCGTTTCTCGTCGCAGTAGGCTTTCAGTACTCTCAAGGTTAATAGTTCAAAGAAATCATACCAGCACTGCTTCATATCGGGACTCTGAAATATCACTGTCAGGATTTGCAGCCCTATCACCTGAGTTTGACTATCACCTACATCATTTAAATTGTCTATCAGGATACGGAGTATTTTCCTAAAAATATTATATAAGAATAAAGATATTCCGGTAATTATTTAAGTAAAGACATACTTGAAATTTTTTTGTATGTGTTCAGTCTGACCCGACTTAATCAAATCTATCAACTGGGAGAGCAATCTTCGTTTTTCCTCTTTAGGCGTCGGTACATCTACCACACAGTTGTCTATTATGCTTGTTACTATTTGTTCCGAGTCCGGTATTTCTCCTAAAATGATTCCCTTATTATACAATACGCTGACGCGACTCAACTCAAATAAAACACAAACAAACTTTATTTATCACAAAAACACTCCGAGTGTTACAGTTACATCAAAGGTTCCACCCCTATCCAGTAGTAAGATGACTTCACGGTCAACGGAACTGAATCTCTATCGCAAGTATAGTACTAAAATTAGGTTAATAGGTTCTGATATTTGGTTTCTAAAATCCTGTAAACGTCATTCCGTTTTTCCGAGTTTCATTCAAGTTAAAATTCCAAATTGTTCGAATATTTCAAATAAGGTTGCTTTATTTGCAAAACAAAAATGGCTGGATTTAGAAATCAATTATATGTACAGTAAACGGAGTATGCTTGAGATACAAGCATATGATCTTTACAAGAAGCTTACTTTTAAGTTAAATAATTTAGATTATGAACAATGGTGCGAATTTCAGAGGAACATGTTTTTATCAATCAATGCGAAATTTATCAAAAAAATGTCTTCACAAAATAAAAAATTTAAAAAATTGATTACTAATGTACCAAAAAATGTTCCTCGGAACGTCGTTGACATTGTGGAAAAAAAAAATCACTCGTCACACTCTTTTGATAAAGAACAACTTGACCTTCTAAACAAGGGTTTAAACTTTGCTATAGCCCCTTCTGATAAGATTTTGGATGATGTCGTGGCAGGGATTGAAAGTTCAATTCAATATCTGCCTGATTCATCCAAGGGTCTCGTCAGAGTGGCTTGTAGGAACCAAATTACTAAAAATATAATGACTAACGTAGGCAATAGAAAGTCATGCTCAAAGAATCCTAGAAAGACTATCAAAAGATTGCGCGAAAAAGACTGTTTTTATTTAAAAGCAGATAAAGGTAATAAGGTTGTTATTTTAGATAAAGAGGACTATTATGAACGGGTAAACAACCTAATTAGTAATGGTCCTTATAAAGAACTTACTAGAAACCCTTTACCAAGAATGACCACTGAAATGAAAAATGTCCTCAAATCATGTAACAAACAACCTTATTACTCCACCTGTTAAGAATGGGTTACGTGTGTCGAACCCTACTGTACCTAGATTGTATTGTCTACCAAAAATTCATAAGCCAGGGAAGTCGGTGCATCCAATAGTATCGTCTATTGGATCTCCGACTTACCACTTATCAAAATGGTTGACTAAGGAATTTGAAAGTTTACCCATTTCAAAGCCTAGTTTTTCAGTTAAAAATTCGAATGATTTCATTGATAAGGTCAAGAATATTCAATTGCAAGAGGGTGAAATTTTGATTTCCTTTGATGTTTGTTCATTATTTCCTAGTGTACCAATTCCACAGACCTTGGACTATCTTGAGGATTTACTTGAATTAAACAACTATAGAAGAGAAGTAATAGAAGAATATATAAACCTTACAAAACTTTGTATGAAACAAAATTGCTTCCGTTTCAATGACAAGTTTTATGAACAACATGAAGGAACCGCAATGGGTAACTGTTTATCGCCTTTCATTGCTAATGTCTTCATGAGTCGTTTTGAAACTGAAGCAAAAGAAGAATTCGAGTATTTTCCTAGGATTTGGCTTAGGTATGTGGATGACATTTTTGCCGTGTTTGACACTAAGATTGCGGATGTAGAAAACTTCATTTCCAAATTAAATAGTCGTTTCACTTCTGTAAAGTTTACATATGAACTAGGAAATAATGGAAAACTTTCATTTTTAGATGTATTAGTAATTAAAAATAGTGATAATAGGTTAGAATTTGATATATATAGAAAAGATATCAGTACGATCAGATATATCCCTAATGACTCTCACCACTGCTATCAACATAAAATGGCAAGTTTCAATTATCTTGTCCATCGTTTACTAAGTTTCCCTCTCAGTAATGAGAGATTTGAAAAAGAAAAAGTATTAATTAAAGATATAGCTGTGAGTAATGGTTATCCTAGAGATATAGTTGAAAAACTAATTAGGAAGCGTATATTTAAAGACACACTTCGTAATTCTACGACCTTTCAAAAGGACATAGAGGCTCCAAAATATGTATCCATCCCGTACGAACCCCGGTTTACTCATGGTTTGAGTAAGGTATTCAAAAACGTGGGTATAACAGCGATCCATTCGTCGAGCAACAAATTACAACAACTTTTAGACAATCCAAAGGATAAAATTGTTCCAAATGAAAGGTCTGGGATTTACGAAATTAGTTGTAATGATTGTGATCGAAAATATATTGGACAAACGAGACGGTCAATTAACACCAGATTTAAAGAACATATGGCTCATCTAAAATATGGAAGAACAGATAAGTCTAGTGTTGCACAACATGCTTTTGACAACAATCATAGAATAGATATTAGTAATTTAAGATTAGTTAGAAATGTGACCAATAATAGACAGTTGGATGCATTTGAGAGCATAGAAATTGTAAAGTGTAATAGTAGTATGAATAGCGACAAGGGACCTATCCCGTATAGCCCGCTTTACGCGTTGCTTAGCAACCGATCATTGAAGCGTGATTAGTCACGCGTAAATTTCACGGTGATATCATTAGTGACGTCACCGGAAAAATAGTATAAATATGGTAGATTTTGTAATTTAAGATTAGTTTTAATCGTCTCCGGATGATGCCAACTTGGTTGGCGAAACGCGCGTCGAGCGAAGTGAAAGTGTTTTGGTGTTTGTGGAAACTACTCCGAGTGTTACAGTTACATCAAAGGTTCCACCCCTATCCAGTATTTATTTATCACATCAAATTTTTATAAGTACAGATATAAAAACTTATCGGACTAGTCGACCTACTGAAAATATTTATTAATACTTTATGGAATTTTCATGTTATTCTAACCTTTTTACATTACTCAATTCCTAAAAAAATGCTATGCCATGATATTTTTCAATTGGAATTCTATTTATTATTGGATACATTTTATTTGGTTTTAATTTATTCTATATCTATTCTCGTCTGGCTCGAAGGAAAGATGCTACCAGGGGAAACGTAAATATCTGCGGTGAGTATTCGTCGGTTTTTGAGTCAGCGCTTTTTTAAATAATTATTTAGCCTGGATATTCTTTTCGCCAAATGTGGCGATCAGAAAAGTTGTGTAAACAATTTAGTTATGTAAGTTTTACGTGGCATCATATGAAGTTTGAGAATTTAAATGTTTTTATCATATCTACAAATTATTATAAATGTGTCAAGGTTTAATCAAATTTTAACAAACTCATTTAAATATACAGTGTGGTTCCCTGTTGATTTGAAAAAATCAACAATTTGTATTAAATTTAATAGTAACAATTTTAATAATAACAAATATCTTGTGAATATTTATAACTCTTATAATTCCTTAATAAGAAAATTGCCTATCTCCACTTTTATACGAAAATAAATTTGCTAATGTGTCATATTTGCGAAACAAATTTAAAACGTGCGAAAAAAAATATGCCTATGTCCTTCATTACATATGTCGCTAAGAAGTTTGCCTATATCTATCAGTTTGCTTTGTAAACATTGTAACGGTTATTTTCAGACGGTTTCTTTTTTGTGTACCTGGTAATGACTACTAGATAGTAGCGTTAAAATATTATCGTGGATAAATGCCACAAGACACTTTTTGCGTGGAATGAGAGTTTTTGCTGTGGCGGTGATCCTGCTAAATTTGGTTAGATTGGTGCGATCGAGACTGGGGCAGTGTTGTACAGGTGATCGTGTATAGTAAGGTATAGAGCTGGAAGAAATTCGGAAAAGAAGTGTGATAGTCAAAGTCATCCTAATACTAATTAGGGATATATTTCCGATTCTCAATACACAGGCGATGGGAATTTATGGTTTCCGTTAGCGGTGAAAACTTATTAAGTGAAAAACCCAAAGCCTGATCGGTGGAAACCGGTTATAGTCCTGTCAGACGCCATACCACATTTAAAAACAACATTAATTCTGTCGATTTCGGCCATAACAATCATTCTCTGACGAGTAAGAACCCCTATATTAGGGTTTTTACCCGAGGCGGCCCCTTTCTCGTGCGAAGCTGCTTTTGTTTTTATTGAGGCTGTCCCTTCTTGTGTGACGCGGTCCCTACCTCTTATAAGGTCCGAGGTGGTCCATCATCCTATTTCCGTGGGAGGAAACGCACGCATGTCCCAACCTTAAATATAATTTTTATATGCGTATATAATTTTTTTATTATTTGATGGTAATATCATCTATGTAGTTAAATATTTTTTTTTTGTTAAACAAGGTTGCGCTTTATGCGGTTTTTCGCTATTATATGTGTATGTATATACACTCCCCGGCACAAAATTCCGTCACCCTAAAATTTTGCCCAATTTTGATGTTTTATAACTTTTTTATTTTTCATCTGATTTTCATAAATTTTTTACCAGTCTGTAGATCAGTTCATTGTGTGTCTTTTTAATTATTGTAATAAGTCATATTTTTCGTCCAGGCAATATTATACAGGGGTAAATCAAAGTGTTGTTTTTTGTCGTAAACTCAAAACATCCTGTGGAAAAATTGAGGCGAATAATTTTGTTTACAAACTGTTTGCTGCCATCTTAGACGTATTGTAAACATTTTGTTTTTTGATTCATCCCATTATCTCATTTCTTCTGCGAGCAGCAAAATTTTAAATGAAACGCTGATTTCAAGCTTATTTTTATTAACAAAAACATCCACTAGGTATATCACAAAATTAATTAACAAAGACAAATTTTAATAACGTGTATGTCCTCCTCTCGCAGCAATGACAGCTTGCATTCTTCGTGGCATCGAATTAATAAGATTACTTATTCTGTCTTGAGGAATAGCCTGATATTCTTCTGTCAGCGCCAGCCGTAAGTCTTGCAAGGTTAGTGGTTGCACAGGACGGCGACGGAGTGCTCTTTTAAGAGCATCCCAAAGATGTTCGATTGGGTTGAGATCCGGGCTACATGCGGGCCAGTCCAATCTTGGAAGTCCAACCTCATCCAGATATTCGCTCACTACCCGTACAACGTGAGGTCTAGCATTATCATGCATTAATGTAAATTGGTTCCCATTGAAAGGAGCAAATGGAACAACAATTTCTTGGAGGATTTCCTCAATGTAACGGTGGGCGGTTAGTGCTCCATTTTCAACAAATACAAGGTCAGTACGTGCATCGGTAGAAATACCCGCCCAAACCATGACTGAACCACCGTAATATTGCAGTCGCTCAGATATGGTGCAGTCTGCATATCTTTCATTTCTACGTCTGTATACCCGTTCACGACCATCCGGCGACCTTAAACAAACCCTGGATTCATCTGTGAATAGTACGTTTCCCCACTGTTCTACAGTCCAGTCAGCATGCGCTCTTGCAAATCTCAGTCGGTGTTGTCGATGCCGAGGAAGCAATTTTGGACATACTGCTGGCCTTCATGAATGCAATCCTGCTTCTAACAATCTTCTACGTATCGTTCTTTCACTTACACTTACTCGACGTACCGTTTGCAAGTCATTTTTTAGATACACAGCAGTAGCTCTTCGATCTCTTAAAGAACTCATAATGACAAAGTGATCATCAGCTTGAGTGGTCATTCTCCTTCTGCCAGAGCCTTGCCGCCTAATAAAGTTTCCCGTCTGTAGATACCTATTCCAAACATCACAAACTGTAGACCGCGCAATTCCCAGAGTACGGGAGACATAACTCTTATTGCGGCCATCCTCTATTAAGGCAACAATTCTACCTACGTCTGCTGTAGTTACCATGATGACAACACACTAAATTAACTGTACTGTCAAATATTCTGTCACAATAACCGCGTATTTAGCCAATGTCGATGTTTTTTAGTTAAAAATGATAAAATTAACAGTGTTTCATTTTATGTTTTTGTTTTTTGACGTTTTATGTTTTTGTTTTTGAAATTTGACACAAATTCAGAATTATATGCATTACCGAAATGACATTTGCATTACCGGGGATGACATGTCTTCAAATGCTGATAATAGTATTGTCAACCGCTAATGCAAACTGCTGATAGCATGAATGAGTTATATTCACCTATAACAAAACATTACTATTCGTTTATTTTAAAAAAATCTGTATTTTTTTTGCCTCACTAATTTTGTCTATTTTGTCCCGTTATGTGGCAAATACCCATATACGCTGTTTCATGTATGTTTTGGCGCGACAGTGGCGCTTCACTGTGTCTTATGTACGGTTGATACGCGATATAAATTAATTATAATATCGTGTTATACGCGAGTGTTTAGTGTTTTTATGTGATGGAAGCGATGAATGCGAGTAGTAGTGGTTCTAAAACCAATAATTCCAATCGTAAGCGAGCGAATTTGACAGGAGGAGAACTGAAAATGACCAAAAATGTATACAAAGGAACATTCTTAAGATGATCAAAAAAAACCATCACAAGTACACTTAAAAACAACATTAATAACTTGGATATTTTATTTAATTTTTTTTATTCTGCCCCTTCTAAAATGATACGCCTATGGAATTTTGTTCCCTTCGCCCCTCATCTTCCTGAGCCGTCCATATGCTGGTGATGAATCACTCCACACTATTTCGGAACCAGGGTATAGTTGCTTGTATAAATAGTATGTAGCAGATAGGGATTTAGGCATTTTACTAAAAATTAGTTCATTTGTCCCCTACTTTATTTTATAAAATAATTAGTTTTTATGATGATATTATAAAAAACTAACTTAAAAACTAACAAGTTTTTAACTAATTAAGGTTTCTTAATGAAATCTGACATTTTCCATTCATTAATTAATTGAAAAGTCACTTAGTTTCAAGTAATTGTTATTTTTCTAAGTATCGATGTTATGATTTTAATCTACAAATCGCATACATATTCAAAAATTTTAAAAACAGGTCGGCACTTGTGAGCGACAGTTGTGCTAAATCTTGATGCATTATGGACTACCAATCATATTTATTTAAAATAGTTCGTTTGCATCATAATATTAATTTATATTATCAATCTTCGACTATACTTAATAATTAAGCGAATGATTGAATGATGTCTCTCGATTTAGTAAGGTATATTATTTGTACCCCACAGGCCCCAGACCGTGTATTTTTTTAACTCTCAAATCAAAAGGTTAATTATGTTAATAAAAGCGACATTTTTTTTCAGAATTTACCTAACATGTCGCGAGCAAAAAAATGCTGAAAATAGTAAACTAATAATAAAAATGATCTAGTTCTTGAAGTTGTGATACTTCAAGATGGATACTATTGATAAAGAAGAATTGAAAATAGACCAGGGCTTGGGATTAAAAGTGAAAAAAAATAATAGTAGGATGAATTTTCACATAACCTCAAAATTTATGTGAAAAATTCAAATAACCAAGTTTTTGGTTTTTTATTTTTATCTTCTACAATTTTTTTTTAAAAAGAAATTTGGTGAAAACTTACCTTTTTATGTCCTAAACACACTGTAATTTTTTTGATTTAAAATATTTACTTTTTAGCTCTATTAACCTAGCAAGCACTCATCAGCAGCACTGTACGGGGTTTACCTGGTAATATGTAGCTTTTTTGTTACGCCAGTCCCACTTTTGTAACTCTTACCGGTTGCGAGAAAAACCCGAAACTGCTGGCTTAAATTCCGATTTCAGCGCTGCAGGTCCTGGCTCGGCCAGTTTTATGTAGCTTTTTTGTTACTTGAGTCCCAATTTTGTAGCTCTCACCAGTTACGAGAAAAATGGAAACCTGCTAATAAGTTGCAGTCGGCTCAATAAAAATCGCGACCCGGCTAGTTCTTTGTAGCTCTTTTGTAGTTTTTTTGTTACGCCGGTCCCGCTTTGTAGCTGCAGTGGTATCAATTGCAGGTAGGTAAAATTTAAATTATGCGATGAATGGCGATACACATAGTGTGAGAGTGCGAGAACACGATTTCTTGAGATAACACGATCATGCAGAATTTCTTACGGTATATATTATACCCAGGCAAAATAATATATTTTCATCCTCATAATTTGAATTTGCCGCATATTTTATATAGTTGTTATGGTTTTCTTACATTTGTAGCTTTTTGGGTACGCGGTTCTTGCATTTGTAGCTTCATTGTTACGCGGTTCTCACATTTATACCTTCTTTGTTACGCGGTTCTCGCATTTATAGCTTCTTTGTTACACGGTTCTAAACTTTTTCACTCTCTGAATATGATTGTTACAGATTTGTAGCTTTGCCATTGCGCTTCTCACACGTTTATAGCTTGTTTGTTATGGGTTTCTCGCATTTGTAGCTTTCTTACGCTGTCGTAACATTTGTAGCTCCTTTGTTACGTGGTTGTTAAGCTCCAAACGCGTATCATACCTTATAAAAAACATCAGGCTGGCATAATAATAAACCTGCAAATTAAATACAAACGTAACAACAACGCCACAAATGTGTAACCCGACAGACAAATAAGTTTCTTAACTTCGGTACTATTTCATATACTACATATACTTCATATTTCATATAGCCGAAATAATTAGTTTAAATACCTAACCATTTTTTCGGAAGCTAATTGTTCCATCGAGAGGATAGGGAAGAGAAGAAAAGCCATTCCGTTTCATCCGGATCCAAAATTAAACAGGCCGAAGCACGGGCGATTCCCCTGCATATATTACAGGGCCCGAGTATTCATTGATTGCGTATTTTAAATTTTACCCACCAGCACTTGATATCACTGCAGCTACAAAAGTGAGACCCGCATAACAAAAAAACTACAAAAGAAGCTACAAAGAACTAGCCGGGTCGCGATTATTATTGATCCGGTTGCAACTTATGTTAGCAGTTTTTGATTTTTGTCGTAACTGGTGAGAGCTACAAAATTGTCGGAAATTAAGCGAGCGGTTTCGCGTTTTTCTCGCAACCGGTACCTAAGGGTTACAAAAGTGGGACCGGCGTAACAAAAAAACTACAAAAAACTACGAAAAACTAGCCGGGTCGCGATTTTTATTGATGCGGTTGCAACTTAAGCTAGCAGTTTTCCATTTTTCTCGTAACTGGTGAGAGCTACAAAATTGGGACTCAAGTAACAAAAAAGCTACATAAAACTGGCCGAGCCAGGACCTGCAGCGCTGAAATCGGAAATTAGGCGAGTGGTTTCGCGTTTTTCTCGCAACCGGTACCTAAGGGTTACAAAAGCGGGACCGGCGTAACAAAAAAACTACAAAAAACTACGAAATACTAGCCGGGTCGCGATTTTTATTGATGCGGTTGCAACTTAAGCTAGCAGTTTTCCATTTTTCTCGTAACTGGTGAGAGCTACAAAATTGGGACTCAAGTAACAAAAAAGCTACATAAAACTGGACAAGTCAGGACCCGCAGCGCTGAATTCGGAATTTAAGCCAGCAGTTTCGCGTTTTTCTCGCAACCGGTAAGAGTTACAAAAGTGGGACCGGCGTAACAAAAAAGCTACAAGTTACCAGGTAAACCCCATACAATGCTACTGATGAGTGCCTGCTAGGTTCATAGAGCTTTATTTTTTCACCTTATTTTGACTAAATATCGAAATAGCACCCTAATTTTCAATAGACAATTCTCGCATCAAAAAATCTGCTTTTTTAAAAAAGTCATGATTGTGTTATCTCAAGAAATCGTGTTCTCGCACTCTCACACTATGTGTATCGCCATTCATCACATGATTTAAATTTTACCTACCTGCAATTGATACCACTGCAGCTACAAAGCGGGACCGGCGTAACAAAAAAACTACAAAAGAGCTACAAAGAACTAGCCGGGTCGCGATTTTTATTGATGCGGTTGCAACTTATTAGCAGTTTTTCATTTTTCTCGTAACTGGTGAGAGCTACAAAATTGGGACTCAAGTAACAAAAAAGCTAGGTAAGTTACAAAAGTGGGACCAACGTAACAAAAAAGCTACAAGTTACCAGGTAAACCCCGTACAATGCTACTGATGAGTGCCTGCTAGGTTCATAGAGCTTTATTTTTTTCACCTTATTTTGACTAAATATCGAAAAAGCACCCTAATTTTCAATCGAAAATTCTCGCATCAAAAAATCTGCTTTTTTAAAAAAGTCGGTGGGCTTTTTGTTCGGGAAATCTTTATTTTCTGATGGTGTAAAAAAATATACATTACTACAATAAATGTTCCCAGAAAATGCAAAGAAACGAAAAAAAACGAATCCGAATTTTTTTTAATCATTATGTACAATTTTGAGCTATTTATTAAAATGTACACTTTAATTACTTGAAAAACGTAAGATTCTATGTCACATTGATAAACAAAAAAATTGCAAATCGAAATATACTACTATAATTAACAAATTGACAACTAAATAAATTAATAAAGTTAATATATTTAGTAAGACATTACAATATTTTGACAAAGTTGTAGAATCTTCTTTAAATTATATGCGTAGATGCCTATTTATTGCTATTTTAAGATAACTTCAGAAAAATGTATATTTTTTTTACACCATCATAGAGATTTCAACGAACAAAAAGCCCACCCACTTTTTTAAAAAAGCAGAAAATGTGACGCGAGAATTTTCGATTGAAAATTAGGGTGCTTTCTCGATATTAAGTCAAAATAAGGTGAAAAAAATAAATATTTTAAATCAAACAAATTACAGTGTGTTTGGGACATAAAAAGGCAAGTTTTCACCAAATTTCTTTTAAAAAAAAATTTTTTGTAAAAGAAAAAAATAAAAAACCAAAAACTTGGTTATTTGAATTTTTCACATAAATTTTGAGGTTATGTGAAAAAAGTGTAAATACAAAAATTGTAGATCTTTTTTTTACCTACAACTTTGCTGTTTAAGTTTTTTCCATAGGGCTTGTAGTTTTGTCGGAAATCGAGATAAACCGTTTTTTACCCTTAAAAACTCACCCCTCCACTTCCCGACCTCAGATCGCCCGTAAATTATTTTTCCTTTCATTCTTGTTATATTCTCTTCCTTTTCCAATGGGTTTGATCCTACTATATTTTTTTTTGGTTTAAAAAATTATTATCGACACTGGTCTATAAGTATTAAGGTGTTTTTATTTTTTGTTAGCATTTTTGCATATAAATTTTATATTTCCGGTTTCATGCCCATGAGTAGCACTTTATAAACAGACGTGCCTGTCAATCAACTTTCCACACTTCTTAGAACCACTGTAGTGATGGAATATTAACAAAATAAATAGTATATTAATATAATAAGAAAAATTCATACCTAAACTTCTACAACCATTCGAATCAGTCTCGGTAACACCATTGACAGTGGTATAAGGTAGCGATCGGGTGCCAGATCTAATATTGTAGTGTGACTTCAGGGTAAGGTCTTCCAACCTCTCTTCTAAAATTCCAATATCATTCTTGATATCGTTACCTATTGACATTTGAGATATGCCTGAGTCTTGGGAAGTCGTATCTCTATCCCTATCTAACTTAGAACCTAAAAATATTGTGTAATATTGAACATTATTTAAAAATAATACTCAAATACCACAACAACTGCCTAATATAATGCGTCATCCAATTCGACGGGATGACGTCAAATGTTTATCGAAGGGCAGGCAAAAATATATTTATTGGAACTCTACAAAATATATTATTACCGATGTGGTTGAATTTTAGGACATATTATTAATGAAAATATAGTTTTACTCTAAATATTATCTCGATATCTAGTTTGAAAAAAAAATATTAAAAATTAATTCGTTTCACTTAAGTAATATTTTACGAAAAATAATCTTATTTCATTCTTTAAAAGATAAACTCATTTGCATATTCCCGTAATATTTTCCACATATATTTTATTAACAGGGCACTCAGAGCAAACTTCCATATCTATTTTATGATTTTAGGACAATATTTTGTAAAATTTTAGGATATCTTTAGGACATAAGTATTAATGAATATTAAGTATTAAGTTTTACTCTCAATACTATATTTAATGTCCCCATATAAAAAAATATTGTTAAAAATAAAAATTAATTGATGTTTTACATAGTATTTTATGAAAAATACTGGGAGAATATTCTTATTTCCTTCTTTAAAAGATAAGCTCATCTGGATATTCCTGTAATATCTTATACATATTAATATCTAGGTAAATATTAAATCGAATATTCTAGGAATAATCCGTTAAGGAAAAATATTCCTGTGATATTTTATGGATATATAGAAAAGAATATTCCATGAATAATCTCGGAGTAGTTTCCACAAACACCAAAACACTTTCACTTCGCTCGACGCGCGTTTCGCCAACCAAGTTGGCATCATCCGGAGACGATTAAAACTGTTTTAATCGTCTCTGGATGATGCCAACTTGGTTGGCGAAACGCGCGTCGAGCGAAGTGAAAGTGTTTTGGTGTTTGTGGAAACTACTCCGAGTGTTACAGTTACATCACAGGTTCCACCCCTATCCAGTAGTATGAATAATCTGTTAGGAGATATTCCTGTGAGATAACATGGATATCCAAAAAAGAATATGCCTTCCAGGACGTTCAGAGAATATTCCTTCCGGGAGGTTCAGAGAATATTCGTTGAGGGAATATTCCCATACAAATACAGCAGCCGTACATAATAGCAAAGTAGCAGCTGCTTTTAGCATAAAATGTGTTACAAACACAGATATCCTTTGCATTTGCATGTATTAATTATTAATTCAATTGCATTTCGTTTGATAATCCACAAGAGCAATACCATTTGTCTTATCAATTTAAAATGACGCTCAATACAAAAAACTTACCTAACGTTTCAAAACTATAGTTCTGTATCTCCGCAGTGGTTTTTCTTAAGCTTCTATAGATCTCTTCCTGATCCAGTCCATCTTGAAGCGGTGAGGTGCCGGGAGATAGAGGCTTCGGACTTCCCATTACCAATGGACTGCCCGGTTCGCTTCCCGTAGAACTCTTCCTCATATGGGAATGTACGACATTAGCCGCTAAATCTTGCTGCTCCTTTGATAGCTCCGCCAACATCATAGTGACTTGCGGCGTGTTACAGTTCCACATGGCGACGATGCACACTTTCGCGCCATTCCTCGTTTCCACCGACTTCGTGTCCTGAGCGTAACTGATAATTTTCTGGAGGGCCTGACTGGCCGGCGGTTGCGAGACATACTGAACGGCGTCGACGTTATTGCAGAGCGACGTGAGAAACGAGAGAACTACCGTTTTCACCCGAGCGTTTGGCGTTTGAGTGGCGTCGATTAGAAACCTGTATACGTTGGAAATGAGCAGGTTTATAGGGAAGCTGTTTCGGGTAATGTCCAGAGTCGTCATCAACTTGCTCTGTATCGAGTGTAGAGATTCGGTACCAATTTTTAAAAATACTCTCTGAAGTAAGACGTAAATCCAGAAATGCAGTTCTTGTTTGTGCATTTTGATGACCTCGTGGAGTGTGTCCAGAAATACGCTCAAACCTTTCGTATGAGAGTCCATAAACATACGAGTAAAAATTTCAGTTAGATGCTTCAGTTCTCCTGGTGTCAATCTCACATCAGTACTCAAATAATATTGAAGTGAAAGCAGGCCATCCTTTCTTTCCTGCCAATTTGTACTTGCGCATAAGGCAATAATTTCATTTATATCCTGAAAGATAAATTCCTAAATTAATCAGTACGGATTGAATAATTAAATTATCTTCTTATATCTTAATAATACCATAACCATACCTCCTCCATAAATAAGTATTAGCTAGGCTCAGTTGTACCGAGACAGTTCAACGTTAGATCAGTCTTAATTTCACGCTAATTCACCTGTTGTACGATTGCAATTCAAAGCTGAACTAAAGGCTAAATAATGGAGGTTGAGTTGAATGGACAATTTGGTTCGTTTAAAAGGTCCAATGACATTAAAATTGACAGACCACAATCAATTGATTATGAAAAGCAATTGTTATGGTTGACAGTACTATTGTGTGTTGTCAGTTGTGCTTGCAGTGAGAAATTTGCAAATATCTTGCCGAGTTAACAGACTAGGCGGTATATGTTTTAAATGCCTATATTTGGGTAATAGACCAGCCTAGATAATTCTTTTTGAATCCAAAAGAAGTAATAGTAGGATGAAACCCATTGGAAATGGAAGGGAATATAACAAACACGAAAGGAAAAATAATTTACGGGCGATCTGAGGTCGGGAAGTGGAGGGGGTGAGTTTTTAAGGGTAAAAAGGGGTTTATCACGATTTCCGGCAAAACTACAAGTCCTATGGAAAAAAGTTAAATGGCAAAGTTGTTGGTAATAAAATATCTACAACTTTTGTATTTACACTTTTTTCACATAACCTCAAAATTTATGTGAAAATTCAAATAACCAAGTTTTTGGTTTTTTTTTTAATTTTTTTTTCTTTTAAGAAATTAGGTGATAAGTTACCTTTTTATTTCCCAAACGCACTGTAATTTTTTTGATTTAAAATATTTATTTTTTCACCTTATTTTGACTTAATATCGAAAAAACACCCTAATTTTCAATCGAAAATTCTCGCGACAAAATATCTGCTTTTTTAAAAAAGTCGGTATGCTTTTTGTTTGTTGAAATCTCTACTTTCTTATGGTGTAAACAAATTTACATTACTATGATAAATGTTCTCAGAAAATGCAAAGAAACGAAAAAAACTCGATTCCAAAAATTTTTAAGTTATCTTAAAATAGCAATAAATAGGCATCTACCATATAATTTAAAGAAGATTCTACAACTCTCTCAAAATATTGTAATGTCTTATTAAATATTAACTTTATTAACACTCGGAGTAGTTTCCACAAACACCAAAACACTTTCACTTCGCTCGACGCGCGTTTCGCCAACCAAGTTGGCATCATCCGGAGACGATTAAAAGACGATTCAGTTTTAATCGTCTCCGGATGATGCCAACTTGGTTGGCGAAACGCGCGTCGAGCGAAGTGAAAGTGTTTTGGTGTTTGTGGAAACTACTCCGAGTGTTACAGTTACATCAAAGGTTCCAGCCCTATCCATTAACTTTATTAACTTATTTGGTTGTTAATTATTATAGTAGTATATTTCGATTTGTAATTTTTTTGTTTCTCAATGTAACATGAAATCTTACGTTTCTCGAGTAATTAAAGTGCAAATTTTAATAAATAGCTAAAAATTGTACATAATGATTAAAAAAAAATTCTGGATCGAGTTTTTTTTGTTTCTCTGCATTTTCTGAGAACATTTATCATAGTAATGTTTATATTTTTTTACACCATCAGAAAGTGGAGATTTCAACGAACAAAAAACATACCGACTATTTTAAAAAAGCAGATATCCTGATGCGAGAATTTTCGAAGAAAATTAGGGTGCTTTTTCGAAGTCAAAATAAGGTGAAAAAATTAATATTTTTAACCAAAAAAATTACAGTGTGTTTAGGACATAAAAAGGTGGACATAAAATTTTTTTTTTGTAATACACTGCGCAACTTATTTAACGCACAACCAAAAAGTTAACTCAAATTTGACGTTATGTATTTTCGACAATTTTTGTTCGTTTTGGTCGACTTTTTTTTCAAATTGTAGGTTTTTCTCTTAGGAATATCACTGTCTTAGTTGTTTTGGTAAAACGAATGATTTTGATATTATATCAGGTGCTATAAAAATGTTATGTTTTTTTCTGAAATTTCAAAACGTCCTGTTGGCTATACAAGGTATTGCAAGTTATTGCAATTATAGCCAATTTAAAGCCTCATGTTTTTTCTACATTTTCTTTTTTTATTCATTTGTTTATCTCTGTTACTTCATAAAATATCCAATTTTTGAGTTGACGTGATTTTTATTAAATTTATTAACTTTCTTTTTTGTCAAGTGCTCATTATTTATTACTCATTATACTGGTTCAATGCCTCATTTTGCGTTCTGTTTTCCTTGATATCTTATAATTTATTGAGAGATGCAAGGTGTTTTAGAAGAGAAAAAGGTCTTAAAAGGACAAAAACTCAAAAAACATACCTAGAAAAATGGATTGCTTTAATCAATAAAACAACGAATAACAGGAAACAAAACAAAAGTAAATAGAGAATTAGTATCTGGTGTTTCCACCCCTTCCGCGAATGACCTCCCGACATCTTTGGTTCATACTTAAATCCAAAGTTCTGATTAGGTTCTGATCTAGGCCATTCCATAATTCGACTAGGCGTCCTTCCAATTCTTGTAAATTTTGTGGTTGTCGTCCCTCACTTCGTAACCGCCGACCGATAAAATCCCAAACATGTTCAATGGGGTTAAGGTTGGGGCTACGGGCTGGCCAGTCTATGTGATCAATTCCTACTTCTTCAAGATAATTTCTCACGATAAGACTGGTGTGGGGACGCGCATTGTCTTGCATAAGGGGCATAAGGCAAAATATGTGCTTCAAGAATGTCTGTGATGTATCTGTCAGAATTGAGATTTCCATTCACAGTTACCAAGTCCGTTCGCCCAGTCAAAGATATTCCGCCAAACACCATGACAGATCCACCTCCATATAAAGTTGTGTGCAAAAAATTGCATTGACTGTATCGCTCATCGGGTCTTCGGTAGACGCGATTACGTCTGTCACAATTATACAAACTGAACCTTGACTCATCAGTCCAAAGAATACGTTCCCAATCTGCTTCCATCCAATTAACATGCTCATTGGCAAAATTCAATCTGGCTCTTCGATGATCTACTGTTAATGCGGGTCCTCGAGCAGCAATCCTGGGTCTTAAATTTGCCTCCCTCAGTCATCGGCGTACAGTTTGAACGCATATGAGTGGACCACCTGCGTCTTGAAGTTGTGCTCTTAAATGTGTTGCAGTTATAAATCGTTGTCTTACAGCATTTACTCTTAAAAAGCGATCCTGGACCTTGACCCGCCCGTCTGGAATGGTCTCCTGTTTCCGCGTACCTTTGAATTGCTCTCGCTATAGTTGTGTGAGACACTCCCAACCTTCCAGCTATGCGGTTGTAACTCCACCCTTCACCATGTAATGTAGCTGCCTCAACACATTCATCACGAGTTAAATTTCTGGTTTGGCGTTCCATTATTCACTAATTATTGCTGGACTGTCAACAAAAAACTAATGACAAAGTTGTCAGTTTATGACGTGTAATCTTCGATTTCCATAGCTTGCTAGCTGTTTGAGTTGTCCAATAAATGCATTTCATGTGAATAAAAGCATATGGTGTTTCAAAACGGTGTATTTCATGAAGTAACAGAGATAAACAAATGAATTAAAAAAGAAAATATAGAAAAAACATGAGGCTTTAAATTGGCTATAATTGCAATAACTTGCAATACCTTGTATAGCCCACAGGACGTTTTGCACTTTCGGAAAAAAACATAACATTTTTATAGCACCTGGTATAATATCAAAATCATTCGTTTTACCAAAACAACTAAGACAGTGATATTCCTAAGAGGAAAACCAACAATTTGAAAAAAAAAATCGACCAAAACGAACAAAAATTGTCGAAAATACATAACGTCAAATTTGAGTTAACTTTTTGGTTGTGCGTTAAATAAGTTGCGCAGTGTAGTTAAAAATAAAAAACCAAAAACTCGGTTATTTGAATTTTTCACATAAATTTTGAAGTTAGGGTAAATGCACCAGTGATTGACCAGCCCCCATTGAATGACCATTAGTTCAATTTTCTTAATATAATAAGTAAATTTGCAGCACTGTGTACAGAAATCTTTCCATTTCGGCAATAGAGTACTTTTTAGTACCTGAATTCGCCATTAGAGGGCGTTATGACGCATGGTTGTCATGTACATATGGCGGCAAAATACGCGAGTCTGTGAATGTGCTAGTGATTTTATCAAAATACTAAGGTAAGTCATAGGGTAGTGTTATTTTCGATACAATTTTCTCAAAGTAATATCATTCATCTTTTGTTATCTATACCTTTTTGCATAGTATATTATTGAAGGGGTGCATTTTCTTAATAAAATAAGTAATTTAATAATTAGGGGTTATAATATCTAACTGGTCATATACTGGATCTGCATATCATCAGTTGTCTAGTGAATGACCACAAGCGGTCATTTACTGGATTTACTACTGCATGAGTTTTTAACTGATATGGTGTAGTGGGTTTATTGAATTCTTCCCTTATCTACTATATTTTAATTACGCCATTATACTCTAATTTAGGACCAATATATGACCGGTTTAGGAAAAGGTGGTCATTCACTGGATTAAATATATTTTGGCGAATTCAGTAAATGACCGCAAATATTTCAGATTGCTCTTAGAAAAAAAATATTTTCCAGATGGCAGACGCTGGTCAGATAAGAAAGAGAAAATATGAACGTTTCAAATACAGTTTAACTGATTTGAAACTGGCAATAGAGGCTGTACAAGGGCCAAGGCAGCTTTCAATAAATAAGGCATGTCAGGAATATAATATCCCAAAAGGAACACTTGTAAATCGACTCCATGGACAAGGTTCTGTTGATGAAAGAAGAATGGGACCTTTGCCAGTGCTTTCTGTGGAGGAAGAGAATAAATTGGAGAAGTGGATACTAGACAAAGCACGTTTTGGATTTCCTATGCATGAAAACGAAGTTCAAGATGTTGTGCAAAAAGTAATTGTTGAAGATAAGAGGCCCAACCCATTCACAGATAATCGACCTGGTAAAAAATTATCCAATTACATAATCCAAATACATTATCCAATAATTGAAAAGGGGGCTAAAGGGACAAAAGAAAAAGTGCCATTAGCAATAGTATCTAAAAAATGGAAAGAATATCACCAACTTAAAAACAAACAAAAGGAGGAAAAGGAAAGAATAAAGGAACAAAAGAAGGCTGAAAGAGATTTAAAGAAAATACAGTCAGGGAAAGAGGTAACTAATAAAAATAATAGACGACAAGTAAAGAAATGTAATGAAAACAAAAGAACAAATAAAAGTAACAATAGAAAACAAAATATGTGTAGAGAAAATCGGAAATTACAGAAAGAGTATAATTATAATGACACTTCAGAGGATGATTCAGATGAGTATGCATTAGGCGAAGTAAGGGACAAGATGCACAATATGCAAAAACAGGGAAAATATAATTATGATCTTACCTCATCAGACTCATCAGACAGTTTCCAGTGGGAAGTTGAAAAAGAAACTTCAGTTTTAGTAAAAAACAACAAAGGAATATGTGTTGCAGATTTCGTTATAGTAGAATATGAAAAACAGTACTATCCAGGAGTTGTAGTGAAAATTTCTTTAAATGAGTGTGAAGTGAGAGTGATGACTAAAACTGAAACTGATCTCTGGAAATGGCCTAAACATGTGGACCAGATTTGGTATAAAAATGAATACATACTTGACAAAATTGAAGCTCCTATCTTGTCATCGAAAAATGGTAATACATATATGGTTCCCGAAATAAAAACATATTGTACCTAGATATATGTAACACACAGTACTATTAAAATACATTTATTTTATGATTCGCTTTATTTGGTCATTTACTGGGTCCTCCGTGGTCACTAATTGGAACTTAGTGGTCATTCACTCGGATAATATGCTAAACTCAATTTAAAAAAAAAATTACACCAAAATAGTTATGAGGAACAGGTTTTAGTAATATGCAATCGAATGTGCATTAATGTATTAATTTTAAAAACACTTAAATAAATATAAATACTCAATATAATAATAATAACTTTGAATTGAAAGTTACGAACTCCTTAAACATCCCTCATTCATTGGTGCATTTACCCTATGTGAAAAAAGTGTAAATACAAAAGTTGTAAATCTCTTTATTACCTACAACTTTGCCATTTAACTGTTTTCCATAGGACTTGTAGTTTTGCCGGAAATCAAGATAAACCGTTTTTACCCTTAAAAACTCGTTTTTTCGAGAAAACTCGAGTTTTTTTCGTTTCTTTGCATTTCCTGAGAACATTTACCACAGTAATGTATATATTTTGTTACACCATCAGAAAGTAGATATTTCAACGAACAAAAAGCCCACCGACTTTTTTAAAAAAGCAGATATTTTGGCGCGTGAATTTTCGATTGAAAATTAGGGTGCTTTTTCGATATTAAGACAAAAAAAGGTGAAAAAATAAATATTTTAAAGCAAAAAAAATACAGTGTTTTCAGTTACAATTTTTTGTAAAAGAAAAAAAACCAAAAACAGTTATTTGAATTTTTCACATAAATTTTGAGGTTATGTGAAAAAAGTGTAAATACAAAAGTTGTAGATCTTTTTATTATCTACAACTTTGCCATTTAACTTTTTCCCATAGGACTGGGGAGTTTTGCCGGAAATCGAGATTAACCGTTTTTTATCCTCAAAAAGTCGCCCCTTCCACTTCCCGACCTCAGATCGCCCGTAAATTATTTTTCCCTTAATTTTTGTTATATTCTCTTCCTTTTCCAATCAGTTTCATCCTACTATTATTTTTTTTTGGTTCCAAAAATTATCGACCCTGGTCTACTGTTGTCAGTTTCAGTTATAACTTGAAGACAAAGTAGCTGAATTTTATGAAGATATTTAAAATTGTTATGGAGAAAAAATTGTTGTGGAGAAATTTAGATAAAAACACAAAACAGACAACAGACAAAGTGTTGTTCAAAATTACTCAATTGAGATCCTAAATGGGGATCATGTCAAAAATTTTAAATATAAAAATAAATAGTACTAAAAAATAGCGTAACGTTGTAATAAAACGTTTACTTCGCAATAAAAAAACATGATTATTTCTAATTCCGCGCGATCTAAACAGCGATAAAATTGACGCGGCCCGAAAAGAGCTGTGACGTCACAAACTACAATATTCGGTAGGCGTTGCGCCGGAAGCGGCCGAATGACCGTAGCCGACCGAATCGGTCGTTTGTAAATTGTAGGCCGTAGCGTCACGACTTTGAACCTGTTTGAAACGGTTCGCTCGCGCGCGTTTCTAATAATTTATAACAAATTTTTTACTGGGAATTAAGGCGTCATATTTTGCATATCCTATTTTTCAGTATGGTAGAACATTTTCATGCAATAAAAAGAAATCGGGAATGTTCCCCATTGTTATATAAATAATTAAAAGAATGTAATGAAATAATAACTAAACTAATATGTTTTTAATAACTAAAACAAATAATGACAATAGTTAAACGGAAAAATTAACCCTATAAAAATAAAAATCTACCCGTAGCTAGGACTATAGAAAGTGATTCTATATTTTAAATATGTAATTAATATTTCATTATATCAAAGAAAATTATTTATTATTTACAAATAGGCACAGGCATAAGAAAAGCAACAGCCATTCACTTAAAGCATAAGCGAGCATCTGTGAATGAGTTTTACTTACTCGGGACGGTTCCCACAAGTCCCTGCTTGATAACCTTTGCTGTGACCCACTCCATGAGTATGACTGACAAATAAAATGATATCATTAGCGGAAGCAGGTGGCGTACGGTAATATGAATACGAAACTGATGCATCAGTAAACTGGTCAGTAGCAACAAAATTTCAATAATATCACACATAACCAATCGGATGCCTCGTCTTGCTCAGTTTTGGTCAAATAAAAAGGGAAAGTTATAGAAACATTTTGGTATAATGGCTAGAAATTTTTTCACGATTTTTTTAAATTTCAAAAAAATTATTAATTAACACATAAGATCAAATAAATCATTTTTGTTTCCAATTTTGTGGCCCCCAAGGAGCCCTGATTTAACCGTGGCCGATATGTTTCTATGGGGCCATTTAAAACCAGTTGTTTGCTACTCCAATACCAAATAATATTGAAATGCTAAAAGACAGGTTCACCTAAGGCTATCAGTTCCATATCCCAGGAAGAAATCAGAAATTTACTTGCAAAATAAGGTAGGTTGACTCTTAGGCAAATAAACATTTTTGTTTTTGACCCACCCTATACAACAATATTGTTGTAAGTTTGTCATAGTAACTCCTATTTTCTACACAGGCAAAAACATTTTCAAGAATGCTTTTTTTTTCGTATCTTGCAAAATAAGGTGTTGACAAACAAAAAAATTTTTTTTGTGTTTTTGACCCACCCTGTACAACAACATTGAAGTTTGTCATAGTAACTCCTATTTTCTACACAGGCAAAAACTTTTTTCGAGAATGCATTTTTTTCGTATATTGCAAAATAAGGCAAACTTATTCTTATGAAAAAAAAACAGTTTTGTGTTTTTGACCCACCCTGTACAACAATATTGAGGTTTGTCATGGTGACTCCTATTTTCTACATAAGCAAAAACTTTTATCAAGGATGCCTTTTTTTCGTATATTGCAAAATAAGGCAAGTTTACTCTTATGCAAAAAAACATTTTTGTGTTATTGACACACCCTGTACAACAATATAGAAGTTTGTCATAGTAACTCCTATTTTATACACAGGCAAAAACTTTTTTCAAGAATGTCTTTTTTTCGTATATTGCAAAATAAGGCAAGTTTACTCTTATGCAAAAAAACATTTTTGTGTTTTTGACCCACCCTGTACAACAATATAAAAGTTTGTCATGGTTTTTTTTGCCTAAGAGTAAACGTACCTTGTTTACTCTTAGGCAAAAAAACATTTGTGTTTTTGACCCACCCTGTACAACAACATTGAAGTTTGTTATAGTAACTCCTATTTTCTACACGGCAAAAACTTTTTTCAAGGATGCCCTTCTTTCGTATATTGCAAAATAAGGCAAGTTTACTCTTATGAAAAAAAAAACAGTTTTGTGTTTTTGAGTCACCCTGTACAACAAAATTGAGGTTTATCGTGGTGATTCGTATTTTCTAAATAGGCAAAACCTTTTATACCGTTTTTTGTATTTTGCAAAATAAGGTCTAATAAAATAAGGTCAAATAAGGCTAGAGGTCCTCTTACGCAAAAAAAACATTTTTGTGTTTTTGACCCTCACTGTAAAACAAAATTTAAGTTTGTCATGGTGATTCCTATTTTCTACACAACCAAAAACTTTTGTCAGGAATGCTTTTTTTCGTATCTTGCAAAATAAGGTATGTTGACTCTTAGGCAAAAAAACATTTTTGTGATTTTTTACCCACCCTGTAAAACAAAATTGAAGTTCATCATGGTGATTCCTATTTTCAACACAAGCAAACACTTTTATCAGGAATGCTTTTTTTCGTGTCTTGCAAAATAAGGTATGTTTACTCTTGGACAAACAATTTTTTTTGTGTGTTTTTGACCCACCCTGCACGGCAATATTGAAGTTTGTCATGGTGATTCCTCTTTTCTACAAAAGCAAAAATTTTTACTAAGAACGTCTTTTTTTCGTATATTGCATAATGAGGTGTTTCACACGCAAAAAAAAGCGTTTTTGTGTTTTTGACCCACCCAGTACAACAAAATTGAAGTTTATTATGGTGATTCCTATTTCCTAAAAAGGAATGCAAAAAAAACATTTTTGTGTTTTTGAGTCACCCTGTACAACAAAATTGAGGTTGGTCATGGTGATTCGTATTTTCTAAATAGGCAAAAACTTTTATTTTGCAGAATAAGGTCTTATGTCCTCTTACGCAAACAATTTTTTTTTGTGTTTTTGACCCTCACTGTAAAACAAAATTTAAGTTTGTCATGGTGATTCCTATTTTCTACACAACCAAAAACTTTTGTCAGGAATGCTTTTTTTCGTATCTTGCAAAATAAGGTATGTTGACTCTTAGGCAAAAAAACATTTTTGTGATTTTTTACCCACCCTGTAAAACAAAATTGAAGTTCATCATGGTGATTCCTATTTTCAACACAAGCAAACACTTTTATCAGGAATGCTTTTTTTCGTGTCTTGCAAAATAAGGTATATTTACTCTTGGACAAACAATTTTTTTTGTGTGTTTTTGACCCACCCTGCACGGCAATATTGAAGTTTGTCATGGTGATTCCTCTTTTCTACAAAAGCAAAAATTTTTACTAAGAACGTCTTTTTTTCGTATATTGCATAATGAGGTGTTTCACACGCAAAAAAAAGCGTTTTTGTGTTTTTGACCCACCCAGTACAACAAAATTGAAGTTTATTATGGTGATTCCTATTTCCTAAAAAGGAATGCAAAAAAAACATTTTTGTGTTTTTGAGTCACCCTGTACAACAAAATTGAGGTTGGTCATGGTGATTCGTATTTTCTAAATAGGCAAAAACTTTTATTTTGCAGAATAAGGTCTTATGTCCTCTTACGCAAACAATTTTTTTTTGTGTTTTTGACCCTCACTGTAAAACAAAATTTAAGTTTGTCATGGTGATTCCTATTTTCTACACAACCAAAAACTTTTGTCAGGAATGCTTTTTTTCGTATCTTGCAAAATAAGGTATGTTGACTCTTAGGCAAAAAAACATTTTTGTGATTTTTTACCCACCCTGTAAAACAAAATTGAAGTTCATCATGGTGATTCCTATTTTCAACACAAGCAAACACTTTTATCAGGAATGCTTTTTTTCGTGTCTTGCAAAATAAGGTATATTTACTCTTGGACAAACAATTTTTTTTGTGTGTTTTTGACCCACCCTGCACGGCAATATTGAAGTTTGTCATGGTGATTCCTCTTTTCTACAAAAGCAAAAATTTTTACTAAGAACGTCTTTTTTTCGTATATTGCAAAATGAGGTGTTTCACACGCAAAAAGCGTTTTTGTGTTTTTGACCCACCCAGTACAACAAAATTGAAGTTTATTATGGTGATTCCTATTTCCTAAAAAGGAATGCAAAAAAAACATTTTTGTGTTTTTGAGTCACCCTGTACAACAAAATTGAGGTTGGTCATGGTGATTCGTATTTTCTAAATAGGCAAAAACTTTTATTTTGCAGAATAAGGTCTTATGTCCTCTTACGCAAACAATTTTTTTTTATGTTTTTGACCCTCACTGTAAAACAAAATTTAAGTTTGTCATGGTGATTCCTATTTTCTACACAACCAAAAACTTTTGTCAGGAATGCTTTTTTTCGTATCTTGCAAAATAAGGTATATTGACTCTTAGGCAAAAAAACATTTTTGTGATTTTTTACCCACCCTGTAAAACAAAATTGAAGTTCATCATGGTGATTCCTATTTTCAACACAAGCAAACACTTTTATCAGGAATGCTTTTTTTCGTGTCTTGCAAAATAAGGTATGTTTACTCTTGGACAAACAATTTTTTTTGTGTGTTTTTGACCCACCCTGTACGGCAATATTGGAGTTTGTCATGGTGATTCCTCTTTTCTACAAAAGCAAAAATTTTTACTAAGAACGTCTTTTTTTCGTATATTGCAAAATGAGGTGTTTCACACGCAAAAAAAGCGTTTTTGTGTTTTTGACCCACCCAGTACAACAAAATTGAAGTTTATTATGGTGATTCCTATTTCCTAAAAAGGAATGCAAAAAAACATTTTTGTGTTTTTGAGTCACCCTGTACAACAAAATTGAGGTTGGTCATGGTGATTCGTATTTCTAAATAGGCAAAAACTTTTATTTTGCAGAATAAGGTCTTATGTCCTCTTACGCAAACAATTTTTTTTTGTGTTTTTGACCCTCACTGTAAAACAAAATTTAAGTTTTTCATGGTGATTCCTATTTTCTACACAACCAAAAACTTTTGTCAGGAATGCTTTTTTTCGTATCTTGCAAAATAAGGTATGTTGACTCTTAGGCAAAAAAACATTTTTGTGATTTTTTACCCACCCTGTAAAACAAAATTGAAGTTCATCATGGTGATTCCTATTTTCAACACAAGCAAACACTTTTATCAGGAATGCTTTTTTTCGTGTCTTGCAAAATAAGGTATATTTACTCTTGGACAAACAATTTTTTTTGTGTGTTTTTGACCCACCCTGCACGGCAATATTGAAGTTTGTCATGGTGATTCCTCTTTTCTACAAAAGCAAAAATTTTTACTAAGAACGTCTTTTTTTCGTATATTGCATAATGAGGTGTTTCACACGCAAAAAAAAGCGTTTTTGTGTTTTTGACCCACCCAGTACAACAAAATTGAAGTTTATTATGGTGATTCCTATTTCCTAAAAAGGAATGCAAAAAAAACATTTTTGTGTTTTTGAGTCACCCTGTACAACAAAATTGAGGTTGGTCATGGTGATTCGTATTTTCTAAATAGGCAAAAACTTTTATTTTGCAGAATAAGGTCTTATGTCCTCTTACGCAAACAATTTTTTTTTGTGTTTTTGACCCTCACTGTAAAACAAAATTTAAGTTTGTCATGGTGATTCCTATTTTCTACACAACCAAAAACTTTTATCTAGAATGCCTTTTTTTTTGTATCTTATTATTTTTGGTCCAGTCGTTCTTTTGTACACTCAATCCGCTGGCATACTGTATAAATATGATATTATTAAGGGAATCGCTTTGCACCATTTGGAAATAGTGAGCAGAAAATTTTATTTAATATAACCTAATATTAAAAATACGTAGATTTAATGGATTCCTGACTATAAATTACTTAACTGGCTATAAATTATTATTAATTGAACCCAGTAATCATGACCGATAAATTTCAACAGTGCTAAATTTTACCACCAGTAAATTTTAAGAGCTAACAGCGCAATGTATTGCCAAACATGCTCAGAGAAAAAGAGGCTGATGAACACACATCGATGATTTGACATGATATAATTTTATTAAAACAACTCACCTCACTAGGCCTTTTAAAAGAATCATAGGAGCGCTCGGAACACACGCTAGAAGTCTCCGATTCATCGGAATGATTGTCTATCGACCGCATACCTTTCCTGGGACTTCTATAGAGTTCAGTAGAGTCATCCTAAAACGAGAAGTTCTCTCACAATGTAGAACGTCCAAATGTCACCACATTTATTCAATATTATTACTTTTTAAAAGGAAATAATTTAAACAAATTACGACGAAGACTTACAAATGCATCAGCCAGGGCATTCTCCGCCTCCCGACTTTGCTGCAGTATTTTCTGCGCTAAAACAGGTCGCGAAGCGGGACTTAGAGGTGGTCGATCGCTACCCCTTCTAAACCGGCTAAGGCTAGAACCGCGGTTAGGACTAGTTTCCCGTGAGGCTTCCCGCGATCCTTGCGTCGACCTGGGTATGCCCGAGGAGAGTCTCCTGGGTCTAGGGGAATCGTGGTCGCTTGCCCTTTGGTAGAGGTAAGCCAGGCGGGAACTCGGCGACCCTGATCTGCTGGTAGCTACAATACAAATTATTATTCGTATCTGTAATTTTGGAATGCGAGCAAAATAGGGAACTGCCACTTTAAAAATCCATGAGAGTAGTGCTGGCAATCGAAATCGGTTTTTTGGGTGATCGGTTAACCGGTTCGGGATAATTCGGGTTTTTTTACGAAACCGAAAACCGGTTATTCGATTAACCGGTTATTCGAATAATCGGTTAATCAGAAAATCGGTTATTCGGAAAACCGGTTATTCGAATAACCGGTTATTTCAATAACCGATTCTTCAAATAACCGATTATTCGACAAACTGTTTATTTAAACATCCAAATTATCGGATAATCGATTATTCGGTGGTTACTTTCTGAAAAGTCAAAGTGTTATGTACTATGTAGTTAGTAGTTATTATTGGCATTGGCTATATAATATAATTTAGTAGATAAAATAAACCTTTTATAAACAATAAATTGAAGAATCACACCGCAGACAGTTTATTAAGTATAACCATTTTAATTTTCACTCTTTCTTTAAGTCTTTCAACAGTTTTAATTTAACTTTTAACAGTTTTATAACATTATATAACTTAGGATAAGAACGTATATCGCGGCAGTTATACAAAAAATCGATTTTCAGATACCCGCTTTTGGCCAGTATCCGAGTAACTGGTTATTCGATAATCGGTCATTCGAGTAACCGATTATTTGAATAACCGGTTACTCGTATAATCGGTTTTAGAATATCCGGTTTTAACAACTATTCGGTTAACCGGTTTTATCCCAAAATCGGTTTTTTGCGGAAGCGGTTAACCGGTTTCACTTTTTTCCGGTTTTTGCCAGCACTAGATAGGAGCACACGTTAGGGTAGGTGTTCGGGTTTTTCGAATGACGAGTTACATTGAGGCTAATTCGACCCGTACTTACGTTGACTTTGAGAGTTCCGATTCCTCGTTCGGCTGACACGTTCCGGGGATGACGTGACGGCTGCATCCGGAGATTTCCTTGGTCGAGCTTTTAATTATAATAGAACAGAGTTAAATTTTTTATTAGAGGCTCAAGGCAAGATTTGATGTTGTTAGTCAGTGAAGGTCAATCATGTTTTCACCTAACTGGACCACGAGTAGCTTAGGTTTACGTCTAGTTTCTATATTCTTTACATTATTATTGGACCAGGGTCGATAATTTTTTAAACAAAAAAAAATAATAGTAGGATGAAACCCATTGGAAACGGAAGAGAATGTAACAAAAATGAAAGAAAAAATAATTTACGGGCGATCTGAGGTCGGGAAGTGGAGGGGTGAGTTTTTAAGGGTAAAAAACGGTTTATCTAGATTTCCGGCAAAACTACAAGTCCTATGGAAAAAGTTAAATGGCAAACTTGCAGGTAATAAAAAGATCTACAACTTTTGTGTTTACACTTTTTTCACATAACCTCAAAATTTATGTGAAAAATTCAAATAACCAAGTTTTTGGTTTTTATTTTAAAAAATTTTTTTTTAAGAAATTTGGTGAAAACTTACCTTTTTATCCCCACTCCCACACCCACTGTAATTTTTTTGATAAAAAATATTTATTTTTTCATCTTATTTTAACTTAATATTGAAAAAGCACCATAATTTTCAATCGAAAATTCTCCTGTCGAAATATCTGCTTTTTTAAAAAAGTCGACGGGCTTTTTGTTCGTTGAAATCTCTAAAAATTTCTTTAAAAAAATTTTTTTTTTAAGAAAAATAAAAAACCAAAAACTTAGTTATTTGAATTTTTCACATAAATTTTGAGGTTATGTGAAAAAAGTGTAAACACAAAAGTTGTAGATCTTTTTATTACCTACAAGTTTGCCATTTAACTTTTTTCCATAGGACTTGTAGTTCGAAACACTTGTAGTTCGGAAATCGAGATAAATCGTTTTTTACCCTTAAAAACTCACCCCTTCCACTTACCGACCTCAGATCGCCCGTAAATTATTTTTCCTTTAATTTTTGTTGTTAATCCCACTATTATTTATTTTTTCACTTTTTACCATTTTCAAAGGCTTCAGCCCTGGTCTATATGTAAAGAATGTATTTGTATTCATTGCATTATATTTTATATTTATAATATTTTGAAAATTAACTTTACAGCAGTTTTACTCTTTTTCAGCTATCCAGGCCGACTCTCCTATTGATAATTTAATATTTCAACGTTACCAGTCCAACTTGTTTATTATATTCGCGTTTATTCAACAGTTATTTTCCATAGTTGTGTGTTATCTGATTTACTATGTTTTGTTTAAGTGTTAAAACCGAGTGTCCTCAACTTTATTTTTATAATATTAAGATCATAAGCTAAGTGCTTTTCTTTACTAGTGTTGTTTTTGTTTCAACCTAGTGTTTGTATTCATCAAAATCCTCTTTAGATATTAATCACATTAAAATTAAGCTTAAGATTAGTGGTGTGTCAGTGGTTTCACCCTGCTGGGATTCTACCTAGAAACCTTCTTCTAAGTGGTTTTCTTTACCAGTGTTGTTTTTGTTTCAACCTAGTGTTTGTATTCATCAAAATCCTCTTTACAGTTCATTCAATATGTGTGTGTAGTTAACTGACCGCATATAAGATACCGCGCAGTTGCCACATGTAATTCTCAATTTTCTCAAAATTCAATTAAAATTTCAAATTCCACAATACTATATTAAAGTTGTATATATTATTTATGAATGTTATTAAATAATAATTGTGCACACAACAATATATTATAGGCCAAGATGTTACGTTTTTACATTTATTTTCGTCTACTTTAAATATGGCAATTACGTAAACATCTATTTTTATAACACTCGGAGTAGTTTCCACAAACACCAAAACACTTTCACTTCGCTCGACGCGCGTTTCGCCAACCAAGTTGGCATCATCCGGAGACGATTAAAACTAATCTTAAATTACAAAATCTACCATATTTATACTATTTTTCCGGTGACGTCACTAATGATATCACCGTGAAATTTACGCGTGACTAATCACGCTTCAATGATCGGTTGCTAAGCAACGCGTAAAGCGGGCTACGGTATGATAACACCGTCAAATTTACGCGTGACTAATCACGCTTCAATCATCGGTTGCTAAGCAACGCGTAAAGCGGGCTATACGGGATAGGTCCCTTGTCGCTATTCATACTACTATTACACTTTACAATTTCTATGCTCTCAAATGCATTCAACTGTCTATTATTGGTCACATTTCTAACTAATCTTAAATTACTAATATCTATTCTATGATTGTTGTCAAAAGCATGTTGTGCAACACTAGACTTATCTGTTCTTCCATATTTTAGATGAGCCATATGTTCTTTAAATCTGGTGTTAATTGACTGTCTCGTTTGTCCAATATATTTTCGATCACAATCATTACTAATTAAATACAAACTAATTTCGTAAATCCCAGACCTTTCATTTGGAACAATTTTATCCTCTGGATTGTCTAAAAGTTGTTGTAATTTGTTGCTCGACGAATGAATCGCTGTTATACCCACGTTTTTGAAAACCTTACTCAAACCATGAGTAAACCGGGGTTCGTACGGGATGGATACATATTTTGGAGCCTCTATGTCCTTTTGAAAGGTCGTAGAATTACGAAGTATAGTTTTTCAACTATATCTCTAGGATAACCATTACTCACAGCTATATCTTTAATTAATACTTTTTCTTTTTCAAATCTCTCATTACTGAGAGGGAAACTTAATAAACGATGGACAAGAAAATTGAAACTTGCCATTTTATGTTGATAGCAGTGGTGAGAGTCATTAGGGATATATCTGATCATACTGGTATCTTTTCTATATATATCAAATTCTAACCTATTATCACTATTTTTAATTACTAATACATCTAAAAATGAAAGTTTTCCATTATTTCCTAGTTCATATGTAAACTTTACAGAAGTGAAACGACTATTTAATTTGGAAATGAAGTTTTCTACATCCGCAATCTTAGTGTCAAACACGGCAAAAATGTCATCCACATACCTAAGCCAAATCCTAGGAAAATACTCGAATTCTTCTTTTGCTTCAGTTTCAAAACGACTCATGAAGACATTAGCAATGAAAGGCGATAAACAGTTACCCATTGCGGTTCCTTCATGTTGTTCATAAAACTTGTCATTGAAACGGAAGCAATTTTGTTTCATACAAAGTTTTCTAAGGTTTATATATTCTTCTATTACTTCTCTTCTATAGTTGTTTAATTCGAGTAAATCCTCAAGATAGTCCAAGGTCTGTGGAATTGGTACACTAGGAAATAATGAACAAACATCAAAGGAAATCAAAATTTCACCCTCTTGCAATTGAATATTCTTGACCTTATCAATGAAATCATTCGAATTTTTAACTGAAAAACTAGGCTGTGCAATGGGCAAACTTTCAAATATTTCACGTAAATTTCACGGTGATATCATTAGTGACGTCACCGGAAAAATAGTATAAATATGGTAGATTTTGTAATTTAAGATTAGTTTTAATCGTCTCCGGATGATGCCAACTTGGTTGGCGAAACGCGCGTCGAGCGAAGTGAAAGTGTTTTGGTGTTTGTGGAAACTCCTCCGAGTGTTACAGTTACATCAAAGGTTCCACCCCTATCCAGTAATCTATTTTTATAGTTAAAAGCGGCTACGCCGCTCTATTCTTCTGCGTGAACTCGAGTATATCTCTTTCCAACTTATTGAAATGACGCGCCGTTTGTGTTTAGTGAACGGAGTAGCAAATGTTCCCCTCTCTTACATAGGCGGATCCATGGGTTATACGCGTTATTAGTAGGTAGGTACCTACTTACACAATAAATATGACTATTTCAATTGAAAGTATATTTATTTTATTTTTCCGTTTTAAAGTTTATTATTCTCGAAGGTTTAGAAGAAGGTTTTTATATGTAGATTTTCAACACCACAGCTGATATTGAATGCAAGTTTCCACACCCTCTACTTTAACCCCCTGTAAGTAGTTTAACCCCTTGTAAGTAGGTACCTATTGTTCATTGACTTTATTTTTATGTAGATACTTAGCATCCTAGATCACAAATTAATAATTTATATCAGTGGGCAAAATTAAAAATTAGTAGGTAGGTACCTACTTACACAATAAATATGACTGTATTTCAATTGAAAGTATGTCGGCGCCACCGAAAATGTTGTCCACGCCAATGGTACCTCGGCGTCAACCCTAACAGCTTTGCGGTCACAGCAGATTTTGTCTAGTTGTCATTATCATAACTCATACTAAGTTATGTTGTTAATATAAACATTCGTACTCTATCGCAAGTATAGTACTAAAATTAGGTTAATAGGTTCTGATATTTGGTTTCTAAAATCCTGTAAACGTCATTCTGTTTTTCCGAGTTTCATTCAAGTTAAAATTCCAAATTGTTCGAATATTTCAAATAAGGTTGCTTTATTTGCAAAACAAAAATGGCTGGATTTAGAAATCAATTATATGTACAGTAAACGAAGTATGCTTGAGATACAAGCATATGATCTTTACAAGAAGCTTACTTTTAAGTTAAATAATTTAGATTATGAACAATGGTGCGAATTTCAGAGGAACATGTTTTTATCAATCAACGCGAAATTTATCAAAAAAATGTCATCACAAAATAAAAAATTTAAAAATTTGATTACTAATGTACCAAAAAATGTTCCTCGGAAGGTCGTTGACATTGTGGAAAATCACTCGTCACACTCTTTTGATAAAGAAGAACTTGACCTTCTAAACAAGGGTTTAAACTTTGCTATAGCCCCTTCTGATAAGATTTTGGATGATGTCGTGGCAGGGATTGAAAGTTCAATTCAATATCTGCCTGATTCATCCAAGGGTCTCGTCAGAGTGGCTTGTAGGAACCAAATTACTAAAAATATAATGACTAACGTAGGCAATAGAAAGTCATGCTCAAAGAATCCTAGAAAGACTATCAAAAGATTGCGCGAAAAAGACTGTTTTTATTTAAAAGCAGATAAAGGTAATAAGGTTGTTATTTTAGATAAAGAGGACTATTATGAACGGGTAAACAACCTAATTAGTAATGGTCCTTATAAAGAACTTACTAGAAACCCTTTACCAAGAATGACCACTGAAATGAAAAATGTCCTCAAATCATGTAACAACCTTATTACTCCACCTGTTAAGAATGGGTTACGTGTGTCTAACCCTACTGTACCTAGATTGTATTGTCTACCAAAAATTCATAAGCCAGGGAAGTCGGTGCGTCCAATAGTATCGTCTATTGGATCTCCGACTTACCACTTACCAAAATGGTTGACTAAGGAATTTGAAAGTTTGCCCATTGCACAGCCTAGTTTTTCAGTTAAAAATTCGAATGATTTCATTAATAAGGTCAAGAATATTCAATTGCAAGAGGGTGAAATTTTGATTTCCTTTGATGTTTGTTCATTATTTCCTAGTGTACCAATTCCGCAGACCTTGGACTATCTTGAGGATTTACTCGAATTAAACAACTATAGAAGAGAAGTAATAGAAGAATATATAAACCTTACAAAACTTTGTATGAAACAAAATTGCTTCCGTTTCAATGACAAGTTTTATGAACAACATGAAGGAACCACAATGGGTAACTGTTTATCGCCTTTCATTGCTCATGTCTTCATGAGTCGTTTTGAAACTGAAGCAAAAGAAGAATTCGAGTATTTTCCTAGGATTTGGCTGAGGTATGTGGATGACATTTTTGCCGTGTTTGACACTAAGATTGCGGATGTAGAAAATTTCATTTCCAAATTAAATAGTCGTTTCACTTCTGTAAAGTTTACATATGAACTAGGAAGTAATGGAAAACTTTAATTTTTAGATGTATTAGTAATTAAAAATAGTGATAATAGGTTAGAATTTGATATATATAGAAAAGATACCAGTACGATCAGATATATCCGTAATGACTCTCACCACTGCTATCAACATAAAATGGCAAGTTTCAATTTTCTTGTCCATCGTTTACTAAGTTTCCCTCTCAGTAATGAGAGATTTGAAAAAGAAAAAGTATTAATTAAAGATATAGCTGTGAGTAATGGTTATCCTAGAGATATAGTTGAAAAACTAATTAGGAAGCGTAAATTTAAAGACACAAATTTTGGTTTGTGTAAGGTTTTCAAAAACGTGGGATAACAGCGATCCATTCGTCGAGCAACAAATTACAACAACTTTTAGACAATCCAAAGGATAAAATTGTTCCAAATGAAAGGTCTGGGATTTACGAAATTAGTTGTAATGATTGTGATCGAAAATATATTGGACAAACGAGACGGTCAATTAACACCAGATTTAAAGAACATATGGCTCATCTAAAATATGGAAGAACAGATAAGTCTAGTGTTGCACAACATGCTTTTGACAACAATCATAGAATAGATATTAGTAATTTAAGATTAGTTAAAAATGTGACCAATAATAGACAGTTGGATGCATTTGAGAGCATAGAAATTGTAAAGTGGAATAGTAGTATGAATAGCGACAAGGGACCTATCCCGTATAGCCCGCTTTACGCGTTGCTTAGCAACCGATGATTGAAGCGTGATTAGTCACGCGTAAATTTCACGGTGATATCACTAGTGACGTTACCGGAAAAATAGTATAAATATGGTAGATTTTGTAATTTAAGATTAGTTTTAATCGTCTCCGGATGATGCCAACTTGGTTGGCGAAAGGCGCGTCGAGCGAAGTGAAAGTGTTTTGGTGTTTGTGGAAACTACTCCGAGTGTTATTCGTACTGCGTAGCGAATGGACGTTTAGGATTAGGGAGATTTCCTTATATGGGCATGGGAACACGCTTAGGCGGGTGGAACGCAACGGCTAGCTCGGGAAGAGAGGCATTCAGAATTGACTGATTGAAAGCGAAAGTCGGAAATCGTACGGGCTAGCGGCGGCGGACCATCAGTTCCTTTGTTGTTATTTGAATAATTAATTAGTGGTGTTCTCTGTATTCTCAATTAATATAAACTCTTTATTGTGACTGACTGTTGTTAATTAAACTCTGTGTTTCTGAACTTTGCAAAGCCAGTGTCGTGCTGATAGCCAGTGGCGTATCATTAAAATGTCCAAGCGGTCTAAACCGACATATATTTATTTTATTTTTACGTTTTATAGTTTATTTTTCTCGACTACTTGGCTGTTTTGTACATCTTTATTTTTGTTTCTTGTGGGAAATAAGACTACTGGCGAACCACCCACTAAAAAATGTTAACGCGCTGAAAGCAATACCTCATGAGTGGTGTGGAAACTTGAATTCAATATCAGCTGTGGTGTTGAAAGTACGCATATAAAAACCTTCTACTTTCACCCCCCTAAGAAAAAAAAATGTCTACGCCAATGAAAAACATTGTGTAGGTCAGGGTTGCCGGTCGTTCAACTACACATACATATTGTACTCCGTATAGATATTAATCACATTAAGATTAAGCTTAAGATTAGTGGTGTGTCAGTGGTTTCACCCTGCTGGGATTCTACCTAGAAACCCGTGAGCAATTTAAAGGTGAGTCCTAG